>CAJNRD030001124.1:8016813-8119273 GCA_905319865.3 Cotesia congregata
TATATATATATATATATATATATATATATATATATATAAATATAGATAGAGAAAGAAAGTGAAGGTTAAAAATCGATAGAGAGTTTATCACACGAGGTTGAAATGCGAATGACAGCCAGAGATGGAAAAGATAAATTAGTGGGGTATTTTTTCACTCAACAAACAGACTAACAGCAACGTAAACTACTTGTTAATCGAAATATTTTTCAAATTCAACGTTCTCGTTTTTCTTTCATTTTATTTCCTCCTATCCACTCACCTCTACACCTCTACAACGTTTTATCACTACTCTCAGGCAGCGGTCTTGATAGGAAAGAAAAAAATCTAACTTAGGACATGCTTGACAATATCATCGTTAATTTTTTGCCCTCTAACAGAGGGCTTAAAAACATAAACACTAAAAAGTTTAATTTTCTCAATATTTTCTTTATTCTTTTTTTACTCGATAAAATTACTTGAAATTTATTTCAGTCAACAAAAAATAGTTTTTCCACTCATGGTATTTGTTTTTCATTAAAAATCATAATCTTATGGCTGAAACTAAAAGGCGTCGCATTTTTTTTTCTTTTTAATTTTCTCCTTCATCCTTTAAAGCTAAAGTACAAAGAGAAAAATTCTTACTTTCCAGATGAATTTTTCTTTGTAAGTATTTCGTTAATACATGATTAAAATAATATACTGAAAATTAAGAAAAAATATTATATTAATAATAATAATAATAATAATAATAATAATAATAATAATAATAATAATAATAATAATAATAATAATAATAATAATAATGTAGATCATATTTTTGATGAAACACTTACTTATCCAAGCTTAAGGTACTTTATTCATGTAATTCTTTTCTCAAATTCCGGTTAGCAAGGGCGCAATAATAAATTCCTACTTTGATACGATCCAACGTTGAATAATAGATGAGAACTCGCACACTCATCTATGTATAAGCGCTGTAATACGGGTTAAATATAACACACATACTTAAAACGCTGGATCATGAGTCATTATTCATAATATAACTATTTCAAGTAATATAAATTGGCATTAATTTGATGTAAAAGCATACAATCTTTTTTTTTTATAAAAAAAAAAAACAAAATAAATCACAAAACCTTAGACTTGGACTTAGGCTAAAATAATTAAGTGCATTAAGATTTTAAACTGATAACCCGTAAGTGTAATATTTTTTATTTTGAATCACAAATAAAGTAAGGAAATCACCGAGGCTGAGACCTCGCGTTTTTACTCATCAAACTGATCAATACAGACATGGACATGCATATGCATTTCTTTTGTGCATCGTGATTACTGATTACTTATATGGTTAATCCGTTCAACAATAACGACCTTCTTAGGCGTCTTTAAATATCAAGAGCGAAAAACAAATTAATTGTTTGTTATTATTTATTATTATTCAATTAATCCTTGTTCATTTTTTCTCGATACCGGACATTCTACATTGTTAATGAGTAATCTTTAGTTTTGTTAGAAGGTGTGAATAATTTCAATTGTAAATTTTTTTTGTTTACAAAAAATTTAAGTAAAAATATCAAATTTTTATAGCAATAAAAATTATTTATAAAAATTTTAAAGCAATGTTTTGAGTAAAAAAATTTAATTGTCAATTCAGTAAATTTTTTCGTGTTTTATTTTTCAGACAAAATTAAAATTTTTTCAAAGTGTACAGTTTTTTATCAATACAACTAGGGTAAAAGACCCCATTAGTGGCAGGGACCCCATTACTGACACTTTCTTTGATTTTGGCACTTATTCAATTAATGAAATTATTAATTTCAATAATGAATATATTATTTCTAATCTTTAAGACTTTTAGATAAAAAAAATTTTAATTTTTATTCCAAGTAAAACGTTTTTTCATTGAAAGAAAAAGTGCCACTAATGGGGACCTTATTGATACTTTTTTAGAGTAAGGCAAATTTTGACTGTACATTTAAATTTTTCTATAAAATGACCCGAGAATTTTTTCATTTATCGTCCAACGCTTTTTGAGTTCGACTCTTCAAATAGTGACGTATTTTCATGAATAATTAAGCCCGTTAGTATTTTAAAACCTCGCGAATAATTTACAATGTAGATTTTATTTCAAATCGAATCGCGTGTAAAGAAGCTCTCGATGAAACTAGAACGTAAAAAAGTGACATTGCCGTTATTTAAATTAAAACTCACTAGGTGATTGAGAATATTGAGCGGTAGTTAATCCGAGAATATAACTTTTTTTTTAATTGCGGAAACAATGTTGAACAGCATTTATTATTCAATACTGATATAATAAATATGATAATTTCATTCTGCTAATTGTACCATGGCTATATTTATATTTACATTTTCTTGCGTGTCAGATTATATTTTCATTGCTCCAATGACTTTTAAAATTTTATCCTACTGACGATAAATCATAAGTTCTTTAAGTTTTAATTCATTTTAAAAACCCGTATCACTCAAAAAAATAAGCCGTAGATAAACGGATTTGGTTGCAACATTTTGAGCAATAAGTTGTTATGTACTGTAAATAATTAATGTTGATTAAATAAATAAATAAATCAGATAATTCTAATGTAAGTTGTAGGAATTAGAATATTTACTTTATCCGTCTTTATTGAGGAAATAAATCAATTGTTCGTACACTTCGACACTTCGGATTAAAAAACTGGTTTTATCTTGGTATAAACTGACCAGAAAAATTCAGTAAAATTTGTTATAATTGTGAGTTTACAAAACTGAGTCAAATTTTTTTTTATTTTATTATTACATTTAATTACAATCCATTATAATATCTATTACAATCTATTGTATTATAACAAGAAATAATTTTTATGAGTATAGTGTGACAGATAGTTGAAATTTTGAAAATTATAGCAAAATTTCTGGTACGAAGAAACATTCTTGAACTAATTTTTATGAAAAAAATATAAATATCAAAGCTTATCATTTTTTTGCAGATTTAATCGGGTCATATATTTTTTTTACTCAAATAAAGGAGGTAAAAAATTAATCATTTATTTAATAAAAATTTTAATTCAATCTTCTGTTTATATATTTAAAAATATTCCAATGTTTTGTTGATTAACTCAATGTAACAATTGACCTAAAGACAAAATGTAACCACATTATCGTAATTACTTATTGATCATCATAATTTTTGATAAAATAAAAAGGTACACACAATATATTATTTAATTTTTGTATCAATTACTATTAATGCATTTCTTTAATGGACATTTTGTCTTGAGATCAATTTTAGTGATATCGTTGATTAAATTATGTTTTTTTATTTATATTAATTAATAATGATAATAGATGAAAACTTAATCAATAAAATCATTTTATGAAAATAAAAAATTGTATTTAAAAATAAATTTTTTTCAGAACTGTAATGTATTGTATATCTTATTTGATTTAGCAACTAATAATTTAAACTAATTATTAATTCACCTGCAGCTAAAAAAACATATTGCGGTAATAAAACGATTAAACACTGTTTTATTTCCGAATGGTAATTTCCAATGGAATGTTACCGAAGATAAGATTAAATTTATAACTATAAAGACCGAAGAAATAAACTAACGCAACAATTTTAGGCTGAGGAATCTCGTCTCAAATTTACGAGCCAACTTTCGGTTGTGTTATAACACTAAATAGCTGTTTGCTCAAACATAAGCACTCAGCTCTTTGTTTCATAATCCTTCTGGTAAAATTAATTAATATAAATCCTAAGCAAAGAAAATTTATTTATTTTCCAATAAAAAAATATTTATATTTACATTTTTTTAATTCATCACTGCGAAGTGAGCTTCGATTCGCTACATCGATTTCACAGACACAGATGACTAAGAAAGTATCTATATTTAATCTAAGTTTTTTGTGGTTTCCAACTTCAATGTTAATTGTTGCTGCGAATAATGAAATTTGCACGTGCTGCAGTTACAAGACCTTGATACTTATTTAATACATTGAAAAGAATCTAAACTTTTGAGTTAACGCTAATTAAATCGTCATAGCAGCTCAAATTATTAATTTATAATTTTAAATATTTTTTTGCAATAATTTTGTTTATTTTTGATATATGTATTTAAAGTTTAAATTTTAAAGTGGAAAGAATTACTACATTTTTTTTTATTGTACTTTAATAAAGTTACTTAACGAATTATTCGCGTTATATTTTTTATCTATAAAGATGTATTACAGTAAAGAAAAAAGCTTTTAAAAACGAACCGGTTTAAAAACTGGTTTCTAGAGAATTCGGAAGTTCAAAATAAATAATTTCATTACCAAACTTAATCTCAACATCGTGCATTTGTTTGTACTCAAACAACTAATAATAATAAAAAAATTAAAAATATTCTCATCTTCTGTAAATAAATAAATCACTAAGTAAATCAAACACACTCTGTAAAACTTATAAATATAAAAACAACCTTGATAATGATCTCAGTAATTCTTACTTAATACATTCAACTCTATGCTACATAATTATTAAGTACATATATGAAAATGCCTTCCTACTTACAATAAAAAAGGTCACATTTATCAACTAACCATACTTATTAATTTATATTTCAGATGTTGTGTTCAGTAGTCTGATTTAAATTTGAAGAATCGCTGACAAATTGACCTTTTGAATTTTTTATTATAACAAATGATGAAAAAATAACATAAATTAAAAATAACTAATCAGCGGTTAGATTAATGTGTTTTTTTAATATACTTCTAGCTAGTAAATTAATCAGCTTAAAATAGTTTCACGATATAAAGATTAATCGTTATCATATCGTCCCGGAATCCTTGGGCATAATAAGCGCTTAATATTGACAATTAAACGATAGTTATGTGTTGGGTGTTAAATATTTATTTAACTCGCGGATGTAAGTAAATCGACTCTTTTTGTCTCGCTATTATTACATTTTTATTTTTATTGTTGTCATTATTATTATTTTTACCGAGAAGCCGACGTCACTGGAAATGTCTAGCTTGCTGAATGCAAGTGGAGCTGCATATATTGACAGGTATAGCAAGTTAAGGGGAAGTCCGTTTGACGACAAGTTTTACTTCGCCGGTACTTTTCTGGTTTTACTTTGATACTGGTGCAAATAAAAATGCATGTGCGATTCTCGAGTCATATATATTATAATAAAAGAGAAGAAATACCTTGGGAAATTTTGAGTCCATTGACGTCACCGCAAGTGAGACCAATGAAACGTGTTTAATAATTAACTTGGGGAATCTTGTCGCTACGCTAAGTGGGGGTTTATCTTGAATGTATAAAAGTCATAAGAGGCCCTATTGTCAAGAATAGTTATAGTTACACTTTACTTTAGATTGTAGTGCGGTTTAGTTCTAATATGTACATTTAATTATTTTATAGTTAATAGTTAATATTATTATTATTATTATTAGTATTTTTTTTCTACTATTATGAAATTTGTACTAAATATAATAGCTTGTATTTAGTCTTCAAGGTATAAAATATGGGCTAGTGTAGTGATAACATTATTGTTAATGTTCGAGATGATTATTAAGTGGGAGTATGACCAAAGTCAAGCATCATTTAGCTTTCGGTACTCTTAGATCTTTATTGTACGTGGTATTGGTCGGGTCAGTTAAGACATAAGACGTAATAAGTGCTTCAATATTATTATTCAAGAAATTTTTTTTTGACGTGTAAATTTAAGTGTTATGATTTTTGATTTGTGGTTACTGTTTTTTATCATTGTAAACTAATAATTTTATTTATTTTTGACTTAAAAAGAAGAAAACTTATGACTGCTCTATTTTTATCTGAAGGATTTATTTAAATGATATTGTAAATAATAAATAAACAGTGAATATACTATTAATTAATTATTATTCCGCTTCATTGACGTTGTTGTATATCTTCATATGTGAGTTATAGTTTGCTTTAGTTATCTATTTTGTACAAAGGACTCCGGATTTAATTAATTGCTAATTAGAATAATTGGTTTGTTTGAATTCATACGGAGAAATTTACTTGATTCGTTATGAGATATGGTTATTTTCGACAGTTTTATTTTTACTAAATTTGATGATTAGAATTTTTCTTTTAATGAACAGTGTTAAAACAAAATAAATAATATTTTTATCTTGAATTTTTAATGATAAAATAAATTAAAGAAGCTATTTACATTGATTGTATAGATTAAAAAAAAAAAATTTATTTATTTGTGATGAATTGAACTAACTAAGTGTTTGTTTTGATCGCAGGTTAAAAAATGACGGTAGCAGTAGAAACTACCAAGGCTGAAGAAGGCGAAAACCGACCCAAAATAGAGACCTTTGATGACATACTGCCTTATGTCGGGGAAGCTGGTCGTTATCAGCTGATTTTGTTCATTATTTTGTTACCATTCACGTTTGTTTATGCATTTCTATACTTCACGCAATTTTTTTTGACGCTTGTTCCTAATGAGCACTGGTGCTTTGTTCCGGAACTCAATAACACAAATCTTAGTGATACGCAAAAGTTAGTAAATTATTTTTATTTATTTATTTATTGTAAAAAAATTAATTATATTTAAGTGATACAGAAATTTTTGCTTACACAGTAAAATATTTTTGGAATTGTGTTGGAAAAATTCTGTGCTAAATGTTTGACATTTTTGCATGATAGTTCAAGTTATTTAAGGGAAAATTAATACCCCAATACTATGCTCGTTCTATTCAGTCAAGAAACCTTATTGTCTTATCAATATAATTTGATGTGAGTCATAGAAATATAAAATTCTATTTTGAGAAGTTACTAATATAATGCAACCGTGTATTTTGATACTTTCGAAAGAAAAGAATAATAAAAAATTGGATATCAATATATATATATATATATAATAAAAAATTTTTATATTAAAATACGTGATTGCATTTATTTTATTAATTATTTTCTTTTCTAAATATTGATCATTTTATGCTAAATTATTTTTCTATCGAAATTTACAACTCCGATTTAGTTGATTGTTTTCTTTTTTTTTTATAATTTTTTTGAAAAAGGTATCTATGATATTTTTCAAATTTTTTCGATCAATTAATTACGAGACACAAATTTTAAAAAATTTTCATTAAATAGCCATATATGGGTCGAAACTAATTCAGCTTAAAATTTTTCTTTCAAATTGAGTATTTTTTCTAAATTTTCTGGAAATGTAAAAAAAATTATTTGTACCTCTTAATTGATCTTTTTTGAATGTTAAAATTTAAACGTCATTTTTTTGTATTGTTTTTCCTGTTGGATTTTTTTTTTAAATTTCCCAAAAATAATCGCTCTCAAAACATAATTTTTAAGCCTAGTACGGTAATGGAAAAATAATTATTAATGACCAACATCAACAATTTTTATAAATATAAATTAATTCTAATTGACGTATTTTAACTAATTCTAAGTGTCGCGTTTTCATAAAAACTTTATTTATAATTGATGTTCTATCAAGGATGTATTAATAATAAACATTGAATTAAATATTTATATTTAATAATCGCAAATTGTTAGTTGTAGTTATAAAAATTGAAAACATTTTTCTTAGTATAAATAAAACATAAGTATATACCGTTAGTTGTGTTATAGTTTCAGTACACTTCTAACTGTTAAAATAATCTAGATAAAAGTAATAATAATTAGCATAATAAAAACAACACACAAGAAAGGATAGCGGCTTCTGGTTAAATTCCGCGAAATAAAAGATCTGGTAATCTATTCAGCTGACCGTGATTCTTCAAAGGTAATTTCAAGAGTAAAAGAGCTCGAGGGTTTGACCTTGTGATCACTCTTTGAGTTAATAATATATTGTTAAAGATATTCATAAGACCAAGGTCTCTATTTAATAGGGAATATTTATAAAAGAAAAAAAAAAGGAATGGTGATTAAAAACCAGGTGATTATATCACACGAGTGAGAGTAAAAAATGTAATAAATTAGAGTTAATTGAACTTTGCTGTGAATTATAAGTTATTTGATTAATTATATTGGAATTTTGCTGATGTATTTGCTGTTTGTATTACTTGTGTAATAGATTATTGTCAAGGTGTTTACATAAATTAATAAATTAGCTATTGTTACATTACTGAGTATCTACTTTTTTATGAGTGCAAATGGCCATTAAGCTAGCTAATTGTTTTACTTTAAATTCACTTTCCGCAGTTGTTACAATGTTAAGTTCTGTAATTACATCTAAAGACTCTCGGTATGATTTCATTCTTACATAAATTAATTACTTACCTTTTATTTAACAATTTCCCAAGCCAATACCTATTCCGCGAATTTGAAAACTGATTCACTGATCACTCACGAAATGTTTTTCCTTTATATGAATATAAACAAAAAATACATTTTTTAGAAATATACTGTTTACTTAAAAATTCTAGATATACTGAAATTAATTGATCTTATAATTTTCAAATTAAAAAATTAGACGTCCACACAAATATACAACTCATAGAATTGTCAAAATTTAATATTTTAATAGCTTTTGTTTCAATCGCTTCGGAGAAGAAAAATTATTGTCTAAAAAAGGATTTCTCAGCTCAAGAATTTATTGGAACGAACCATCTAAATTTATTAATTTTTTGACAGAAAAATATCAAAATCTGCCTTCATAATGAAATATTTACCTTTATCAGAATAAGTCAACAAATGAATAATTATACTTAAATTGAGTAAAAATTACTTAGATCAATTTGAAGAATTCTTCAGACAAGAATGTACATTCTCAGTAATTACTAAAAATAGGGTAGAAGTACTGGTTTTGGCCATCTTACACAGTAAAATGCTTGCATCAGGTTCATATTTGGAGCTAGGCGGTTAGAGCACATAACACCTTACAGGAAGAGACTTGGATGGTTGACGCTCCGAAGTAGGCGTGAGTTTCTAATTTTGAGTCTGGTGTATAAAATGCTGAATATGCAGCATCACAAGTTGTTGCATTCGAACTTCAAAATATTGCTTGATGTCAGGGGCCGTGCTGAGCGTAGAAATCAAGTTCTGCATCAGCCTGCCTGTAGGACTGTTGCCTATGAAAATTCATTCTTGTTGACTGCAGTGAGGGAATGGAATCAGTTACCGAGTGATCGTGTGGCCGTGAATTCTTCAGCTGAGTTTCAGACGTTGTGTTACAAATTAATTTTTGATAAAGATATTTGAACTAGAGAGTCAATAATAATAATAATTGTTTATTTACTTATGTGATTAAAATGTTATTCAAAATTTTGTATTCAAACTACTTTTCAATTTTGTATTCAAATAACTTTCTAATTTTGTATTCAAAGTACTTACTCACTATGTAATACTATTAAATTTCTACTGCCTTTAAGGAACGTCAGTTCTAGGGCCGAATTTCTTCAACAAATAAATAAAAAAATTTTCGTCAAATTTAACACAAATTTTTTACTGTGTAGAACCATTTTTGGCCACTTGATATTTTAGTTAATTTGTAAAAAAATTTAACTATTCAAGTATAGAATTATCATAGAATTTATGAATTAATACGTTTATATGTTCTTGCGTAGAGAAAATTATTTTTTAATAGGAATATTTTTTTCTCTGTGTAAGAAGACATTTTCCGAAAACAAAAAAACTTTTCTGGCTTAGGAAAATTTGATTTTTACTAAAGAATTTGTCGCTTTTATAAATATAGTTCTTTCTGTGTATATTTACAAAAAAAATTAATGAAAAAATCTTTATGCAGAATTAGTCTATCGATTCCACCAGCGAGTGATGTTGCTGAAGTCCAAGCCGAGGGCACAACACACTTTGCAAGATGTTTCATGTACGCTGTAAACTATACAGAATTGTTAAACAACAACATAACAAAAGCAGATCCTTCATGGCCCACTAAACCATGTCAGCACGGCTGGAGCTTTAATTACACCGCTGTACCATATGCATCGATTGCTGCCGAGGTAATTATAATTAAAATTAAAATTAAATTTCCATCCGCTGTCTGAAAGTATAATTAGCACAAATATTAATAATAATTCTCGCGTAATTCCAGCTCGAGTGGGTCTGTGACAAAAACTATCTATCGTCAGCTGCCCAATCGGCTTTCTTCGTCGGCAGCATAATTGGAGGCTTCATATTCGGGTACATCGCGGATCACTACGGAAGAATACCGGCATTGGTGTCCTGCAACGCTGTGGGCTTCTTCGCTTCAGTAGCCACCGCGTTTTGCGATAATTTTTGGAGCTTCGCGTTGGCGCGTCTAGTTGTCGGGTCTTCATTTGACAACTGCTTCAATATACTTTTCATAATAACGATCGAGTATGTTGGACCGAAGTACCGTACATTAGTGGCAAACATGTCCTTCGGTATATACTTCGCCGTAGCAGCGAGTTTATTACCGTGGATTGCTTATTGGATCGCTGATTGGCGTATGCTCAGTTGGATAACAGCATTACCATTAATTACTGCATTCCTCGGACCTTGGATTGCGCCTGAAAGTGCTCGGTGGTATTTGATGGCCGGCAAAGTTGACAAAGCCATCGAAATGCTCAAGAAATTCGAAAAGGTCAATGGTAAAACTGTCAAGCAAGAGGTTTATGACGAATTTGAAAAAAGCTGCAGGACTATGGTTGAAAAGGATAAAAAGTTGAACAATTACACTGTACTTGACTTGTTCAGTAAGCCAAGGCTCGCTCGTATCACTGTTATTCTTGTTATTTATTGGTAAGTTTTTTAAAAATTTCTTAGCATAAATACAAATCTAAAAAAAAATATTTTATTTAAAGTAATTGAACACCTAAACTGTTCAAAACATTTATCATATCATCAACTTTATTTAAATTTCTTTATTATATCATAACAATTTTCGATGATTTTTTTTAACAGTATTTTACTTCCAAAACATTTACAATTAGCATTTTTTAGTTAATAAATAAAAAATTATAGTAATTACCTTATTAGCCATTCTTAAAATGTAGTAAACTTTTTTAGATCCATAAAATAAAAATATATTGCCCATAAAATTATGGATAATTAAGAATCTCCATTTTCATAAGATTTGATTGAGAATTAAAACAAAAATCTCTTAATTTTTATATGAATTATTATTTACTTTCACAATTTTTTTAATTAAATCGATTTAAAGATTTTTATCATTGAAAAAATCGTCCTTTGAATAAAAAAATAAAAATTATAATTTATAATTTATACACTTATAAATAATAAATATATATAAGGTCGAATTAATATTTAATAAACTGTATTAATTGTTAATAAATGATTTTTCACATTAGTTGATTTAATAAATATTTATTAATATTTAATAAATATTTGTTTAGATCCTTGAATAAACAGTTAATATAAAAAATTCTACTTTGACTCTTTTTATACTCCCATAACTTCAATAAAAAATTCCTTCAGATCAGATACGTACATTAAACTGAATTCTGATAAACAATTTAGGTTGACCCCACTTGTAAATAATTACCACAATTTTAATATTATAGACAAAATATTTATTATATTTAATAAAATAAAATTTTGTTCCAACAGAATATTTAACTACATTTAAGGTAGTTGGGTTGTGCAAGGCATACAAAGGCATATTTCAAGAAAATTATGAAATTTTTTATATCGAAAGATAAATATATTAATAATCTACCACCAAAATTTTAGATCAATTCACCACACCGTTTTTAAGTAATTAATTTTCGATATTGCTTCTTTTACACGTAGAGATATAGAAAGATGGTAAAGTTAGTATGAAATCATCCGTACCACTCGAGTGATGTAAATAGATTTCATACTAAATTTACCATCTTTCTATATCTCTACATGTAAAAGAAGCAATTTCGAAAATTAATTACTTAAAAACGGTGTGGTGAATTGATCTAAAATTTTGGTGGTAGATTATTAATATATTTATCTTTCGATATAAAAAATTTCATAATTTTCTTGAAATATGCCTTTGTATGCCTTGCACAACCCAACTACCTTAAATGTAGTTAAATATTCTGTTGGAACAAAATTTTATTTTATTAAATATAATAAATATTTTGTCTATAATATTAAAATTGTGGTAATTATTTACAAGTGGGGTCAACCTAAATTGTTTATCAGAATTCAGTTTAATGTACGTATCTGATCTGAAGGAATTTTTTATTGAAGTTATGGGAGTATAAAAAGAGTCAAAGTAGAATTTTTTATATTAACTGTTTATTCAAGGATCTAAACAAATATTTATTAAATATTAATAAATATTTATTAAATCAACTAATGTGAAAAATCATTTATTAACAATTAATACAGTTTATTAAATATTAATTCGACCTTATAAAATATATTTTTAATAACTAACTTTTGGCCGATTTTCATATATTTCAAATATATTTTAGATATATTAAAAATATATTTTTTTTTTATATTTTTAGCTATGTATTTTTTATATATCTTGAATATATTTAAAATATATATGAAAATCGGTCAAAATTTAGTTATTAAAAATATATTTACTATAATACATATTTTTTATATATTTATATATTTTTTATAGATTTTTAATATATTTAAAATATATTTTTTTTTCATGGGGGAAATAAATTCTTCTATCAGTGTATGACAATAATGTTTAAAATACTTTTCAGGTTGTTAATAATTTTAACATTCGACGGTCACGTGTGGAACATGAAATTATTGCATCCCGATGTATTTACGTCATTCTCCTTAGCAGCGCTGACGGAGTTGCCGGCCGCAATATTACTGGCATTATTCCTAGACAAATGGGGACGTAGATGGATGGGCTTCGCATCAATGCTCATCTGCGGAATATTCTCGTTCGTTGCACTGGCGACGCCTGAAGGTATAAATTTGATGACATGTTTAAACTGTAACTAGCAGTGTTGTGCTACTTCGGTCCTGTTATGTTATACACACTCGGCTCTTGTTCAATATACTGTACTATATATATAGTATTAACAGTACTAACAGTTAGTATGTAGTCTTGTTCAGCAGACTTAAGCTATCATCCCGACGGCAATCGCCACCCTTATATAACACATCCCACTCTGTGACTGAGACATAGACTGAGACTGAGATACTGGGAAGCTGTTAAAGCTGGTGTACTCACAGCACCGTACAGGTACACATGAAGAGTCTAAATCGATAAATTTATACTTGATTTAGGTTCAATTACGGTCGCCATGGCGATTCTCGCTCGTCTCGGTGTTAATGTTGCTGCTAATATCGGCTTCCAGTATGCTGCTGAAATGCTTCCCACTGTTGTTCGTGCCCAGGGAGTTTCTCTCATTCATATTATTGGATACTTTGCTCATATAATTGGACCCTATGTTATTTACTTGGTAAGCTCATTTAAAAGCACTTTCAAAGAGTTTTATCTTTATACTACATTTACTGGCAAAAAAGAAATACATAATTGTGTCTCTTTGAGATATTAGTGCTAAATACCAAAAAAGCATATTACTTTCCGGAGCTTTGTCAATTAAAGCGCTTAAAACCAGAGAAAGAAATAATAATTTGTTTTCCAACAACAAAGGTGTTTGTAATGAGAAAAATATTGGAAAATATTTTTAAAATAAAATTTTTTATTGTTATTTTTTGTGTAATTTACTGATAAAAAGAGTCTAAATTATTTTTAAAAGAAGTGAATAAATTTTTGATGAGTTTTGAGGAATATAAAATAATTAAAGTATTTTTTAGGCACAACATTTAAAAAATTTTTTTAATTTGTTTGTAAAGAAATTAAGAATTGTAGGAAATACGTCAGAAAACATAATTATGTATTATAAACTGCCTTTTATATATTTAATAAAAAATTAACAATTTAATAAGAAAAGATTTTGAACAAAAATTTTTTTATATCGATTTAAAACAATGAAACTCTTCAAGATGATTTTTTTGGTTCAACAATTTTCTTTTTAAATATAGTTCATTTTTTTATCAATTTAGTATTAAGAAAATATTTTTTAAATTTAAATATTGAATATTTTTTACGTTAACATTTTTAATTAAAAATATTTTTCAGGCTGATGTTAAAAAAGAATTGCCCTTAATTTGCTTAGGATTAATAGCAATAATAGACGCTTTTCTTACATTAACTTTGCCAGAGACACTGGACCAAGAATTACCAGAAACTCTTCAAGAAGGCAATGACTTTGGTAAAGAACAAAGTTGTTGGTGGGTTCCTTGCCTAACTTTGTAAGTATTTATAATAATTTATATTTTATATATTAATTAATAAAAAAATAAATTATTGCAAGCTATAATAATTAATTAAATTTTTGTTGATAACAGGTCACATGAAAAGAAGAAAAAATACCGAAGAAAAGTGGGAGCCGTAAATGCCGGTTATAATCCAGGAAGTCTTACAAAAATAGACTCCACAAGATTATAACATTAATTAATAAATAATAAAAAATAATTATTTTTAAACTCTTGTAAAAAATTTGAATTTCTGCAAATATTTTTTTTTGGCATGGAAAAATTTTTTTCATTAATTAATTTAGATGTTACTTTGTTCATTATTTTAAATATTTAAGTAATTATTAGTAATATAATTAATAGTATAGTTGAAATAAATAGATAAGATAAAAATTATCAATGAAATACTCTATTCACTTGAAATCATTCGCGTACTTACTTGTGCCAAAAGACCGTCAATGTTGTTTTAATTTAAGTATCATCTTTATTATTATTATTATTATTATTAATTAATAGTAGATAGTTTTTTTTATTAGATAAGCTACTAACAGTAATTAAATATTTAAAATTCAAATTAAAAAACTTTGTATAAAGAAAAATAATAAAACGTTTCACTGTACAGTACTTTAAGAATTCCAAGTGCACTTTATTGTATGTCGTTATACTTTAATTAAATGTAAATCTGTAATTATTATTAATTAATAAAGTTGTTAGAATATTGTTTACGCAAACGTCTTTCAGGTGTTAAATACTTTAATGATTATCTAGTAATTAAAAACTAAGACAATATTGAGAGTAATTAGTCTTTTAAGTATTAGTTTCACTATAAAAATATATCATATATTATTAATATTAATAATAAATGATTATCGTTCTATAGTACAATTGTTGTTTCCATTTCGATGCCGATCAACGTCTATTTTATTGCAGCAAGGAAAAGACCAAAAGTGGTCACCTTTACTGAAATCTTCTCCTTGTTGTAACGTTTGAGGAAGCTCTCGCCCGGCTGTTTCCGGTAGAAATAATACTATTAATGAAGTTCCTAATGCTAGTACGCCGACAAACATCATTGGTAACCCAGGCCAAACTGATGCCTAAAAAAAATATCATTTTTAATGTCTTATTTTGGTGAAAAAAAAATTTTTTTAGAAATCAAAATTTTTTTAATTTTTAAAAATTTTTCTTATAAAAAACTTTGAACAGTAGAAAAAAATTTGAATAATCGTTAAATATTTTTTTTTTTTGAATCCACAATAATAAAAAATATTTTGGTAAAATTTTTTTAATTATTTAGTAAGTTGAAAAAAGATTTATAAAAAAAGATATCTAAATTTGTAATTGAAATAAAATTTTTTGTCCTGACATTTATATAGCTATAATCATTGAAAATTTTTTTTTATTTAAATAAAAATAAAATAAATGAAAATTGAATAAGAAAACAAATCTTACGAGATCGGTTATATAAGGAGCAACAGCGTGGGCTAGAATACCAAAGAGGT
Organism: Cotesia congregata; assembly: GCA_905319865.3. Taxonomy (NCBI): domain Eukaryota; kingdom Metazoa; phylum Arthropoda; class Insecta; order Hymenoptera; family Braconidae; genus Cotesia; species Cotesia congregata. Next base: position 8,032,492 of record CAJNRD030001124.1, read on the forward strand.
GAACTAATGCAACGCCTTGAGCTCTTACAGGTGTTGGAAGTAATTCAGTCGCGTATTGAAGACCAATATTTGCAGCCATATTTGCGGAAAACCGTGCTACTACCGATGAACTTAGTTTAGCTTCAGCTACACAAGTAAAATAAAGTTAATATTTGTACAAGTGATAAAATTATATTTGAGATCGAGAAATAAGGATACGGAACACAATTGCTGTTTCAAAATAGCCGAGCATTCTTTGCAGTATCCTATTGTTCGGTCTCGTTTTCAATGTTTCAAATGTTAAGTAATAAAATAATAAAAAAGTATTATAAATATTGACACGGTGGTATTTACTTGATGGCAAATAGAGTTCAGCGAAGCTACAAGCACTAATAGCACCGAGAGTGAGGAATCCACAAAATCTACGGCCCCATCGATCAAGAATGAGTGTAACAAGCAAACCAGCAGGTAATTCTGTAGCTGAAGCCAGGGTGAATGAAACAAATACTGAACTGCGTAGAAGTTTTAACGAGTAGACGTGCCCATCGAAGCAAATAATCAATAAGGTCCTGTTGAAATAATATTGTCTTTTTATTATATTTATTATTTTGGATTAAAGTTAGTACACTAAAAAAAAAATTACTTGATTTAAGAGAAGTATTTTTGATTTAGGAAAATTAATTGATGAGAATCGTAATACGTCTTGATTCAAGAATTTTTGTGTTGAAACTCGTTTTCTTAGCTTGACAAATTCTACACTTTTGATCAAAAGAATATTATATCTTCGTGAAATACAGTCTAATTTTTCATTGAAGTATACAATTATTGAAAACTAACAATAATTTTTTTTTCCTTCAAAAATTTCATATTTTTGATTCTAGAACAAATTTTTTCATTCAAAATATTGAAATAAATTTGAAAAAATTCAAATTTTTTACTTGACCCCATTATGAAACTTATTTTTGATAATATAGAAAATAACAAACATCCGAGGATTGTTCGTATTCTTCAAACACATTCATAATAGTTTTAATCAATGTTACTTTGTATCTTAACTTAATCCTCGTTTCAAGAAATTGTTAAGTAAAAAATAGTTTATTTTGTTTGAAAATAGTTAAGTGTTTCATTGAATTCGTAAAATGTTGAATTCGCCACGGAAAAATATATGTATAAGAACATACACCTTTTTCGCCAAAATCGTATATGAAAACTGTATTATATGTTCTCAAATATAATGGATAAGAAAATAACTTTTCCAAAATTCGGTATGAAAAAAATTGTTGATAAATTGTAAATAAATTATTATTGTAAATAAATTATTAATTAACAGATATATGATTGCTTATATATTTTCATACATAATTTTTCTGTGAAAACTGAGGAACTTTTTCTTTAAGCCCATACATTTTTTTTTAAATTATGAGTGAATTTTTTGACTTAATTTGAACTGAATATCTCGAAGAAAGAATAAAATTTTGAAGAGAATATTTTTCTTGAATCAAGTAGTTTTTTTTTTAGTGAAGATGTAAGATAGAGCGATATAAAAAAAAATTTTTTTTTTTTAACATTCAAAAGTGATAAATTAATATTGCAACACTGTTAATACATAATAGTTGATTAAATATTGATGTTACGCATTAATTTAGTAATTAAAACGGTAATAAATATTCAAAAGTAATTATGATGCATAATGATTGTTAATAAATGAATAATTTATAAGATATAATAAAATTAAAAATAATAATAATTTATTTACCAAAAAGAAATTAAGAGGATTGTAGTCCTAGCCAGTCGTGGTGTTTTAAATAGGTCAAATAATGTTGCAGACTCGACGCGATTATTAATGTCTCCGGTATTTCTCTTTAATAGTAGACAAATACATATTTTATTCAATTATATTTGTCACATAAAGATAAATCAATACTTTAAATTGTGATAAAAATATAAGTTACTGTACAATAGAATAAACTTACAATGAAAGCGTCGTAAATTCTGGGATCGGGATTTTTTCCGTTCACGCGGGCGACGTTTTTCAAATTTTCAACAACCTTTTCCCATTGCTCTGTGGATGCGTACCATCTAAATAAGTCCCGACGAATTGAAAGCAATGCATTATTAAATATTAATAGATATTTTAGGTGTCGCTTACAGAATTATTTACCGTGCACTTTCCGGGAGAATCCACGGTGTGAATAATCCAACAATCATCGGAATAGCAACAATGTAGGCGAAATGTCTCCAGTCACTAACATAATAAGCCACCCAGGGCAGTACAGTACTACCAATTGCGAAATGAATTCCAAATGCGATGTTAAATACTATTGTCCGTCTATTTATTGCCATGTATTCAACAACTGAAATTTACTTATTCAAATTAATCTTTCACGAGGATAGTTTAATTCTGGATTCAAAACTTCATCATTCGAATAAATTGTGATTTACTGCAGGTTCATTAAAATTATTATTAAGGAGAATAATAATATATTTTAATAATTATAATTGTTATTAATATGAATAATAATGGACAAAATTTTTATTACGTTTGCATAAATAAATTTAAGGGTGAAATAAATTGGTGGATAGTCACGATCGATAGAACAAAGGAACTGAAAATAAAATGCGCGCTTACTTCAAAGAGAAATTTTTTTTAGAAATTCTTATTTAAGAATCACTTTAAATTTTTAGCAATAAAATTTTCGTTGTTGGAAAACTTTAAGTTATAAGTCGTTTAATTTATTTATTTAAAAATTAATTATGAATTGTAAAATTCACCCCTAAATATTGTACCCAATAAAAAAAAATTCAAATTAAACCTTAATTTTTACAATCTAAAAAAAAAAAATTTATTGCAAAAAGATTTTTCCATGAAATAATTTTTTTAACACATTAATTTGCAACCATAGTTATAAAAATTTATAAAAACAATCAACAACAAATTAATAGTTCAGTTTTCATCTTTAAATTTCCGTATTGTCCGATCCACTGTCTACACAAAGAAAAATTCACGCTTATAAACTCAAAATTAGTGTATTAATACAGAATACCGCATGAGCATAAGCTTATAGTCAAATAAAATAAAATTTATTCCTGTCTTCAACAGTGATACTTTTTCAACGTTATCAGTTGGTCAGCGATTGAGATTCTACAAAAGATATGCCATGAAATATATGTATGCGTAAGAGTAATTTACGAGTTCAATACTACCGAGTGCTTATAAGGTCGATTTTACTATCTAAAAAAGAATATTTAAAGTACTTAAACTCTTCGAGGTCAAGTTCATTTGGTATCAATAAAATAAAATAAAATTACACATTATTAACTTCTTAAATTTCTGATGATAATTCACTGTTGAATAATTGAACTTACCAATAATTAGTGGTATATTAATGCAGTTATCGAACGCAAGTCCAGTAAAAAAACGGCAAAGCGCAAAGGTCCAAAAATTGTTGGACCAAGCCGTGGCGACAGTTCCAACACCAGATACCAAGCAGCTGATAACCAACGCCGGTATCCGTCCTTTGTGATCAGCAATCCATCCAAATATAAATGAGCCGAGTATTGAGCCGCAGAAGAAAATAGCTTGCGAACTCGATATCAAGTATTCTTTATCGCATACCCAATCTAGCTAATCGACAAGGGTCACGAAACAGTCAATTCGGTCGTCTTATAAAATATCTAAGAAATTATTATAATAAATGTAATAATTTATCGCACCTCGCTGCTGATTGTCAAGTAGGGAACTTGTGTTAAATTGTACTCCCATTTTTCACATTTGACCTTTTTGTCTGTTTTCCATGCCGGTGAATTCGGATTTTTGTTGTACTGGATCAATTCACGGAAGTTTAAATCCTTCCTATTGCACTTGTCGTAGTAAGGAAACGTATCCGTTGCGGGTATCGCCACTTTTATTCTGTAATTAAGTTTTTAAATGATTAATAATATAATTAACTATTAATAATTATAATGTAAAAATGACGGTCCTAAAAATGTAAATTTAAAATTATTTAAATTAATGACATTTGAAAAGAACAAATTTATAATAAGAAATCACATAGTTATTTAATTAAGTATTCCAAAAAAAAAAAAAACATCTTGTCATTTATCAATATAGATTATATACAATAAACAATAACAATAACATTTCGTATCAAGTCTACTTGCAATTGAATATTTAATACCAATACATTCACGCTTTTTCTGAGGTAATGAATACAGATAATTATATTGTTATCAAAGAAGCGATAACTACTTTTACAGTTATTTATTTACTCGTTCGCTCAAGTTATTTTCAAGTTGTACATATGATACTTTACGTACAAATCGATCCACGCGTACTAACGATTACTTCATTGTTCGTAAGAAAAATAATACAATTATTAATAATATGATACAACAATTACTTTAAAATGTGTATTTGTGAAACATAATGAAGACGTTGAACTTGGTAGTGTCATATCATTTATGAAATTATTTTTTTCTCTGTGATTATTTTATAATTGATACTTTAACAAAAGAATTGCTGTAACACAATAACTTATTTAAAATTTTTTATACTTTATTGTAAGGACACTCATAAAAAATCAATTAAATTCAAGAAGTTAAAATTTCAAACTCCGATAATCATTTTAAAGAATTAAAATGTTTTTAATCAAAAGAAAAATTCTTGAATGAAAAAAATTTACTCAAGCCCAGGAAAATTTTTCTGCTTGATTCCAGACTTTAAAATTCTTCAAAATGGTTTTTTTGGTTTAAAATTTTCTCTCTCTAATGAAAATAATTTTTTTATCAGTCTGAATATATAGAAAAAGCAATTACAAACAATTCAAAAAATTAATTTTTATAAAATTTGACCATAAAAAATATTAAATAAATGTTTAAAATAAAAGTTACTTACCGTTCTTCGGCAGTGAGGTTTAAATCCTGCAATTCCGGAACATAACACCAGTATTCCTGTGGTACGAGTGTCAAAAAAAACGTCGAAAAATACAAATTCGAATAAATAAGCCCATAAGGAAAGAGCGCGAGCAATAAATAGAGCTGGTATTTTCCAAAATTTCCTACGTGAGGTAGAATATCGTCAATAGACTCAAATTTCTGTCTAAGAGCCGTACGTTCACTTAGTTCCATATCGTAGCTACGTGTCTTCAAGTGTTCCTTCATAATTGCCGGCTTGTTAATCTGGATCGTATCTTGGATTTTAATCTTAAAAAGTATTAGTTTAATTTATTATTATGCCTTTCAGATGTATCTTATTTGTCTGTCTGATCAATACATATATTACAAAACAATAATAATAATAACAATAAATAAATAAGTTAAGCAAGTTGACTGGTTAATTTTTTTATTTCCATTCCGTACTAATAACTTTTTATTACTCTTTATTAATGTAAATCATTATAGTTTTTATCCACGCACTATTTTTAAGCACACACTCAAATAAATCCTTGAATCAATTGGTTTCATCAATCAACTTGTCAAAGTATTTATTTATTTTTTTTTAATTATAGACTTTGTCTTTTATTTTTTTTTTTCCATGCATAAATTGAAGAAAAAATGCATGATAATTTACATCGAGCTGATACTTACTTGTAAAAAATTTTTGAAAATTATTTATTAGCGATTATTGATTAACACACATCGCTTTTAATAAAATACTAAAAATCACTGCAATTTATTTTAAACAATTATATTTAAAAATAAAAAAAATTTAATCAGTAAACATATTTTAAATTATTCGTCGACCTTCGCAGTGACAGAAAATTGCTTAGAAACTCTAAATGATAAACAGTAGTTGTGCTAGCAGTTAAAAAATAATTAAGGAACTAAAACTGAAATTGAGTGACAATGAGCCGAGGGAATATGTTGTGAACTGGACTATTGTAATGCAAGTTACTTACACGAGTAACAATTCACGAGTATGAGCGTAAAAAATAATAAAGAATTAGAAAGAGAAAGAAATAGTCCGGGTGCGTGTACTGAGAGAGGGCAATGTATTTCTGGGAGTTGATTATGTCACGGCCAGAAGCTTTTCACACACTTCTCTTGTTCTGCTATATATAATTATTGGATGTATATAATGTGTATATAAGTCTTACAAGAGAGTGCAAGTGTTGAGTAAAATGTCATAGGAATACATTGCTATAAAAGTTAATATTTATTTTAAAATTTAATAACTCACACTTGTTTTTTCACGAAGAACAAATTTTATCCGTATTATCAGATTTTAATTATCAATGTCTGCTGTCTTGATTTTTTTTTTAGTATAAATATAGAATGCAGAGCTATAACCAGATTATTTAAATCATTGATTTGGCATTTAAAATTGTAATACTTTAATTATTTTTTCTAAATCATGGTTTCATTTTATAGAGAGAAAATTCATTGTTTGAGATCAATTTATAATTGACGAATTTATAAAAAAAATTTTTTTCATAGCCTAAAAAAGAATTTAAAAAATTTGCCAAAATTGATATGAAACAATTTAATTAAAATACTGCTTAAAAATATTTATTGAAAACTCTAGGCAAAATATTCCTCGATAAAGTTCCGATAAAAAGCAACAGCGCGTTTAAAATTACAGTACAAAAGAAATCGATTAAAAAATTCCACTCTCGAAACTTGAGAATTATTGTCCACAAATTTCTACCACAGGTCGATTAATTTATAAAAAATATAATACATAAGTCAAGTTGTCTTTTCTAATAATTATAATTATAATTTGTCTTCCCGAGACAGTAAATAAAAAACATGCAATATTATACAAAATAATGAATTAATGGTAACAATACATTTAAATAAAATAAAAAATAATTAATTTAGTTGGATGAAGAATAATCTAATGAATTTACAATTTTACAACCTCGACAGGCGCCGAGGAATTTTTTCGTGACCTCACGCTAGATCTTTGAATCATGCTACTCCTAAGTACTTCACCGCGAAGTGACAACCGTCCAGAACTGCGGATACTGTCTGCTCTGTAGGACCTGATGAATTCTGGCCTTTGCTCGTGGTCAGCTTTCCTGTGATTGAATGAATTAATTAATACAGTTTCTAATTTATAATTTAAAATAAAGTAAGTGATTGAAAAAATTGGTAATTACTTCATCATGCAAGGCATATCCCAGAGGCCTTGATTTTTTCCAAAGTCTTCACCATCCAGCAAAGTCTGCGGTAATTCTTGATCAAGTGTCTCGGGAAGAAATAGAGCCAGCGCTCCACCGATGATACCCAGAATCCCTAATAGAAGTAGAGGTAATTCCGGTGATATTACAGCAAGATAAACGATGAAAGGCGCTATGATACTGGCAACATATCCCATTATATGAATAAGTGCCATGCCCTGGGCACGTACAACGGTTGGTAATAATTCAGCCGCGTATTGTAGTCCGATGTTGTAGGATATGTTCACAAAAAATCTTCCAACTATCGCTAGTGATGCAGCATAAATACCTGAAATTTATTTTAAATAGTTAGTGGTGCTTCTACCAATAATTAATAGTTAATAATAATAATTATAGTAGAAATCTTTAGAATTTATGGTATTTGTTCCGTAACACATAAAATAATTAACTACCCTTCCTCATAAGATGAATTTTTTAATAATTTATAGAGAATATTCAGACTTAGATAGACTAATTTTTAGATTAATATTCAATCATAATATCTAGATACAGATAAAACGAAGTAATATCTTCGACTGTTAAGGGTTGATTTTTTTTTCTTACATTTAACTTTTAAAATTTTATACAGTGTTTAATATCAATGAATTTTTAAACTCCGATTATTTTGTATCAATAAAATTTGTCGATTGATTCATATAAAAAATAGATTAGAAATCTATATTAATATACAAATATTTTGGTATGTCAGCGCATAATTTTTGACAAACAAATTCCTATGAGACCTAGGTGAATAATGTTTTAAGAAACTAAATTAAAACTCTTTCAGTTGAATAATATTTACTGTTGAAAATTTTTTTCAACAGTGCCAATTAATCTTAATAACAATCAGCAAAGCTATCAATTTGACTCGTTTTCATTCGAGATATTTTACTAAAAAAATTTTATGTTAAAAAATTCCGATAATATTAACAAAAAGCTCGAATATCAAATCATCAATAAAATATTTGGTAAGTGTTGAAAAAAATAAGAAAATAATCATTTTTTTGAATTTAAGTTTTAAACGTGACTGAAACAGTTAAAGTCAGCGATATGACCACAGCAGTTAAAACCGACTCTGAATAAATTATTTTATTTTGTGTAAGATATTTCATGTGAAAGATATACTTTTTTTTTTTTACGTGATGTATTTTATTCTAAGATGGTCCATCTTTACAAGCATGAAATGTTATTCATACATGCTTGTAAATTTGCAACTGAGGTATTTTTCTGTTCTTTAGGAACTATAGTTTCAGAAAAAATATCACTCGAAAGAAACTATTCTTCATATAAAATGTCTTTCACAAAATAAAATAATATTACGTGGTGAGTGAAACAGTTTTCGTATAATTTTAAAACGAAGCAATATTAATTGATTATCCACAAAGAAGGCATAAGTATTAATAGTTAATTAATAATGTACCATCAAATAGTTGAACTGAATCAAAAAAATATCAATTCTTAGAACCTCAGATTATATATCTTTACCGAGCAATAGTCTATGAGGATCTCGGACACGACATTTAGGAACAAACTCTCCAACCTACTCTGTTATGGATCCTGACTTTTTCTTGACATTTTTCGTGATATTTAATAAACATAAAATACTTACGGCTCGAAACTGCACAGGCTCCAAGGCTGAAGATTCCAGACACAGCCATTGAGCCGAATGCAAGCCAACGTCGTCCCCACCGATCGAGTAATAATGTCAGTAATGTATCAGCTGGCATTTCTGTTGCCGAGGCTATTGTGAATGTGATAAATACATTTAAGCCAAGATTGTCGACGTTACGTACGTGACCATCAAACACCAGAGATATTGCCATCCTAAACATTAACGCACCGTTTATAGATAAATCAATATCATTATCATTACATTAGTAACCACGATAATAATGGTAGAATTAGTCATAACCAACATTAATATAGATATAAAAAAATATATGCATTTTATTTAATTAAATTAAATGAATACTTACCAAATTACAATTAGTAGCAATACTATCTTCCGTAAACGAGGGCTTTTGAACAGATCGATTACCGAGTACGTTTTATTGGTGTCTTCAATTGAAAGTTCTTGCTCACAACTTTCCTAATAAAATCAAAACTCGTGAAAAGTTTTCAGAAATGAAAGTCGTATAATGTTAATTAAGAAATTGAATTATAATTACTTTGAAATATTTGTAAACGTTATCGGGAACCTGGGTACCGTTAATTCTTTCGAATTTTTTTAGAATATGAATAGCGCGATCTATTTGTCCTTGACTGACGAGCCACCTTGCACTCTCGGGTACCAGCCAGGGCGTTGCTACAGAAAGTGCAAGTGGAATGGATAAAACAATAGTGGTCATACGCCAGTTTGCTAGATAGTATGCGATCCATGGAAGAACGCACGCTGCGGTCGTGAAGAACAATGCTATTGACATGTTTGCCACAAAGGTACGCCATTTCGGTCCCACGTACTCAAGAACTGAGGATTTCAATTATATTAACGATTACTAGATTATTACTTTTACTTTCTAAGGAATTACATACTGAGAGAAAAAGATACTACTATTGAAAAAATTTTCTTGATACAAGAACGTACATTCTTAGAAACAGATGTTGATATTATTTTGTCAAAAAATTAATCCATTTAAATGGATTATTTTAATACATTTTTGAGCCAAGAAATTATTTTCTGGACAATATACTGAAAAAAAAAAATTAATTTGATTAAAGAAAAAAATTCTTGATTCAATTAAATTTTCCTTAAATCAACAAAAATTTGTCAGTTCAAGAATTTTATACTTAAATCAAGATTTAAAGACTTTTAAAAATGATTTTTTTGGTTCAAGAATTTTTATTTTGACTCAAGTGATTTTTTTTTTTTTTTTTTTCAATGTAACTTCTTTTTCTCTCAGTACATACATAAAATTTTGTACTATTGTATTATATTGATAAATCTCAAACCAACGTCATTGAATGATTGTGACCTTCTATCATACATTCAACAGTTAATCCGAGCTGACCGCGAAAAAATGGTTAATGCCATAAAGATAAATAATTAGTGAGTAATCGGATGACTGGTTGAGGTTTTTATAACTATTTTTTATTACTGTATATTTGATTACTGATTATGGTTGTGATTATATGCAAGGATATCTCCATTCTCTTGAGATATTGGCTGGTTTGTATAACATATGTCTGTATTCAATACATAATATATGTTTAAATTCGCAGATTTAATTCTGTCTTATGCAAAACCCGCTTACGTATGCACAATCTAGTCGATTCAACGCTATCCGTTTTACTCGTTACAGAATCTTGCTGTAAATGACGTACCGCTGCGGTTAGTTACTAATGCTAGTGCTAATGACCTGATATTATATCCTTTACAATCGTACGTATCTCTGAAGTATATATGTATGTGTATCTGTTTATCTCTCGTGACCTTTTATGTAATTAATATTGATTTTCGCAACTTGTTTCACTTATATTCATTGCAGGTAATTATCATTGAAAATATTAATTTTCAATAAATTGTTAATTGTGTGAGTAAAAAACTGTCTAGTCATTTTTAAAGTCATTATGTTGTTAATTTAGATAAATGAATACTAGATTGTAATTATAGTGTGATTTAATAATGTGTCGTGGAAAAAAGTTGTGAAGAGTACTTAGTTAAGATATTTTGTTTAGACAAGATATCTCATGTACATGTATGTCACGGTGGTTTGTTCATTAAATTGTTGATGTATAATTTGCTAAGGATGTACCAGCACTGTGGAAACTTTTAAATAAACGTTTGATTTTTTTTATGCAGTTTAAATACGAACAAATAAAATTGGGATATTTGAACGGGTTAACCTGAGTGCTTAATTAAATATTTTAAACATTGCCTTTATGGAGTGACCCAAAAACATTGACATTTTTTTGCTCAGAAACTTCTGATAAATATTCAACAAAAAAATACGGGTCGAAAATTAATATATTAATGATGATTTTAATTCAATAAAATTAATACTTTACCGAATTAATAAAAAATTTATAATGAAAATAAAAATATAAATCTGCATTCTAGTATCTTGCTCATACTGCCTTAATTTTAAATTGATTATTTCAGTTCATTTGGATGACAAATGATCAAATTAAAAAACATGAATCTCTACTTTGAAATTTTGCTATGAAAGATGTTTTTGTTGGTAAAAATTTTGACAAAAGATAAAGAATACACTAATGATAAAAACATTTAAACACCATAAATCAGAGGAACTAAGTTCACTGTCACTTTAAAAGTAACAAATAATGGTAGTAAATTTTTAAAGCAATCAAAAGATACTTTGGGACGTAAAAGTGTCATGAGAAAGAGATTTGGAAATTTATTTGACTTGAAATTTAGGGGAGCTTAAGAGAACAAAGTTTAAACCTAATGCTTACCTAAAATGTACATCATGGTGAAGCAGTTATCGAATGCAAAACCTAAGAAAAAACGACATGCTGCGAACTCCCAAAAGTTATTAGAAAAGGCAGTTGCTATCCCGGCGATACACCCGATAACGTTTGCTCCTACTAATGCGGGAATTCGGCCGTACTTGTCGGCGATAAAGCCGAAAAGTAAACCACCCCATATTGCTCCAATAAAGAATATACTCTGAGCATATGTCGGGAGTGCTCCATCGTCACATACCCAGTTGTTCTAAAATAATTTTATAACAGTTATTAATTTTTGTTTGATGTTAAAATTTATTTGAGAAAGGATTTATAAAGGGAAAAAACTGTTATGGTTAAATATTAATACTATCATGGGAAAGTTAAGTTGACTGAAAAAAAAAATCTTAAACTGAGATATTGTTTTTAGTTTCAATAAATTTAAATTGATTTAAGAATTTTTCTTTTTTATTGAAGACGATCTAATTCTTCCATATAATTTTTTTTAATCGATATAATTTAATCCGTATACTCCGTTTCAAAATACAGTAATTGATGTTTATCCCTTAAAAATGTTATAAATATATCTCTAACATAAAAATAGATTTCTTGATTGACTAAGAGTGTAAACTTTCTTGTTATCAAGAAAATTTGAAAAAAATTAAAGAAATTTCTATTACAAGAAATGTTTTGAAATAGGAAAGCCGATTTATCACATGATTATTTTTACAAATAACTTCATTCGTTAGTGTCAGCTGAGTTAATAAAATTACGACACATTTATAATAATAAATGATCAGGTGTTAGAATAAAAACACTGCATTGATTAAAGAGCAGTCTAGTCTAGAAAGTAAATTATTTATTAATTTTTTTTACCTCTGTTGCAACAGTTTCATAAGGAATTTCAGTGAAATTATATTCCCAACCGTACTGACACTTTTGAACTGGCCAGGAAGGATCAGCGATGGGAATGATTGTAGTGCGGTTTATCAAAATCTGAGTGAAATTAACTTTGTACATAGAGCAACGTGAGTGTCCTGATGCACCGGCATTGTCGTAAATTCCTGCCGGTGGTATTGCTAATGCTATTCTACAACACAATAATAATAATATAATACTAACAATGTTTTTCTCCTATGAGAATCGGTTTTTAATTTTTAAGAAATAATTTTATCAATTAAACTAGTAATTAATGAAATAATTTCTCAATGAAAAAAAAAAATAGTAACAATAAACATATATTACATAATACATGTATGATTTTGAGATTGATAATAATAATAAGGTGTTAATTAAATAGCTCATGCTCAGATATTCAGTTAACTGATATAAAAGAATATGACATTCGTTTTTTAAAATCGTAGGATGTGATAACTAGTTCTTGTGAGTTTCAATTGGTTCTTAGTATTTTTTTCTCTATTTTATCGTTGTATTTACTTGTATATTAATAGCATGACACTCGTGAGTTTCATTAGATCCTATCAGTCGTCTTTAGTTTGTAATAGACACGATTTTTCGCAGATAAATTAAGTATGCAATTTGCTGTTTAATAGTGACGATAAAGACATAAACGCAACGTTGTGTTGAAATCCAGTGTCCATGTTATTTTTTTACTTTCACGCTCTCATTGCTCGTGTGAAGGCTCTGCATAATTATTTATTTTATTTTTAAATTTCAATCATATTGTAAATCAATATTATTAAAATTATTCAAACTTTTTAACATCATTTCAATAAAAAAAAAAAAAATTATCATCTAATTTATAAATCAAAAACTAAACATTAAAAATTAGTTCATCGAATTATAAAAAAATTACCGTGTTATTATTTTGGAAATAAATCATAGATGAATGGTTTTGTAATCTCGAATTGTAAATTGAATTATTATGCAATAGATAATAAGCTGTTGGATTTTTTTTGCGACAAAAAAAATCAAAATCTTTTGTAATAATATAAGATTTAATCTGTGCGAAGCCGCTAGTGAGATTATTTGTTTCATTAAATTAAAAAAAAAATATACTTTTATCGCACGCAAATAGATAAAGCCAATTGTAATTAGTTTTGATAAAAATTTTTTGTCTCAAGTAGATAAGTGTGTCTAGCAATTAATAAAAAAATAAAAATAATAATAAACGAATGGCAATGGCTGGTCAAAAATGAAATTAATGTATTGTCCGATAATTATTTGGATAGCTGCCGGGCCTTGATTGTTTTAAATGATTAATCACTTGAACATTGAATGACGGAGTTTATTGGTTTTTTGGCATTAATAACTCTCTCTTACCTCTGATCAATGGTAAGGTTCTCTAAGCCAGGGACTTTACACCAATGCTCGCCCGGCACTAGTGTAATGAATATTTGTGTAAAGTAAACCCACGCGACAAACGAAGCGAATGGTATCATTAGCAAAAACAAAATTTTTTGATACAGCCCAAACTCTCCTACGTAAGGCAGCAGCTCGTCAAAATCCATTCTTTTTTCCTCTTTTGTCTTCGGTTTACTTTGGGTAATCGTGAAAACTTCATTGTTGTTATCGTGTGTTAGTGAATTCTGGCCGTTGCTATCATTCACGATGTAATTATTTTTAGTGGTCATAGCCAAGTTGTTTTATCAAATTTTAAGTTATTCACAAATTTATAAATCAATATTAGCCAATTAGAAACTTAAACTCCATCTATTTCAAACTTATCACTTTTAAATATATAAAAAATAATTTTTTTATCTTCCTTTCAATTAAACTGATAAATTTTAAAAAATATGAAGGCTAAGTTTCACGAAAAATATAATATTATATTTTCCGTGTTTAAACAATTACAAACATCTAAGTTTATAACTAGACTTGATTAAACCACACTGAAACCATTCAACGTGTTACTGTCTCTTTATAAGTTCTGACTAACTCACTCTCCCTCTCTTTTTTTTCTGTCAGTAGAGACCGAATTGGATACTTTTCAAGTATTGTTGAAAGTTGCTTAGGTTTTGTTATTACTTTATTGCCATTATTACTTCCAAGTTTATTAATTAGTTTTAAACGACGTTGAAAGTTTTTGAACTTAATGAATTTTATAATTTGATAACGGACTATTTACTTTAAAAAAAAAATATTACATGTTAAATCAGGGACACATTAAAGAGAAAAAAATTTTGTTAGTTTTAATAATATGATAAGTTTCAATAATAATATATTTAGTTTAAGTAATTTATTTATAATATTTAATATCAATTTAATAGACATATTATTACTTGATAATTTTTTATATAACATAAAACACATAAAGTTTTATGAAATTATGATACAAGTTATTTTAGATTTTGTAAATACCGTATTTAGTTACAGAAAAATTTATTGACCGTAAAAAAATTCATTTATTTATTTAGAAACAATTTATTAAGTTATTCCGAATAAGCAATTATTATTTGTTTTAATTGATGTTTTTTTTTGAAAAAAAAAAAAAAAAAAAAATTTCAATTAATAGTTATAGACTATTCATTGATAATTAATACAAATTTTCAGAACTTAATGTTTTTGCTTGAAATATGATATTTATCATTAACAAAATAAAATAAAAAATTTTTTATTTTATCATTATCAATGTTTATAATTTATCATACTAGTAATTTCTGTTAATAAAAAAACAATTAGTCTATATCATCGATTTAGATTTTTTTATCTCTTCAAGTCACAACAAAACAAAATTTCTACACTCAATTTTTCATTGAGGGTCCAAATAGATATTTATTAAGTTTAAAAATATTTATTATCGGTTAATGAAGCTCATTAAATAACAACAAATTTTTCTATCAGTGTATTATCGTTTCTTTTTATGCTTTTGTGATAAAAGTACTTTATTACATAATAATAAACTTCGAAAAATAAATGATATAAATGAAATTATTGATAATTCAATTTTATTATGACTTAAATTCTGATAAACATATATTATTTTTACACGATTTATAATTTAAAGAATTAGTGAACGGTGTCTGTTGAAATATTAAAAATAATCTTGAGTCTCAATTAATTTTTTAAAACGATTAAAACTTATTTTAACGTGTTCTATTGCAACGCAGTTAAATGTACCTAAACGATGTATAGCAATTGAAATGATGTCACGCATAATAGTGTTTGTTTAAAAACAAATTTCTACCAAAACATCAATACTGAACAAAAATATTTTCTTGTAATTTATCAGTATCAAAACATTTAACAAGTTTTATCACCGAATAACAATGCTTCACGATAAAATTACATCATTTTATTCAAATTTACTTAATTGAGACTAATATAACCGGTTTTTGACAGAAGAGGAAGTTTATATATATATACGATATATACTTTCGATTAGAATAATTATTATCAATATTAAAAATTTTGTTGTAAAATGATCTATGGTAAATTTTTCACATAAACATTTCCACAAATTTATAAATAACTATATCATTTATTGATTAAAAGACAAAACAATAATGTTCATATTTTTGATCGCGAGCGACGGCAATGATAAAATTTTTTTTCATTAAGAACTATAAATAAATATAAAGAATCAAGAAATAGTATTTTAGATAATAATAAGTTTTATCGTCAATGTCATGCAATGTTTATTAATTAATTCAAGCTCAATTTAGTGGAAAACAGTTCAAGACATTTATTAAATCTTTTGATCTTGAATAAACATACAGTGTACACATTAATTAATAAAAGAGTTAGTTACTTCCTGGAAAATATGTCACAATCACTAGAATAATATTCGTGCATCAGACATGATTAATATAAGTCATTGCTGAAGCAACTAATTTTCACGGACATTCGAATGCACTTGACAAAGTACTCGTATATGTCTCCGAAAGGTTTGCTGTATAAATCGATTAATGCTATCATAGATTATTAGTTAATAAAAATTTTTGAAATGCTAGTACTAATGTGTAATGCGAAAAAAATTGTCGCAAAAAACTAGGTCAATAATAATTAAATAAATTTTATAGTGATAAAATGCTACTTGGATTCTCAGACTTTACATTTATCTATCTAATTGATTTAATTATTTTCTCAGACTAACTATATTATTGGATATTAATTACTTCTGGTCATTGAACGAAATGGCCTTACTATTTTTGATTTTCTTATTACTTATTAACATTTACATAATTGGTGATTGTAATTATTAATTACAGAATTTTTATCTTTACTATAATTAAGCGATATTGAAAAAAAAAATTTAATAACTAACAATAGAAAATATAACATGAAAATATTCAAGGAATTTTTTAATAACGGCGGGGAGATGGTTCGTGAAATATGTAATTTCCGTTCAATAAATTTGATGGAAAAATAAAAATTCATATTTATTTATAATAATAAATAAATATTTTGCTTATTAAAACTGTATTATATAAAATTATTAATTTTTTATGACAGAGTAATAATCATAAATATAATACTCGCTCGTAGTCATATATAGTTTTAAACGTGGGTAATTATAATGGATTATTACTCAAGAGTTCTCCATTATACATAATAAATTTTAATGGTGATATTTATTGTCAGTAAGATATTATCACTGTCTCCTTACTACTTAAAGACTATTTGCATTCGCATTACTACGGATAATTATGTATAAACATATACATATATAGTTGTATACTGTACACGCGTATCAAATATTCACTTGATGTTGAAGTAGATATATGGGTCTTGATTTATGGTGAGACAGTTTTGAATGAAAAAGAACAAAACTAGGTAAAGTAGGTAGTAATTGAATTATACTGAAACTAAAACCACTTTTTAAGGGCCGATCACAATGACAGCGGGAAAAAATGATGCTTTGCGAGTGAACATCGGGAACGTGAGAGATATATCTTCGCATGTGCGATTAATTTTACGTATATGCGATTGTTTTTTTTTATTTTTTTCTGTTTTCATGTTATTGGTTATTAAATCACTTAATTTACCTTGAAGGACAGTCATTTTTTCGCAGTAAAATTAATGCAGGGTGACTCAGGAATTTTTTCCATGGAGACTGTAACTAATCGTGCAATGATCTGGCTCACGAAGAAAAAAATATTGTTAGTAAAGCCATCGACGAGATAGCTACTCGTAGATCGCTGCTACAGCGAAACGTATTCCTAGAGTAGCAATACTTTAGATGGTTAGAGGAGCTATACTACATTTTCCAATGGCACCATCTAACATCAAATTACATGCACTTATATCAATATCGAATAATTAAATAATAATATTTATACATAATAATTTCAAAATAATTTATAAGAAATCTATAGAAAATCACATTTATCAATTAAATAATTGGGTTTCACGGTTTCAAAAAATCGATTTTTTTTTTAAACTTTAAGTTTAACTTTTAAACTTTTAAACTTTAAACGCGTTTTTCTCAAAACTATATTTTCAAAGACGGTACCCACAATTTCTCGAGAACTACTCAACCGATCTTGATGAAATTTTGGACAGGTCTTCAAGACATAATTTATAAGGTCGTGAACAAAAGGTTTTTTTTTTTTTTTCAATTACAACTATTTAAAAAAAATAAGCTGTGAAATTTTAGCCAAATTTTTAATTTTTTTGTAAAAACCACTGCCAAAAATCCAATTTTCATTTTTTTTTCCTTCGTTCAAGACCTAGTTTGAAGTCTTAACTAAAGCACATATTTTTTTTTTTTTTACTTCAAATAATCCTGCTAAGAGTTCTGCTGATCACGCGGACGCATTTTTTTCCGAGGCCTCGCTGGAAATGACGTCACATTAGCAGAGTTTTTAATGTTTTTTTTTTTTTTTAAATTTCAGTAAGATAAAAGCCCCAGTACATGAATGAAAATTAATTTAGCAGATATTTTATAATTTTAAGAATTGTTTTAACAAATAATTAAATTATGTCAAAGAAAATGAGAAAAAAAAATTGTTATTTAGAAAATTAAAAAAATAAAAAATCTAATTTTTTAAAAATAACTTTACGGAGAAAATTTATTTATTAAAAAAAATTAAAAAATTGTCGAGCGACTGTTAACTTTAATGTCATATACATGATTATGTACCATGTCATATACGTGATCATCTATTGGGACTTTTACCTTAATCCCTTATTAAACATGTATCTATAACACAGTAAAAAGTTTGAATAAAATATTTCATTTTTTCTATTAAAAAAAAATTGTTGAAAATAGGCCATTTTTTCCGGAGAAAACCCATGTAAACCTTTAATTCGCGGTAAATTTTTATCTTCTTTTATTTTCAAAATTTAATTGTAAATTGTAAATTTTATGGTCTTTACGCCATCTGTGTTAACAAAATCTATATTAGGTAAGAAAGGTCGTCCTATCTCGCCGACAAAAATTTGACAGCAGCGCTTCGTGTGTTTGCGACGGTAACAATAACTCAATCGTCAATAAAATTTTATTGCACGTCTATGTGTATGTATTATGTATATTTTAATTGATAACAAAAATTGTTTTTCATTTAAATAATCTGAAAATCGTTCATTGTTGTGATTAAAAAAAATCTTTTCAAATTGGACTTGTTTCAATAGAATAATTTCTATCTATTTTTCCATTGGATCTGTTGTATTTATGCTGGAAGATTTTCTAGCTATTGGGTACATAGGTTAGTTTTCTAATATCAAGTTTATTTATTTAATTTTCTGTCAATATTATATAAAATAAATTATTAATAAAATTTTTAATTTTTTCATATTAAGTTGTTTAAAAAGTGATTTTTATTTAGTACTAATTTTATATTTTTTAGATAAAGCCTCAATAAAGATAGACGTCAGCTTTAATTTATTTATACCCAAAAAAAATTGTGGTAAAAGTAATAACAATGATAAAAAAATACTTTGTCGTAAGTTACTTTTTATTATTTAATAATATAAACAATATTTTTTAGTACTTGGATATAAATATTTTGCAGATAATTTGAGACGCTGGATATAATTTTGACAGTTGATCAAAATTTAGTAAATTATGACTAAAAACAATTCAATAAATAAGTTGGATCGTAATTATGACCAAACAAATGCAATATTACTTTCAAATCAAAGAAAACGACGATCAAAAAGCCAAGTAACCTCAAATAAAACTCAAGAGGCGTCAATAAAAAACGGTATTAAGCCGCGGATTTCGACAAGACGAAAAAAATTGTGTGAACCATCAAAATTGCCCGCTTCGACCGGCAATCCACAAACTGTCATAAACTTATCATCCACGGAAACAACAACTGACTCTACAAGTACTATTTGTAAGGAAAAATTTCTCGACAAATTGGATTTACACGTTAAGCCCAAGGTCAAAATATCTAAATTTTTCACTTGTGATTTTTGCGACGAGGACTTTTTAACTCAAAATTATTTAAATTTGCACGTACTTCGGGCGCATAAAGCCATAATAACCTGCAAACAAACATCAAAATCGCGTAGCAATTTAAATAAAACAAAATCAACATTACGCGAAGTTCATCGTTATGTTTCTTTACGTCAGCGTTACGAAACAACAAATACGCAACTGAGCAAATTCAATACCCGATTCGTCTCAAAGGTTTCAGAGGAACGTAAGCGGCGTAGGAAGTTGTTCCGGGAACATATTCAAGTTAATAAATCCCAAAATAAATCAACTGACTCAAGTACAAAAATGTCTGAAGTTGAAGATAAAAGTAATCTGCAAGTGCCGACGTCTACTGTTGAGATTGATGAGTCTTCAAAGGACAATACAGCTGACAGTCCAACGTCAACATCAGATGTCAACGAGTATAAATCCGAAAGTAAGCGTTTGATTAATAAATTCAAAGAGTTTGTACGATCAAATGGTGACGTAATTAGTTTATCTACTATAAAACAAAAAAATGATTCTAATGAAATTCTATCTCTGCTATCTGATGATAATCAGACTTCTGAATCGCCTGATAGAAAGTCTAAACAGCGTAAAGTCGGCGATAATTCAATAGGATTAAAATCTCCGGATAATGTTTCAGAATCACCAACAGCGACGATTCCTCCTAGACCTGAGAAACCCAAAACGTACAACAGAAAAAAGAGTCCGAAGGCTAATAAAAAAAATACAAAGGATCATGGGTATTGCGATTCGTGTACCAGGTCGTTCGCCAAACTGGATACCCATTACCAAAGTGACATTTATGGAACTAGGAAGATAAAATGCGAATTTTGCAGTAATAAATTTGTGTCTGTCAATGGATTATTTCGGCATGTTGCGCTTTATCATTTAAACTGTACTTGTATAAGAAATAAATGTCATTGGTACGATCCATTTACTGCTGACATTAACCAACTTAGCTCAGCTGCTGTGAGTAAAAATTATCGCTGTAATTATTGCTCAAAGGACTACGATGACTACAAAAAGTACAATTTTCACTACTACAGTTTCCATGAACTCGAGCCGGTTTCAGATGAACTGGTTGAAAAGACGCCAAAGTATCTGAAGGATATCGACAATAATGTTATAATTAAATCATGGGTACCCAGTGCTTGCAAGACTAATTTCTTTGGTAAAAAACTAAACAGCGGTGAGTGTGATGAAGATTATGATAACACTGATTTTGACACTGGAGATTTCTTGCCTCTAGTTTGTCAAAAATGCGGGGAATTTTATTTTAACAATAAGGACTATATGATTCACTTGGACAATTGTTATTACCAGCTTGACTTGGCACCAGTTACGCCATTGACTGAGTACCCTAAAGAGTCTAGAGCAGTTGAAGAGCTCAGAGAGTCTAGTCTTAAACCAGAATCGAATCAAAATCGACGGGTTGACGTCGCAGTGAAGCCCAATATTAAATTGCAATTCTTCCCTCAAGATATTAAAGCTAAACCAAGGAATCCCAGGAAATTAGATGCTAATTATGAATTATTACGCAGAACTTGTCGTCGGTGTAACAAAGCTTTCGCTACTGTCAAAGAACTTAGTATACATTATCAAGATATTCATGGAAATAGTGCGAATAATAATAATAATAATGCTAATAATAAAAATAATAACGCTGGTGCAAAAGCAAAGGGTGACGAGAAAGATGATCCAGCCAGTTATATTACGAAAACTAAAAAAGACTACGACGATGAAAATAATATTACTTATTACAATTATAAAAATACACCGTGGTATGGACACAATGTTCGTCATAAATGGCAATGTGTTCATTGTAAATTATCATTCAAAATATTCCGAGCTTTCAGCAATCACTTATTCTTTGAACACAATGACGAATCGTTGATACACATTTGTGAAAATTGTCATGAAATTTTGACTAATTTGGACCAAATTAATAAACATTTATGTGTGAATGTTACTTCCTGGACTTGTAAATTGTGTGACCTGAAATTCCAATCAGGATTTGAGTTCCGGAATCACAATACCCAAAAGCATTATGAACTTTTTGAGCCGAGTGTCTGCTTGGCTTGTGGTAAAAAATTTTTGACTCATTATATGTTGATGAGACATGTGAAAAATAAGAAATGCTCGTCAGAGAAAGCGATTGACGAATTAATCAATACATACACCAAAAAAAGCAAGAAAAATGATTCTCTTGCTCCTCAAAAGACTCCGCCTGAAAAGAAGAAAGGAAACAAGAAAGATGATGATGATGATGATGATTGTATCATTATTCTCGATGAGACTGGTGATAAAGTAGAATCAAGTGAGATTGAGAATAATGCTGAAGATGTGGCTGATGTAGTTTTTGAATTAGTTGATTGCTCTGCGGACAATTTTGCATCCGAATTGGAGTCAGATGTAGATTCGAGAAAGACTGATGTACTTGCTACGGCTAGTGTAGCGGAAGAAAAGACAGATGTGGTTAGTGATAAAATAGAAGAGACGAAGAAACAAGTTCCAGATACTGAACGTGAATCTGTGAAAGAATCAATTGAAGAAACTACGAACGACGATGATACTGTTGCTGAAGAAGAAGGTTTTGATGACGCGTCCATGGATGATGACTCTCCAATAGAAGACACTAATGATGAGGATTCGGATGATGGGTCTGAAGATGATGACGATGAGGAGGATGAAGACTTGGATGACGAAGATCTCGATGACGAAGAGCTTGATGACGAGGAATTTGATGATGATGAATCAGTAGATGTCCAAGACAGCGATGATTTGAAGAAAAGTGAAAATAATTATAATGAGTTGGTTAAAATCAATGATGATTGCAGCAAAATTGTTGATTTTAATGAAGACACCTATGATGAATTGGAAGGAATAAAAAATTACGTATTAGAGAATGAGAAAAACTTGCCGGATTCAGCGAGTAATAAACGGAAGATAACTGATGAGTCTCTGACAAATAAGAGGAAAAAATTATTAGATATTCACGATACTTTTGTTGCTCAAGCTGATCAGTTGAATGATAAGGGAAAAATAAAAATCAAGGAAAGTGTAAATAGATCCGCTAAAACATCACGTAAACCTCCGGGTCAAGTCAATCGTTGTAGCATGTGCAAATTACAATTTTCATCGATGACCTTATTGAGCAATCATTTCAACCGGAGTCATACCTCTGCTGTTGAAGTATGCCAGCTTTGTTACAAAATGTACATCACGGGTAATCTAGTGAAGCACATGGTTAAAGATCATTTCAGATCGGACACTGACCTGGCTGATGCACTAGTAAGTACGAAGGACGAAATAAGTATCGAAAGAGATACTAGAGACTTTATCAGCATAGTTGGAAAGGTTCATTTACTAGCGCTCTGTAAGTATCAAGAACCACCGCAAGCCAGCAGTGAAGAGTCAGTTGATTGCTCAGACTGTTCGCTGACGTTTAAAAATTCTGACAAATATCGGATTCACAATGTCGAGGTTCACGATAAATTTTGTGCGCTTTGTATCGTCAAGTTTCGCAGTGGTCAAGAAGCGGCTAAACACAAGTTGGATGTTCACGGCTCGACGGCCTGCTACGTCTGGTTCGCGAGTAAGATGATAAATGCTATTGGTGATACTGATACTTTCAAAGAAGCTGTTGGGTTGAAGGCTAAAAAACGTAAACCCAAAAATTCTGATCAAGGTAATAGTCACAAAAATAAGAATAGGAGTGTAAGCAATAGTAGGAATATTAATATCAATGTGCGTAGTAATATTAATATTGACGACAAAGTTAATCTCAATATGATTGATAATATGAGTGTTAAGCAAGAAAGTATGACACTCAAGGATAAAATTTTGGATATTCTACGGAAATCCCAGCCCACGTTGGACCGACTCAATTCACAGATTCAGACAACTCGTACCCAACCGGATGACAAGCAGATCAACAAACCTCAAACTGTTCGCCAATGTGGAAAAGAAAGCCATTCAGAAGAGGCGTTAAACAATATTTTAAATGTAGAAAAGCCCCAGATGATGATTAAAACTCCAGTGAGAACTGATAAATCAACAAAATTAAATATAATTCCACCAAAAATCGACTCTCATCAGTCACCGGCGGTTAATCAAGTTACAATAAAAAATAAAAAAGTTGAATCATCGATCGCGAATCAAGTATATGAAGCCAGTGATGACCAATCGATAATTATTACTTGTGGTTTGTTGAAAAAAGATGATGGTCAGGATGGTAGTTATGATAGTAATGAAGATGAAAAACAGTTTCTTATAGTGGTTAAAAGAAACGATCTTGAAAAATATAGAAATAATTTACATGAGTTAGCAGCACAGTTTGTCGCATCTACGAACATGTCTACGGAAGAAATGGTTCGCTTATTAAAAGCAGAATTGGACAATATATAAAATGTATATTATTGAAGTATTTTTAAAGACAATGTCTAACAATGTTTAATTGTTACTTTTTAAGTGATGATAATCTTCTATATGTTTAAATGAGTTTTTCTTCACGACACTTATTCAATCTATCTCATTATTTTAATGACATATTGAATATTTTGTGTAGATAGAGTTTGAATAAAGATTATTTCGAAAAGATTCATTTTACTTTTATAAATGACGTAAATGATTATATTTTTAAGTAGTTGTAATTATTGAAAAATTTGATAATTATCGTTGTAAGAGTACTATATATAAGAGAGAAATGTTTGGCAAAAATATTTGTTCACTCACCATCGGAACATGTAGATTATTTGATACTTTCTGAAACAAAAATAAAAATTGATTTTTATATTAATCAACTTATTTATTTATTTTAATATTAGTCAATTTTTGCTACTAAAATACCTTTTCAGCTGGCAGTTGAGCAGAAGCAGGACGGAATCCTCCAAAAATTTCTTAACGTATCGAACAGAATGACACACTTTACAGGTAATTAACTCACTATGACACTTCTAGAATACAAAACAAAATTATTTGATTTAGTTGCTTGTAATTCATTGATAAGTATCATAAACTTTTGAACGCCAAGATAACTAGGATCATCATCACGTGAATTAAGTATTGATAATGTAATAAAATAATTTAATTTATTCATGACTAGTTTCAATAATTAATTATTGGTAGAATTTTAAAATATTATTTGCAGTACTACACAGTAAAGCTTATAATTATACGTGAATTATCTTGATATTAAAGTCAGCTGTCATTTAATAATTTTTTAATTTTATTTATTAAAGAAATTTTTTCTGAAAAATTGTTTTTAAAAAATTTCATTTTTAATTTTTTAAAATTTCTACATGCCAATTTTTTTTTTCTAATTTTTTTTGCACTAATTTATTTCTTTAAAAAATTATTAAATATTTGCTACTTTAATTTTCATGAATTATCAATTTGAATCTCAGATGACTAAAATGTTAGCTAACTTTTAGATCATTCGAAAATATGATATCTTAATTAGTAGACATCTGTCAAATCTTTAACTTTATTTAAAACATAAATTCATGCATGAAAAATTTTTATAAAACTGCAAATATTTAAAGTAAATAAGAATGATGACATTAAAATTAACTGTCACCTGACCAATTTTTGATTTTATTTAAAAATTAAATTAATTTTAAAAAATTATTTTTAAAAAATTGCATTTTTAATTTTTTAAAATTTCTACTTGTCTATTTTTTTTTCTTATTTTTTTGCCATAATTTATTTGTTAACAAAAGTTCTAAAAATTATTAAATATCTTCTAAATTAATTTTCATATGAGAATGATATTGCAAAATAAAACTAGATTGATGATTCTTTTACATTGTTCATCACATCATATGATTATAAAACATTTTAATCAGGACTCTGATACTCACTTTGTTTATTTCTATCTACCAGTGTATAATTAATTAATTTATAACATTAAAATTAGCAGTCTCTGGACAATTTTTAATTTTATTTAACAAAAAACTTTGTTCCAAAAAATTATTTTTAAAAAATTCGAATTTGTTATTTTTTTTTATTTCTAAATGTCAAATTTTTTATAATTTTCTTTTGCCGTAATTTATTTGTTATGAAATTCTTAAAATTATTAAATATGTGCTAAATTAATTTAAAATAAAAAAAAAGTGTCTGCTGCTTTTGCTACAAAATGAAAAAATATTCAATATTCGACTCAACTTCTCGCTTACTAGCGGCTTCTCGTAACGGCGAAATTCAAACACTGAACTTCGATACAGCCGCCATCTTACTGAATTAGAGCTAAGACTTTATTCTCGAGCACTGGCGTCGCGGCGATCGCAGTAGTAGCTGTTGCTAACTCGTTTCCCGTATTTATATTCCTTTCTCCAGTTTATAAAAAATAAAAAATATACATGTTTTGATCAAACCATTGTTCTCAACTTCACCGCAAAACAGCCCGAGCTAACATTGGCAACACAGCTGGGTAAATTGGCAACTCTTTATTGTTCAGTTAAGTTTAAGTCAGTCTTGATTGACCCGTCGATGGTTAATGTCTGTTGGTGATTGTGGTGGGTCTGTTGGTGTCAGTTGATGTTGATCTGATAATCATAAAAGTGGATACCTGATTCCTCATCATTCAGCACCAGCACCAGTATTCAACTTCAAAAACTCCTTTTCCTGATTGATTCGACATTTGACATCAAATTTCTCTTACAACATTAGAATAATCAGAGCCTGATTATATTATATACTAAATAATTGAATTTCTACCAGGTAAACATGGCTTCAGATGACTGTAGTACAAAAAAATTAAAATTAAGTAATTCATCTGGAAAAATGTCAACATCATTATCTAATCGTATCAGCGGTACGGAAAATCCATCAATAGTGCATCCTGAGATGGCCTTTTACTGCTTCGATGTAGTCTACTGTCAATTGAACCAACTCGACCCACCGAAGGCTCCCAATTTCAGCAACGAACCATTGTAATTTTTATTTATTTATATTAATATTAATTAATTGATAATTAACCTGTTTGTAATTTGTAAGCTTTATCTTAAATAATAATCGCCATCTTGCGCTCTGTTTCGCTTTGTTTCCTACTCGACTCACGACCTCTATACATTTTCTTTGTTTAGCATCTTGATGTTGTTTTCATTATTTACGGTACATATTTACTATATTTTTCAAGATTTGCTCAATGCTTCTATGATTTAATTTTTCTAACTTAATTGTCAAGTTTTTTCAATTTTTAATATCAATAATCGATATTTGTCATTGCAATTTGATCTAGATAAAGCATGACCTTGATGAGTAAATAATTAATTGTATTTAATATGATTTTACAGCCCGATTTTCGTCACCTGGATGATTGGGAAAGAAATGCGTCTACGTGGGTGCATTGGCACTTTCAACGCTATGCAATTACACTCAAGTCTGCGTGAATATGCTGTTACGAGGTCTTAATCTATTATTTACTTTTTTATTTTAATTATTATGAGATAATTAATCTATGAGTAAGTATAGTTAATTGTTATGGTATTATTCATCAGTGCCTTCAAGGACTCACGTTTCAATCCAATAACACGTGACGAATTACCACGTTTACACGTAAGTGTATCAATTTTACTTCATTTTGAAGACGGTGCTGATTACTTAGATTGGGAGTTGGGTGTCCACGGTATCTTTATTGAATTTTATAACGAGAAAGGAAATAAACGTACTGCTACTTATTTACCCAGCGTTGCTGAAGAACAAGGTTTGTTTTTTTTTTTTTTTTTTTTATTTAATTTAAATGTTATAATGATTAATTGACAAGTAAAATTTATTTTTATTAAATTTTTTTAAAAAGTAATTTATTTAAGGGGTTAGGGGTTGTCAAAGACATGAAAAAATGAGAATTTTCAATAATTTTTTTTTTACCAGTAAATCATTTTATTTTATAAAAGTTATTACTTTTATAAAATAAAATAATATGGCATCATTACTCAATGTTTTGACTTGACTTCACGAAAATTAAATTCAAAAGTTATGGCTGTTTGTGTTGACCCAGTTCCAAAAAAGGTCCTTGTGGTGACCATCATAAATCCTTGGAGATTCATATAAAATCAATCGGACAAGAAAAAATGGTTTTATTAATAGATAATCTATTGCCTGATCGAAGCTTTTTTTTTTTTGAAAATGGTCCTCAGGAAATGGCGGCCTCAGGAAATTTTTCTCTAGATTTTCGGGAAAAAACCTACAGTTAATTGTTTATAAAAAATCGAAATTTTTGAAAAAAGAAAAATCCTTCGATCCGACACGAGTTTTTTATGTTTTCCAAAAGCTGTATAAGTGTCATTGAAATCGACTGAGCGGTTTTCGAGTTACAGTGGTCACCAGTTCAAAAAACATAGTTTTGAGAAAAACACATTTAAAGTTTTATACTATAGAGAGCTACCTGCTCTTGAGCGTTCTGGAGTGCCCGAGCGCCCTTTGTTATTTGTCAAATAACTTGAAAAGTATTTGTCGGATTCACTTAAATTTTTCAGAGAATATTTTTAAGATATTATACTTAAAGAAAATGCAAAAAAAAATCGATTTTTTGAAAATCTTGACTACCCCTAACCCCTTAATAAATTAAAAGTAATAAAATAATTTTTAAAAAATAGAACTAATTACATTTTACCCGTGCATTGAACAAATAAATTTACAATGATTAAATTATGCTGAAAGGTTGGGATAAAATTCAGACAATAGACTCATTGCTTCACAAAGGAGGATATAGAGGTTCAGTGACACCAGACTTAAGACGTAGTTTGAAATTGAAACGATATCAATGCGAAAAAATAACAGTTAGTTATCAAGATTATGTAAGTCATGTGAACAATAGACGTTGCTAACAAATGGCTAAGAAATGAGAATCTATTGCTATTCAACTACCCTCGCCTTTATCCACCAACAACAAAAATATTTCAAACAATGGAAATGAAATCATCAATGTGAATAGCAATAATTATCAATCGTCCCAGGCGTTAAATTGTCGCAGCTACAATTATTTGACTAAACGTCGACAACGAGCGTTAATATTTCATCAAAATGATTATTCATATCAAAAAATGACGTTATTGGCACCATCAGTTGTACCTCCAGCAATGCAACAGTTTTATCCTTGGTGGAATACACTTTGTCTTAATTCAACGAATTATTATTATTATCATCATTACCCGAGTATTCATTCATATATAAGAAATAACACAGATTATTATTCACATAAAGACAGTAAAATGGGCCGCAATTACTTTTAATTACTTTCATTTTTATTTTTAAATGGTGCCTAGACTAATCAAATTTAACGTTAATTAACATACGTTGTTTCAGACACTTATTAAGAATTAATTGTCATTGTTACTGATAACAAAGTAATTTTATTAATAATTCAAACATCTCTGTGTGTTTTAATAATCGTTAATTAATCCTTACTACAATTTTGTGTAATCTAATTGTTTATGTGCTTTCAAAATTATTGTTCCTGAATGAATATTTTAATTTTGCTTTTGTTATTATTATAAATCTTTTGATTTTCATTTGAAATTTAAGTTTGAATAATTAAATTACTTAAAACTATTATTGATATTCTCTAACTTTGTTTATTTAGTAATAAATAATTTTTTTACTTGTTATTGATTAACAAAATTAATACAAAGGTTTTTGTTAATAAATTTGATTTTTCTATTTAGTAAGAAGTCTGAAAATCGGTTAAAAATGTCACAAGTAATTTATTGTATTCATGAATAATTACCTAGATTAATAGTTTATTATATATTAACTATTATTAATCTTATGACAATGAAAAGCGGCAAATTTTTTTTTTTTTTTTTTCAATTAACAAATCAGATTTCAATTTCATGATAGCTATTTTTCTGACATTGATTTGATTACATTAACATAGAACATTATTAATATAATATAATTGTGGTGAACCAGCTTGTTTAAAATTTCTGGCTATTTAATTACAAAGATAATGTAAATTAATTATTAACTATGAATTATTATTATATAATAATGAGAGACATTAATGTCGATAATGAACGAGAAGATCTCATTGTGATTTAAAATGAGTGTGATTAAATAAAAGGGACGAAAGCTCGGATCTATTAAAAAAT
Organism: Cotesia congregata; assembly: GCA_905319865.3. Lineage (NCBI taxonomy): Eukaryota > Metazoa > Arthropoda > Insecta > Hymenoptera > Braconidae > Cotesia > Cotesia congregata. The sequence goes on from CAJNRD030001124.1 coordinate 8,062,458, forward strand.
TATTAGAGATTGAATAAGTATAAATAAATGAATAAGGTAAAAAACCAAGTTATTGACACTGGCCTAGTTGTTTGACACTTGGAATTTCATTCTAATAAAAAAAAATAAAATGTTCTCAAAAAACCAATTATCTTAAAATTTATAATTCAAAAATTATATTTATTAATTTATTAGAGTCGATTTGTTTTTTTTTTAATTAAAATAAAACTGCAAGTGTCAATAACTCGGCCAGTGTCAATAATTGGGTCTTTTACCTTATAAACTTAAAAGTAATTACGAGGTTTTATCTCGTTTGATTAAAGAATAAAATAAACTAATAAATGTTTAATATTTAAATAATGTATTGGTGCGTAAAATCTTAAAATTAACTTAAAATATAAGAACGTTCTATATTAGATCGTCAAGTAATGTACTTTAATTAAATTGAATAATTATAATATTATTAGAGTATATTAACGACACATTTATATTGGTTAAGTATTTGGCAGTTTAACCAGACGTTTTATTAATATTTAAATATCAATATTGCCTTTCATAAACTTTTTGCTTTCATTTACTTAGAGCAGCTTTCTGCCCATTCAGCTTTGTTGCTGATGTTTTTTTCACTGCCGTATTAGTATAATTAATATTATCAATTATTAATCAATATTAGATTTAATTAGAGCGAAACAAAAAAAAAAACTTGTAATCGTTACCTATAGCTAATTTTATTAATTGTTGAGATCTCGATTTATGATTTCAGATAAGCAATAAAGTCTAAATCATTTATACAAAGTGCCCAATTAACTGCCAATGCTTGATAAAATTGTTATTTAATATTTAAATAGTGCAATTTAGTTGAAATTCCATTCAGATATTTTTAATTCAACTTCATTAGCTCAAAAAGTGTGTCGTAAATTTATAATTGTTATAAATTATCAATATCAAACTTCCAATCGCTGTCTGTGTTGAAATAATTTTTTACGTTCAAATAAATATCGAATTTGAAGTAATATAATTCATTTTTTTTCTAACTAAATATTTAAAATTTTACAAACTTTCAGCAAATGTTTATCTTTGATCAATTTTAACAAAAAATTAATGGGCTTTATTGGAATATTCATATCCATTGTTTGCTTATGTAATATCTATATTGTAAGACTAGTTTGTTTGTTTTTGGCGTATTTAATCTTATAAAAAATTCTTGAATTAATATTGATTCTATTCTGTTCAAATATTAAGTCTAATAAATATTTTAATTTAATTATTAGTACGTAAAAATAACAACTAAATATATTTATTGTACAATAATAATTGAATTCTACAATATTTGTATTAACTTTAGCAATTAACAGAATATTTTTGTATGAAGGAAAAAAAAGAACTTTTATAACGATGATAACACTTTTCACATACTTAGCAAATTTATAAATTTCTTCTTTGACAAGCGAGAGCAGATATTGGTTTTAAAGAAAATATGTTAGTTATATTAATATTCTAAGTCAAGATTTCGTTGTTAAATAATGAAAGGTTAAAACTTAATTTATTTTTAAGGGAAAAATTTATTATTCAAGTACAAAAGAGATCAATTATAATGATGTAATAATTAAAATAGAATATTACATTATTTTATGATAAATATATTGATACGTCCTCAGTAAGGTTAATGTCAAGTAATGCTATTACTCGATAATTTAATTCTTGTAATTGAGTGAAAATATTGATTATTGCAATATGCGAGTAGAATTGAATCAACTGAAAATTAATTTCAATGGATTTATTTACGAGTTATAAATACGCCTTTAAAAAAAAATTTAAGGTTTATAATCTCAATAATTAAATAAAGTATTTAGATCCACCTAATTTTATGTATTAAATATAATAATTAGTCAAAAATTATAATTGATTATACGACGAAATATATTGTGCCTATATGTGAGATTTTAATTATTTAAATGTGAACTTAAATTTAAAAACAAAATTAAAATATATGATATTAAAAAAAAATTAAGTGCAAATAAACACTTGTGTTGAGTAAATAAATTCAAAAAATTTTTTATTCTAAAATGCATTTAACAAAAAATTACTTTAAGTCATTATCATTAATAATAACTAAATAACACTAATAGGAAAAATTTATTGCTTGAGTTTTTTTAACTTTACACTTTCTTCTTTATGTAACTGTTCAGCAAACTTTAACAATTTCATTCTAACTGTTTGTATTGACATTGCTTCTTTATACGTAATAAAACCAGCAGCCAAAATATTAACAGCCGTCAGTATAACTAATTTTACACGGAGTGGTTTCAAGAATTTAATCCATAATTTAAAAATTTCTTTCCCGTCAGCAAAGTAGGGTAGTCGGTAAGTTCCAATTCTTGCTGCTAGCTAAAGTATAAAAAATCATTAATCAGTAAGCTAATTACTTAATTGATTAAAAAAAATTTTAATTACTTACGAAAAAATTAGCCAGAGGTGCAGCAATACTAGGATATATGATTGCAGCTCCAGTTTGAATAAAAGTTGCTCTTGTTTCAACACAAAGTGGGCATGGTGTTGTATTTAAAAATAAATCCTGCATTACGAACTGAAAAAAATTAAATATATAGATTAATTAGTAAAGAGTCATTGAATGAAAAGTACAGTTAATGTCATCATTCACAGATTTAATTGATTAAGTATTCAATTTTTATTGACATAAAACTTTAATCTGTGCATGATGAGGATTGTCATGACCAAAAAAGTAGCAGACGTCCAATTATTTTAATAACATTTAAATAAGTTATGTAAGATAATAAGCAAATATTATAATAATGTATATGTATGACTCGAAAATTAACAAACATTTGATGACTTATAGGACATTTATTCCAAATAAATTATGTGTGAAAAAAATTTTCACTCGTAGAAATTAAAGAAAAATAATTTTTGAGTCATAATTTATTTTTTGTTAAATAAAATTAAAAAATCTCAAATGTCTGCTGATGTCAGTAACATATAATAAAATGTACACATCAAATAATTCATAAAAAAATAAATTGTTTACAATGAAAAAGTTCATGATACTGAAATTAACAGACACTTGACAATTTTTTTACTTTTCCTGAAAAATAAACTAAATTTAGAAAACTATTTTTAAAAAATTGCATTTATAATTTTCGAGATCCTCTAAAGAAGGAATTTTTTAAACATATTTTTTTTCCTGTAGTTTATTTGTTAAAAAAATTCTAAAAATCATCAGACGTCTTTAAACTTTAGTATCATAAAAGTTCTTAAATGGTCGCTTCATTCTGTCATACTTTTACTATCATAAATAAATAAAATATTACTCCAATATGTGGAGCCGTTGCAAAAATTGTTGCACCCGTTGCACTAGTAATCTGAGTTGCTATCACACCCTGGTTTCGTAATTTAACTTTTAATCTGAAATGGCGATTTATCACCAACGCTGAGCAAGCGGCTAAGCCAGCGAGTAATGGAACTCCGACTTTGAACGGCCATCTATTTAGATTAAACAATTAAAAAACAAAATTAAATAAATCCGCAGCTTGCTTAATTCATAATTTAATATTTATTTTTTAAATTAAACAAAAAAAAAACTGCGTAAGAATATTTACACATCACGAAAGTGAGGCCATTCTTTAATTTGCCGGTACTGATAAGCAGCGGCCTCAGTTCTGTCAACTTGGATCGCACCTGGGGGTACACTTCCAATAGAAGGTTGTAATGCCATTGTATATAAAATATTAAATTAATTAAAAACCATCCAAAAATATTTGCATAACCTCACTATTATTAAAAAACAATTTATACAACAGCGGCGATAAATTTTAAACTTGCGCGCACCTTTTCTGCGCAATCTCACCTCACGCGCATGGATGCGAGTACGCGTGCGCGTTATTAGAAGACCCTAAGTTATAAAGACGGTTGGAAGATGGCGTGATACTTATCAGTCGACCGCTAGTGACGCTTTGCGTACGTTCCAGAAACACTTTTGAATTTCCCCAGTAGTTTTTGCTCTAGATTTGTTAATACTCGACAGATAAACGCGAATAATTGTAGGTAGTGTTATTATATAGGGATGATTTTGACAGACGCATTCTACAAACCACCACGGGGTCGTAGCGTCGTCGTATGACGTCACAAGACGCAATCGACCAATCACACTAACCGGGAGTCAGTTTTCCGGCTGCTCTAAACTCGCGCTTACGCCATATTGCCGTGGTCGTGGTGTGTGTTTATGTATTATATTGTTATACTTTAATGTTAATTATATTTATCCGGATTGTTTAACGTGTAAAGTCCGTTTACGGTTGATTAATTCCTTATTTAATTATTAAATGTATTTTTTTCGTTTATTCTACGTGCTTCAGTATTTGTGACACCAGTGTTTTTTTTCTTCTCAGTGTAACGTGAGCTTTAATTGTCAGTATTTTATTTTAAGGCAATTATATTCATACATAAATACAGTCCTGATAAATTGACACCGCGCGAATAGAAGACCCTTAAATCTAAGGCCCTATATTCACGCGGCGTGATTGTAAAACGTTATTCACGCGCAGTAAATTTATCAGGAGTTTTTTGTGTATGAATAGTGACTCCTTTTATTTTACCAAAAATTTGTTTATTGGTTTTAATTTTTTTTTTTTATATTGTCATCACAAATTAGTAATAAAATAATAAGTAAATAATCTAGGAGTGAGTGATTTTAAGTTCGCGTTCAGCAATCGAGCTGTCATTGTCATCATCTGATCAGCCCTTGGTAATTGTCACTGGAGTAAGCTGCGACAATCAGCTGAGATGCCTGTTCGTAAACAAGGTGGTAAGCTCATGAGATAATATTAGAAATTATAAGTTTATTATTTATTCTTATTATTATTATTATTATTATTATTATTATTATTATTGTTGTTGTTATGATTATTATTGATTTTATAATTATTATTATTCCATTGAAAATTTTCTCTTTTGATTTGGAGATAACCGCTGGGTAAAGTAGATTTCAACCCCTGGAGTTTGCTCCAATTCATTTGAGGTCACTCGGTCATACAGCTGTATTGCAATTACAAGTATATAATAACAATACCGTACGTTAACACAACTCAATTTGATCGGATGTAAATTGTGTATGTGTACGAGAAGTCGATATCATTTATTAGGAGTTCTTTTGGCGATCGTCCTTGTCATTTTGCCCTCGAGACAGACGAGACAATCAGTTTTATGTCCGTTTACGCAACCCAACATTGTTCTTCTGTCATCGCACCGACATGTTAGTTTCCCGAGCAGTCTGCTTTATTAATGTAGGCCAAGATTCTGTTGCAATAATATCTGAATCCATAGATATATGAGTAGAGCGAATTGTCTCTGGATAAATGCCAAGCAAATGTTATAATTTCAGTCCTGGCACGACAGTCTTTGATCATTTTTTAAAAAGTTTATGATTTAATCATTTTTTAATATTTTTCATGGCTACAGCTATTATTATTTATTTAATTATTCCATTTTTGACTAAACAAATTGATTGATATTTATTTACACGCGGTATATATATAAGCTCATTTGTTAGTTTTATTTTTATGATTTTCTCATCTATAAATATAATAGGACGGTATTTTTATAGAAATTATTTCATGCAGTCTTGTACTTTGTTTTTCAAGCGTTAATGATTATAAAAAATCGATAGATTGGTGATACGAAAAGAATTAACGATTAATAATTTATAATATGTAGACCGTTATTTTTTTCATTATACATAACAATATAATTAAAAAAAAAAATATCGTACGTGTTTGAAAAGCTTGATAGTTTGATAGTAAAAATAAAATTTTTTATTAATGTCAGCTGAAAGATTATAAGCTTGATATGAAAAATGCTTAGGTTAGCGGTGTTTATATCTGAATGCCGCAGTCATTTGACCCTATCATCGCGTGTCTTAAAAAATGTATAATAGCACTTGAAAGATTTCAGTCTCTATATATTAAGTGTCTTCTTTGTAATTCTTTATATTATCTAGCGCAGATTAAGATGTAGACAATAGACTGAGTAGAGATATGTGTCAAAGTATGAATTTAAAAAGGTTAATCTTTTGTCACTGATTTAAAAAACAAAATATTCTTATTTTTTGTTCAAGTTTTCATCACAATAATAATAATAATAATAATAATAATAATAATAATAATAATGATTATTATTTTTATTTTATGGTGACCATGTTCGAATGACAAATGTCAAATTTGATGATTAAAAGTAACGTGATGAAAAGTGGACTCCAATTTTGTTGGACGCTGGACAGCCGCGGATTCGGTGATGTCATTTACATACAAATGGTTCGGTAGATTTTCAGTTTCGGTGTGTACACGTGGATTCACGCAACCGCGTGTGAACAATTGGATTCATAGTATGATTGTGGTTAGGACTTTACACATGACACATTGAATTATTGCAATATTCATGGATTCATTGACCAATGACAGAGAATAATTGACAAATAGCTCGTAGTACAGTCTATTTTTACTTTTATTAAGTTTCGAATAATTACAAGAATTTTATTTTTTTTTAATTTTTATTATCATTCTACGCTCTCTGTAAATTCCGTATTCAATTGATCAATTTGATTAACTTTACTCAATTAAACGCTTTTATTTGGTGGGAACACATTTTTTTAAATCGAAAAAAGTAGAAATAACAGATTTCGTTCCGACATTTTAGGAATAATACTTTTTTACTTTACCATAAAATTAATGAATACTAAACAATCTAATCATTGATTGATTTTAATGTTTTTTAATAGTGTAATAAATTTATTATTGATGATTTTAATGAATCTTGACGGTTATACACCAGTTAAATCGTTATATTACATATGAATAAAAATTTTAACTGACGATCCCTAATACTTACCTAGTTGGCTACATTGGCTTAAACCAACGCCTTGTAATAAAAAAAAAAAAAAAAAAAAATACTTACCTAGGTCTTACTGAAGAATCGAGGGTATAAATGAAATAAAAAGATAGATAAATAATAAATAAATAAAAAAGCCATGAGAAAAATAAAAAAAGAAAAAGAAGCCTATGTCTTTTTGCCGTGTCAGAGCTTTTTATATTTCGCTTCCGTTTTCTCACCGTCACCCTGTCGGAAATTGATTCCCAATCATTTTCTTGCCTCAAGGAGTCATCTCCCCTTGTTCAAAAAAAAAGAAAATAAAATAAAATAACCTCCAGAAATATATCTATCTATACAAGAAGAACACAGATAAAAGAAAAAACCGTCTAAAGATGCAGCTAACGCGGCGACCAATATCTCGTTTCCTATCTTCCTACACACCATACTAATACACATTTATTACATCCTCGAGATCTTTGATACGGGATAGGCTCAATGTCATATACGGTGTCATGCTATCGTTTCGAGATGACGAATTTAATGCGACCCCAGCTTGGAAATGGTGCCAGAATATACTAGACTGAAGAGAGGTATCCAGTCCCCCAGTCGTTCAGTTCTGGCGAGCAGAGAGAAAAAATGAGAAGTATAAAGATGAAAGTGAAAATAAAAAATAGAGTAAACTAGTCTACTCGTGTTCTCCAAGATTTAAAAGAGTATAAGCCGCAGTTCGCATTTCAGCTTTCGGCTTTACCAACCTATTTCCATTTCCAAGATTTTGCTTAACCAACGCGCATGCATCTTTAAACTCTGTGCAAATGTATTTCCGTTCCATTCATGCATATAATTTAAATATACATCATCACAACATGAACTCGTCTGCGCGTACATCTATGTTTGTATTCAGATAATACAATGTCTCATATTGAGTAAACATCCATATGTATGGTTACATTTATTTTGGATTAATGTTCCGCGCATACACATTCGGTATTCCATAATATCATACGCTCTCATTCTCTTTACCTTGTACCAATATGTATATGTATGCGAATATGATAACATTAAGCGTGGTAATGTTGATGTTGTTGTTGTTGTTGATGTTGATATTGATGGTTTATATAGAAGCAAACACAGTGTCCTATGAGAAAGGCGATAAATTTCCCGTTGGAATATATGTATTCAAGTTTGGCGAACGATCAACTGACACGTTCGGCAACCGGTTTCAAGCACTAATGGTTTTACTCGGATCTTCGCTTCCTCGACACTGCACTAGACTAAACTCCACTTTGGGCATACCCTGCTAAACCAACGCTCGCCATCGGTGCTTACAGAATCAACCGCTTCCAAAATCACCATTACATAAAGTTCCAACAGCAGTAATAGTACCGGCAACCGTCCACGAACAACAGCGTCCAAGAGTACTTGAACATTGATACGAGCCACCGTGAAATGTCGATAAAATTATCCATGCACTAGATAATACAATATTACGTCGGTCAAAGAATATCATTATTGTTATTGTTATTAATGTCAACAAACAACATCATGACACTGCCGTTAGTGAGCGAGTATAAGCTTTCGAGCAATGGCACCAACGAACAAAATGCTTTTAGGCTTAACTTAGTTTACTTTTTTAAATCACCGAGCATTTGTGGCGATGGATGGCTGCTGCGTCGAGAGTGGTGGCCAAAACTATGTGGAACACATTCACTTGAGATTGCTAAATTTAGTCCGAACAAGAATTTGAATATAGTAGATTGGATAGTAGCAGTAGGTAATGCTAAGAATCTTTTAATCCGTATAGCCGAGAGATCATTCAGTGATTCTGATTACTCTCAGCAGTGGTGGGCTAGCTGTGGCTTTTAATGCAAGCTTTTCCGGCTGTGGGACACCCGCGGGTTATATATTTGACGGGATTTTAATCAGTACCACAAAAGAATATAGATTTTTTATTATTCTACATTCTAGATTCTAGATTCTATATGTAATACTCTATGTATATATTTTAAGTGTAAATGTCTATGGAAGGATTTTTTGTCATCCTTTTTTAGTCACGTCTTGTTTTGACATCTTTCTGTTTCTGTGGATAGCATACAAACACATACACGTACCACGTATATATGTGATAATAAAACCCTGTCGACATATATATACGTTTAATTTACCTCATTCGTTCGTTCATCTTCCTCATCACGTGTCTCATCAGTATCCACGTGGTGTTTTGTGATAAATAAATATTATATACACTTGATGCTGGCAATGGGCCAGCAGACGTATTGGTTTTATTTTAAATTTGGAAGCAGCAAAAAGTGATATGATAGAAGTGAAGTAAATAAAAAATAAAAATAAAAAGCAATATTTTATATATCTTTTAGCATAAAAAATTTGTCAGACATAATTCGCTTCCAATACGTCAAAATGTGGGTACCGATAGTATCGATAGCGTGGAGTATTGTTTACTTGGTGCAAAATAGATTGCGTATTACAGAAACTGGATCCAGTGCTGGAAGTTTAACAACAACAACAGCAACAGCGGCAACATCAACAGCACGTAGGAATTTGAGAGGTAATATTGACCTAATATGAAATTTATTAGTCCAATCGTGCCGGTATCCAGGCTACTGAGTATAGGAAATCTTTAAATTTGGTCCGGTTGGGGGATACCCAGAGTAACAGGAATTATGAGGGAAATTGGCGACGTGTTTGGCCTCGGGCCTAATGATACAAAGCCTCTCTTGTTCTCCCTCTATTGTTAGTTTACACGGTCCCTATCTTCGTCGTATTCTATTCCGGTGTCGATGTGAAATACGCATAATACTGGAGTTATGCTGCCCAAGCATCTCACGCGCATGATCATCCTACTATACTATCAACGTTACTACATTGCACAGATGCTGTCATATATAAACAGACATACATACAGAGACATATATTTGGAGACATATATATGCCTAGTGATTTAACAGAGTATGAGGAGGGTTGAATAGAAGCCAGCTCTAGTTTGCCCATCTCCAGTGGGTGAGACAGAGAGAAACAAAGTCACCGTTGTTGGACTGCGGTTAGGATACACATGCATTTGGATGAGTGGTTCTTCATCAATAAAACATTTTACATTTTCAAATGCTTCTGTGTATGTCATGTATCCAGGTGTAGACGTAGTTGTATATTTATAAACACGTGTGTGCGAGTGGTACCAAAAGGTTCATGTTTGCACGCCACGGTTGAATTTTTCAGGAAAACTTATTTGTTTAACATGATTTTTTATTTCAACTTCATTCACTTACTGATTCTATTTTTCCCGTTGACAAGAGCGGTTTAAACAGGAGGGTGGGTTTTTGATCCGTCAATATTTATCTTCCATTTAGTTCTGTTCCCGCGGTTGAAAAGTGTAGGATGTATTGATGGTAGTCAAAGTAAAAGCGGTTGAAAAAGGGCGAGGGTGTGAAAGAAAAGTTAATGATCAATCGTAAATATTACTGTGGGATACATCAAAGAACTGGAGAAAGATAAATTTGTTATTGGTTTGCATCTTGTTACCGATTGAATAACTTTGCCTATGAGAATTATTTAGCTTCAATATAAATTCAATAATTAGTTTTATACTTTTTTTTTTGATTTGATGTACCATTTATTTAGTTTTTTTTCTTTGTTTTTTTTTTTTTTTTTTTTTTTCGGCGCTAAATACAATGAAAATTTTTCATGAGATTGTTGGTATTGATTTGAAGTGTGTATCATATTATCAGAAATAACAAATATCGGTTGTCTTTTTATTAAAAAAAATTTCAGGGTATTCAAGATTTTTTTGCAGAATCGTAAATAGTGCTATGGTATTATTAATTCTTTTTTTGGTCTTTTGATGTTTTATTAACTGTCGTTAAATTTTTTTAAAGCTGAATAATCTTTCGACTTTATTCTTATTTGGAGTGGATCCAAAATATAGCAGATGCGCCCCAGACATGTTGGTCAATTGGTCAAGGTTTAGCCGACACTGAAATGTTTGTTAGATAAATTAGTAAATTTTAATTGATGGAAAATTTGGTTGTACATGATAATAAATTTGATAATAAATTTATAATATAAAAATACTTTAATAGTTTGTGCGTTTATAATAAACGCTTGTAAGCTATTAAGAGATTATTTGGTCTATTTATATTTTCAGCGACGTAGTGACGTTGCGATTACAAAAGTAAATAGAGTTGCCGGGGTACAAATACAAGCCACTACACTTAATACGAGCATTTAATAGTCGTCCCGACTACTTTCATATGACGACATCGTAGACGATAATGACAACCTCTAATATGTGATTCCCTCTTCTCGTCTTTACTTTGTACTTGACTTGTCTCAGCCAATTCTTTTACACACAACTTTTCCGCTTGTCGTAATGCAATGTGTCTCGACTCGCGAATGTCTTAAAGGTCAAGCTTTTCAAAGTAAAACCTCACGGTATTTTCGTTGAGAAAATTTCCTTTTTTTTTCTTTTATTTATTTATATTTTTTTTTAATATTTTACATTTAACATACAAAGCCCTGCACGCATTGAAAATGTCATGGATAAAGGAAATTTTCTATTTCACAGATGAATGGACATAAGTATTTATTTATTGTTATTATTTTTTTTTTCAAAAAAATTCAAGAAACATATTTAATATCATTTTTTATTGAAACCTTCACTTTGCTAGTATAAGAGATATTTACATTCAATAGCTTTTATATAAAATATAAATATATATACGAAGCAATCGGGCAGACATATTTTTTCTAATAAAACATATTTTCAATTTTCTAAAAGTCAAGTTAAATTGATATTTATTATTTTAGAAATAGGAATTCAGTAGTAAATAAATTAATTTTTAAGTAAATAAAATATTCAAAAACCTTGAGATATGTTCTTGAAATAAAGTCTACGTCTACGTAGTTTCTAATCTAAATTACCTAAGAATAAATATTAATGTCTTGAACAATTTACGCTATTTGCACTTGGCTGCTGTTTAATTATCGCGTTACTTATATCATAATCACCATTTCATAAAACAAATCTGTAACCTTTTAACTTGTTTTGTTGGGAATTTATTATTATGGTTATTATTTTTTTTTCCCGTGAATTGAAATTGAACTTGATTAATATTTTTTTGTCTCCACTGACGCTTAATTTTAAATCCATATTTTATACTTAACACGCGGAACGGAGTTTCAAATTAAAGCGCCAGTACAGAAACAACTGATCGTTTTGTTTCAGAATTGAAAGTTAAGTGGGTCAGGGATAGGAAAACCATGTGAATACAATGGAGAGCAAAATACGTGGATACATCGAGGGGAAGAGTAGGTACAGAGGTTAAAGAGTAGTATAGAGTTAGAGAAAGAGCCATAACGTCCAAACCATTTTCTAAACGCTGGTAGTAGACACTATGCAGTAGAGAAAACGGGTCTCGCGCTTCGATCGTTTTAACTTCTCTCGCTTCGTTATCAACGTTAAAATGTAAAGAAAAAAAAATAAATACAAGGTAAAAAAATTACGACGTTAGAATGCAATAAAATTTTTTAATTACCACGATTACTGCGAGATGAGGGTTGAAAAATTTTTTGCTTTTATTTTTTAAGAAACTTCGAGTGGAGCTTCAAAATGATGTACACATTACCTTCCATAATAGTAACACACATTTTCCTCTTGTACCTGTCATCTTAAACATGTCTCCTCATATGTCGTCGAATGGACTTGTCTCTATTTCGTAACTTCCATTTTTTGTTTTTTGTTAATTATTTTTACCACAAAAAATTGCACAGTAGCATTATCTTTCTGTTCTACTATTTATATTTTTTATTAATGTAGTATCGGATTTTATTGGATAGGATACTAAATGTTTATTAAAGATGTTATTATTAAGGTATCACGGGGCGGTTAAATTAAAGTGAGTATTTATTAGAAAAATTGACAGAGTTAAAAGACAGAGGTCTGTCGTACATCGAAGTTAAGTAGGAACTGCCTCTTCGAGTCCCATACAATTAGATCTTACTTACTACCTGGGTTTCTCACCCCCGCATCAGTCATACTTCGTTCTTACACTCTCGGTACTTATAATGTACATTTTTGCCACGAGACAAACCTATACTTACGTTCCCACGCATACGAATATTTTCTAAACTATCTTAACTAAACATCTGTTATTTGGGAATTTTTCTTAATCCCTTTATTTACAACCTTTTCGAAAAAATACTTACTGCTAAGTACAAAGGTGCAATAAAACAATAAAATAGAGAAACTTAAATCTAAAAATGACCATTCCACATTAATAAAAATATTTTTTTTCAATGTTGGTTGATTTATTCTATTTTATTAGTTAAATTTTTTTTACGTAGTTTTGACATTGAAATTAAAATAAAAAATACTAGATTTATTGTTGAAAATTTATAAATTTTATGAATATTGAGCGTTACTTTTATAGCTGACTTTCCTGTTTTGTTATCTTGTTCCAGGTGAGTGCCTCGTCCTCGTTCCAGAGCCAGAGCCGTCTACTAAAATTACAGCGTTATACGCTCACGGCATTTGGCGGGGAAATTTTAATACAGGTAGCGTAGTGAAAAAAATGATAAATTATCATATATCATACCGTATTTTATTTTACATATGATTTATTATCAAAATTAATTATACTTTTCTACATTATTATTCACATAAAAATGAATAATTTGTTAATTATGTTTTTATTAAGTGCGATAACGGGATCTGAATTTAGTTTTTTTATCTACTACATATTACTATATTACAGTAGTGCTGCAGTGTCTCTGCATCGTGCAGGCATTCACTCGTTTGAATAACTTTCAGCAGCTTCACTATGCAGATATTCGTATGTCCGACGCGTAAAGATCTAAGAGAATTTTTCACTTTACTTTGTGCTATTGCACAGGTCAAAAGATTCATGAAGTGAGGCTCTATTTTATAGAAAAAATTTCTTCATATCTATACCATACATGCATTACATTACATTAACTACCATACTATACGTATCATTTCATTTTCCGGACTCTAGCTTGATGGAACAGAGAAATTTTCGAAGCATATCCGTTTTCCGGAAAAGACATTTCGATCTATTATTTCTTCATTTTCTTTTTTTATTTTAAAATAATTTCCTGTATAGTACGGCACTAAAGTAACTAACCGCTGCCATTTTATATGAAAATTTAAGTTGAAAAAAATTTTTATTACCAAGTTTAGTAATATTTAGCAGAAGTTATGATGAATTTTGAGTAACTTGTTTTACTCGACATAACTTTTTACTCGATTTACTTAAAATAGAGCACTAAAAATACAAAATAACCAAAAAGATAAGGATAAACTTTTTAGTTATATTGTTATTAGAGTTGTATAAAACAAAAAACAAGTTTAGCCGCTTAGATTAAAAAGTAAATTACGGTTTATTGTTGCTATATTTCGTACATAAAAGTGAGACACAAATGATAAAATTTATAAATATGTAAGTTTAACAATTCAACAGTGTGCCTATGTATCACAAATATTTGCTCGGTATTGTACCTAAGAGTTTAAAAGGATATGTCATATGCGATCTGTATGTGCTGAAATGGTAAAAGGGGTTAAAAGGGGTAGGTCGACGAGTGCACTCGATATTTTATTGAGTAATGCTAATATTTAAATGGAAATTTGTTTCCACAACCACCCACAAAATGCTATATACTCAAAATGAAATATAATATACACATTTAAATATGACACTCACGATATACGTTACTTCAGTTTATGGTTGTTTAAATTAACATTAAATCATATTATTAACCTATGCGCCGTGTGAAAATAGGTGCAATGTTTAGCAGCGAATCCAATTTCTTGATACCCTGTCATCATGACGCCTAAATTATTATCAAGACACGAGTCTTGAGGTATATAATAATAATAATAATAATAATAATTCCGTCAAGACTTACTAGTTCCCGGCTAGCGACCTTAAGGGTTGATGTTAGAGATAAATTATGACAACGTGACAGCCGCTGCTCATGCTTTTACTTGATATTCTTCAGCCCGATATACCTATGTAGATGCGTATTCTCTGAGAGTAATGAGATAAAATTACTTACAATTAGTCCTCGTGTACTCTCAGGGAGTAGGGAAAGGTAGACTAGCACAAAGCGCTCATCATTCATCGCATTCCTTTATAATTTATCAGTTTATATTAAAGCTTACTTACTTTTATCTGCTAATAAAAATTTCTGTTATTTTTTCGTTCTACATTCTACTGAAGGAGTTACTAAGGAAAGAGGAAACTACTTAAGTGCACCATTATCGTTACTTTTAATTCTAATGAAATATTTTATTTAATTAATTCATAAAAGATTAATCTTTAAGCCGTAAAAAGCATCGTAAAATTCTCATTTTTAGATGAAATAATGCAGAGATGGATGTTTTCTGTTATAATCCAGTTTTTTGTTTATTTCAGTACCTTGCGCTGGTAAATATAAATCTAGGTTAGTCGGGGAGTCTGTTGAGAATCAAAACATAACAGAGCAGAGCAGCTGATCCCTGCTCTGTTGTATTCGCCGGGAGGGTACTTCAGCGCAATAATTTGCGGCCGGCTTACCTGTCATGTTGACCGCAGAGGGGGTCATTTACCCCTCATACCCTTTTCAGTTGGCATTCTCTGGCTAACGTCTGATGACAATGCGTGGTCATAAAGTACATATATCCGTATAGTAGGTTTAATGTAGATAGCTCACGGGTGAAGTGGTGAACTCAAGGCTCCCAAGTTGTTGGTCATTGCGTGCCGTCACCCTCTCTCTATTCCTCTGTTCTCCATTTTGCATTCAGTATTATGCAGTCTGCAGTTTGTAGTCTGCGTCCGCATGCTTTCTGGCTTGATCTATCTGCAAACTCTCGCTTAGCTCCACGATAGTCTTGATGTCTGTCCCTAGGTGCTGCTATATTAGACAGCATATACTGTCCTCATATCACACATGTGTTCGTATTTGTATTTGTATATATCTAGGGTGTTTGGTGTTATTGGTAAGAACGACTTGGGTGAACCCCGTGCACTGAATTAGTCGTCTAGAGAGTGTAAATGGCACTGTGGAATTGCGCGTAAATCATTGGCTTCGCTATGAGACTTTACCGTACTATACTGAGTGCTGAGTGCAAAGGTACATATATAGAGCACGACAGAATGCACAAAATTGCAGGAAAAAAAAGAATAAACACATAATACAATACGAATAATAAATAAAAATAGATGAAGAAAATATACTTGACGGCTGACGAGCGTGTGAAATGAAAAATCATAAAAAAAATTACGGCACGTATTAGATTTTCTGCAGTTATCTTGAAAAGTATTGTTCAGAAAGGGAGACACGATAGGAAAAATGATTTAAGTTCTTTGCTGGTGGTACGCATCTGTGGCTTTAGATAGTCGTTAGTCATAAATAATGTCGTTATTAATGTCGAGCATATCACTTTCATGATAATGCCGATGTTTAATATTAAATTTGATCGCGTTGAGAATCGCGTGACGAATATAGATATGCGATGATTTTTACCTTTTAGTTGAACAGAATTTGCTCATTAAATTTAGCTGATTTACTGTGACAGCGGGATTTAAAATTAATTATTATTATTATTATTATTATTATTATTATTATTATTATTATCGCTGTAAGTTTTCAATTGTTTACAATGATAATATTTTTCCTGTCGTATGACTTCTTATCAGTTATGTAGTGTTTTATTAAAACCACCCTCTTAACCGTAATGACAATCAGTTTTAATTAGAATTCTGATCAAGTTTCATTGACAGTATAATGGTTTATCTAAAAAATTTATTAAAAAATTGGAGTACGTGGCCGCAGTGGTTCGCCGCTTTTGACAGTAAATTTTATTATTTTTATTTATTGATAATTATTCATCAATTAAAATACTAAAATTAAATTCATTTCAACAGTATTTTTAATGGCCTTCGTCTCTGGTCTCGAAACTGGATGGGCTTCTCCGTCGTTAGCGAAATTAATCAGTATTAATTCATCATTACCAATAAATGAATATCAAGCATCATGGATAGCATCATTATTGAACACAGGACGTTCATTTGGTGCAGTATTAGGACTAATAAGTACAGAATACTTAGGAAGTAAAACATCACTAATTTATAACGCATATATACACGGAATTGGTATGATATGCTTATTGTATGTTTACTCAGTTAATTGGCTCTATGCATCACGTTTTATTGTTGGTCTTGGCTCCGGAATGTGGGCAAGTATATTTCCAATTTATATTGGGGAAATATCAAACCCTAAAATACGTGGTGCATTAGTTTGTCTTATATCCATTGGCATGCCAATAGGTTTTATATTCGGCAACATAATAGGTGCTTACACTGAAATGTGGATATTTGGAATAATTAGTTTAGTGCCAGTATTATTGTTCCTAATTTTGTTTATGTGGTTTCCTAAAACCCCCCACTTTCTTGTGCTGAAAGGCCAGATAGACGACGCACTGATTTCAATCGAATGGTACCAGCGTGACGCAAATGCAATTCTTGACTTGGTTTCGATAAAAAATTTCGTCGAGGAAAAACGATTTTTGAACGCTGCTGATTACATTAAATATCTAATGCTGCCATTCAATCGCATCGCCCTGATTAAAGTTAACACCGTGCATTTCTTGTTACAAATGAGTGGATTTTGCACCGTCAGTTACTATATGGAAATAATATTAACTCAAGCACAAGTGACATTGATGGATACTGCATTAGCAGTACCAACTATCGCGGGAACAGCACTAATAGGTGGTGTTATATCGATATATACCTGCGATAAATTAGGTCGGAAAGTTCTCTTAAGTACCAGCAGTATGTGTATAGCGTTGAGTATGTTTGCTATCGGGATCTATTTTCATCTATTGGATTCAAAGTTTGACATTATGTCGTACGATTCGGTGATATTATTTTTTTTCATAATGATTGAATTTTCTGTTTACTTGGGAATCGACCCCATATTAGGAACTATTAATAGCGAAATATTTTCACCAAACATCAAAATAATTGCCTGTTGCTTAACTAATTTTATGTCTGGGTTATTTGCATCCATCGCAACGCAATTTTATCAAACATTAGTTGACGCGATTTCTTTAAAGTGTGTGTTTTATTTTTATGGTATAAATATGACATTGTTAGCGGTGTTTGTGTGGTACGCTCTTCCGGAAACTAAAGGAAAGTCACTACAAGAGATTCAAGATATGTTGAAGAAAAAGTGATTGACTAAAAAAAGTTTTTGTATTCTCAGAATGTTAAATTTATTTTATATTATATTTGTAATCGAAAACATCTTTTGTACTTTATTATTGTTATAAGTGAAAAAATATATCATCTATTATTAATATTTTTTTTTAGATTTGGACTTGAAATTTATTGAAAAACTTTAAAATGTCACTTTACCTAGATATTGACATGGGTGAGAACAGTGGAATCTGGATGAAAAAAAAAATGTGTTACCCTATTTCTTTTTTTTTTCTCCCACACATAAGTTGACACTGTCATGAGGTGGTTTAGAGTCAAAAGTTTAAGTTCCAAGCTCGAGGAGTTGCCTCTTCTTTTTCCAATTCTTCTTCTCTTTCTATTTCTTCCTCTTATAACTTCTACGATGGATTCTGTTGGTAAAACTAGAAAGAGTAGATTACTGAATCGCGTCTTCGGGCTTCTATTTTCAACTCCTTTTTTGGTATCTCTATATTACTGTATATCATATATACATATCGAGTAATAAACACTACGGCATAAATAAGTAACAGCATGCATCATTCCGGTGCTAAATCGTTTGTGAATAATGGTGGCTAATATGAATCTTTCGGGACTTTATGAAACTACCTTAGTGTGTCGGTACTGCCATTAGCTTGAATCAAAGTTATTTCACCTAACCCGATAATACCCCGCAAAAGTTAACATTATTACAGTCTTAACAGTGTAAATTATTTTTGATGAAACACATCTCACGACAATTTTCATTATTATATTTCTGTTATATTTTATTATCTTTACGTAAACATCATGGCTAATAAATTGACAAAGTTTAAGTAATTAAATATGTCACATAATTTTGATACGATCGTCGATATATACCGACGTGTATCATAAAATTGGATTGTCAACACCAATGTTTACTGGTGTGTACATTAATGGATTTAAACTCATAATAATGCCAATATATGTACAAGGAGAAGTAATTAAATTTTTAATCAACAAATTGATCCATTAGTTTATTCCCAGATTTATCATATTTGGCATAAACCAAGTTTGTTTTTTTTTTTTTTTAAATTATTGACATTTACCAGCTACAGTTAGAGTTGTAATTGTGAAAATAAAAAAAGAATTATCGAAGCATAAGGTTAACACTTCCGAGTCTGAGGATTTACGATCTTCCAATCGCTTAACTCTCACAAGGCGGCTGCTGCTAACTCAGCAGTTTTTGGTAGTCTCAGAAAGTTATTACCACCAGAGTTTTATCATCTTTTGCACTATGCTTCCCTTACAGAGATGAAATTTCCTTATCATCTGTATATATATATGCATTAAAGATGTGTAATAAGATATTCTACCAGCTTAGAAGTTTGGTGGACCTGCATAGAATGACGATATCATAAAGGGAATGTCCCAAGTCCAAAGGAAGGATTGTAGATGATGGAACAACAGCAGTTTCATAATATAGCAACGGCAGTAGTCTGGACAACTTTCTGGAGTAGTATAAAGTACTTGTGAGACAAGTGACTGGTTCTCAAGTCTCTTTACACCGAGACTTGGTGGGCTTAGAGTTCAAAGCTCCTCAGAGTACTTCTCATAGTCTTTTTTACGTTTTCATACAGTACTCATTATGTCATTACTTGTTTTATTTTTTTTTCTTTGTTGTTTTTTCTTTTGTGCTGTTTTTTTTCACTTTTAGTTTCGCTCGGAAACTCTGCTCGCTAGTTGGCTCTGAAACCTTTCATAAATTGACATTAAAAACAGAAAAAAAAAAACGTTAAATCGTTATGAATTTATAAAACGCACTGCGTATCATTAAATTAAACTCGGAATTATTAGTCTGGAAGTTTTAGTGTTTACACATATTAACGCTCATAGCTCATCCATGCAATATATGGTTACATCGTATGATAATGGAAATAACTGAGGTAAGCCATGGATATGGTTTATAAATCGATAAAAGCTCTGGTGGATTGCCGGAAGTTGTTTTCCAGAAAATTTAGGTCACCTCCTTCTCTTCTCTTCCCATCCTAACCCTTTAAACGAACGAATGAGAGTCATACACACATAACTTGGCGACTAACCAATGTCGTTTGCTCTTGTGTATCGTTCATATCCAGTCGGAATAGTTCGAAGCAGATTGGAAAATTTAGCCGCATTCACGGCGTAATTCATTGACTATGACTGTAGACATGTGTGGTAACGTCAAACCGATTACACGGACTATTTATTACTTTCATCAATATATTTACTGCTGCACTTATTACCATTATTATTATGAGTATAATTAGTATTGTTATAACTTAATATTATTATACTTTTGTTATTTTTCATTCTCAGATAATAATTGTTATGATACACTGCAATAAGCTAATTAATAATTCAAAATTGATGCTAGGCCATTCAAATTGATTTTTATCCTAGCTTACAATCAATAAAGCTCATTTGATGAACTAATAAAACGGAGTAATGTTCGAACAAATTCTAATTACTGACATACACTACGAATTCGTAACTAACCAACTAATAGATTGATTTAAACAAACAATTTTTATTTTTATTTGTATTTATTTTTCTATTTTTCTTCTGATTTTAGTAACTCGATTTGTTAATTAACAAAATCAATGATGCCTTTATTTTGTATTTAAAAGTTTGCAATCGAGTGTTTGATTTAGAAAAATAAAAAAAAAAAATTCCTAGTGTTCTTCAACATTATTCATATTAGGTGA
Source organism: Cotesia congregata (assembly GCA_905319865.3). Classification (NCBI taxonomy): domain Eukaryota; kingdom Metazoa; phylum Arthropoda; class Insecta; order Hymenoptera; family Braconidae; genus Cotesia; species Cotesia congregata. Next base: position 8,083,279 of record CAJNRD030001124.1, read on the forward strand.
CAAAAGTTTGAGCCGCGTGTTGTATAGAAGACTGTTTCAGTATAGCATGCTTCTGTATTGATCCAAACATTTGAATAGAGCTTACTTCGTAGTTTCCTGCGATAAGATCACGTGGTATAAATTTTTCCATACTGAATGTATGTCAAAATATTTTGATTTTTACTATACATGTTCCAGGTTTTAGACCTAGTTATTAGCTGTCTAATTGGTTGTAAAAATTAAATGATCGCGTCTCACTCGTAACTGATGTTGAAATAACGAACGGATGATGTATCACGAAATTAAATAAATGTAAGGAGATGACCATTTATCTTTGATCCCTTACGTGTATCATGTGTTCTAAATAGTTCCCCTACGGTTATTTGATTGACGTATATATTAATAAATAAATCAGCAACTGCGTGGCTGATGGAGCAAATTCATTAATATTTCCACTGGACCCCTTTCTCTCTCTTTCTTTTTTAAATAAATATATCATTTGCTAAGTATCAATTATCGAAAATAAATATACGTGAGCAATACGTTATTCACAACATGAGCTGTTGACTGAATTTAATTGTAATTGTCATCAATAAATTGGATTATTTAATAAAATAATTCATTTCTGTGGACCTGATCCCTGATAATATTTGTGAGCCAATTTTTCCAGTAATTAATATTCCTAACTATTATTCCGGATCAAATAAAATGATTTAATAAATATACGCGAAGCTTCTATTAATAAACATCAGATCATTACAATTATTGTTATTTAGAGTCAATATTAATATTAATTTTAAAAACTTATTGTTTATCATTCGAATGGCTTTGGCTTGCTTATTGATTTCATTATCCCTCCGGCATTGGTTAAAATTGCGAGCGCGTCGTTTTTTACAAAAAATATACCTATCGTTATTAATATTCATATACGTCAAAATTTTTTTTTTTTTATTACATCGAGCAACATTTTTTTCTTTTATTTCAAGCGCAGATGTAAGTGCAAATGACACATCACTCACGATGAAAATATCATTTCATTATGTATCCAATTGATTGATTTTAACTTTTAAAATTAATTTTCACAAAGCAAATAATAAAAACGAATCAAATAATGGAAATAATCGACCACTCATTATTAAATTTCTTGTTTTAATCGGAGCTTTAATTATAATTTAACTGTAAAATATGTAAAAGCGCCAACTTATGAAAAGGTCAATTTGAATTATGAATTATGAATTGTGAATTACAATCATATCAAGTTGTTTGAAAGACTATTAAGTTTATAATTCATGTTATTGACATTCATCAAACGGTTTCGCGAAATTCGATATATTTTAGCATTTACCACAACGTTTGTAGTAACTTTAATCAAAACTGAATATAAATAGATCAAACGCTCCCGTTAAGTGCATCAAAATTTAGTACCCATCTTGTTTTATTCATGTACATAGTAATACAGGATAATGTACAAGTTAATACATGATTCATCTTGCTTCTGTAATTATGTGTACAAGAATACACCTGTGATTGCTTTAAATTCATGTCCTAGATTTATAATAGATGTCGTAGATGCGTTCCAACTGATTTACTGCCTGACCATTTACCTTGATATGATGAAAACTAATCGTCAATAAATTCTTATTGTCTCGAATAAAAGTTATTAGTCTAAAAGTTATGATAAAATTCTATTTTCTAAACAACCGTTCATTATCAAAAGAAATCGGGTTTGTTGAGTGATGAATATTGTTTTGTTTTTTGTTCATAAATTTATTTTCAATTCATATTTTGTTCTGATTAGTGAAAAAAGTAATAATCACAGAACTAAAGATGTCCAAATAAATTTCATAGGAATAGTATGTCATTAAAAAAAAATGTTTAAAATTAATTTCGATATTGAATATTTTTCAATGAATTTTTTCTCAAATAATTTTATGCAGTTACACTTTTATGAATCACTTTCGTCATTCAGTTCAGTTTTTTTCTTATCAAGTAACATCTCTTGTATTTCTATGAGAGATTTACCCTTCGTTTCTGGGATAAACAATCTAATGTAAACTGCAATCGCAATAAACAGTAATGAATATATCCAAAAAACATATTTTTCGGTGAAGTTTTCGACCATTGGTTGGTAACTCCTCATAGAAGTAAATGCACATAACCCACTCAGAGCACTGATGAGTGAAGCACCTACGATTTTTACATTGGGTGCAAACATCTCACTTGTTATCGTAGCAAGTGTTGGTTGGATACCGATAGCAGAGAAAAGTTGAAAAATGACAACCGCGATTATTGACAACCACTGAAAATTTTTGTTATCTATACCTAAATCCAACATCTGATAATTCAGTCCCAATAGAAACATTGAAAAGGCTATGCTGATTGAAGAAAAGAGTAGCATGTTAGTTCTGCCAAATTTATCGCTGGTGTACGTTGCGAGCAAGCTGAAACATGTACTTATGAAGCCCACTATGATTACCAAATCAGTTGGATTTATTGTTTGTATTTTAACGTTTCTTAAAATAATTTCCATGTACGCAGGAATCGTGTAGATCCCGCTCAATTTAGTGAGTGCAATAACAACATTTACTTTAAACAATATTTTGCGATTTGTCGGCGTATTGATGGCCCGTAACTTAGACACTAGTGTTGTCGTTCGGTTTGCTCGCATGAAATGTGAAAGAGCATCAAGTTCTTTGGCAACATCAGCATTACGATCATAGAATCTAATTGATTTTGCAGCCTCGTTCATCTTACTGTTGAGCACAAGAAAAGACGGAGTGTGAGGCATCATGCTAAATGAACCTAAAAATAATAAAGTTGGAACCAGACTGACAGTAGCAAAATGCCACATGTCCAAATATTTTCCCATCAAGTTTCCACAAAAATAGCCTATAAAGCATCCATTTATGGACAGAGCTACTAGAGCACCTCGAATCTTAGGATGTGAAATTTCTCCGATATATAACACATATGCGCCCTGATAAAGCCCAAAACTAAGTCCGCTAAGAATTCGTGATATGTAGATCAATGGTACTGATTTAATGATCATGAAGCATGTCCAGCTCAAAGCCATCGGAATTCCAGTTATTAGGGTTGACTGTTTACTACCGATCGTGTAAACAAGTATTATACCGAAAATGGCACCAAATGTTTGTGCGAAACTTGTAAGCGATGCTATCCACGAGGCCTCTGATTTAGTAATTGAAAGTTCTGAATTTGGGTTTATCGTTGCATCCAGTTTTGATAAGAATGGTGATGTCCAACCTCCTTGTAATCCTACCACCGATGACATCACAAATACTAAAAGTATCATCGTAAATATATTTTTGTATCGTAACCTTCTTTACACGGAAAAAAATAAATAGGTCGTACAACATGAAATTTTACTGAATAAAAACTAGACTTTTGAGCTAAAAAAGCTCATAAGCATATAAGAATTCTTGGAGCTTGGGGATTGGGGATTAAAAAATAGCCATGAAACCATGTTTTTGAGCTCAAAAATGTCGTAATAGGCGAAATTTGGAGCTCTTTGCATTTTAAATTAGCGGGAAGTTGCAGGGGTCGCTTACAAGGTCAACCGTTTTACTAATTTTTTAACTTCCCGCTAAGAAAATTGAAAATTTTCGAATATCGGGAAGTTATTGGTTTTACCCCGTTTTTCAAAAATAGAGTTTTCGAAAAAATCGCGGTTGGCGCCATTCGAAAGGGCTTAACTGAAATAAGATTTTGGATACAATTTGAACCGATTCGGACCCGTAGAAAACCGAAAAAAGTGTTTTTTCTGAATTACTCCGAAATTCCTAGTTCGATCAAATTAAACTTAAAGATTCTTCATGAGGCTCAAAAAATTGAGTCGAATGCCGCCAACCGCGTAGAAATCGGTTCATTCATTCAAAAGTTATTGCAATTTGAAAAATAGTGTTTTATCAAACTTTTGAGCTCAAAGCATACAAAAGCTATTTTTTTGAGCTCAAAATAACACAAATTGTATTTTTGAGCTCGAAAAGCTCAAAAACGTCATAAGTGCAATTTTAAGCGTTTAGGTATGGAATTGGCGGGAAGTTGCAGGGATCGCCTTCAGGATCAACCGTTTTCCTAATTTTTTCCGTGTAGTTATTTCTTTGTAACTTGACTTACATTCAAAAGCAGCTAACCATTGAGGCCATAAAGTGAAACTATTTCGACGGTGAGAAATTATTTGCGATACACTGTCCATTATTGAATATTTTTTTAATCCCGAAGCCGTTTCACCATTTACTACTGTTTGACTACTATTATCATTTTCGCTCGACATAACGATTATAAACTTGAAGTTTTGTTATTATCGATTATATAATTCTTTTGTTTAACGATAAAGATACCATAAATAAAAAATACGTGGAAATAAATGTTGCGTAAAAGTAAATTTAATGCATAAGCAACTGATAGCGTTATATTTTTCCTTTCAAAACGAGAAATGAAAAAAAGCATTAAAATTATATAAATTAGAATTTTATTGATGAAGACATATAGAAAATAAATGCTTAGCGACCATCGAGTTGCGTGTATACAGGAATTATATTGAGTATTAGTAATGTTAAACTATTAAATGGATAACTTAAAACACGAAATTTATTTCAGAATAAATGCGATTGATGGACCATCAAAAATTGCTCAAGTGCTTCAAGTTACTTTGTGAAAGTAATCCAGCGTAATATACAAGTTGATTCGACTTATTCTGCTTCTGTAATTATATGAACATAAATCGTACTTGTTACTCCTTCAAATCCATGTCATTAATAATAGATGCTATCCAAGATGCTTCCCAACTGATTTATCGTCTGTCAATTTAACTTGATATGACGAAGACCAATCGTTAATAAATCCTCATTGCACCAAATGAAATTTATAAGCCTAATAGATACTATGAAAAATTATGTTTTTTAAGCAACTGTTAGGTACCAGATGAATAGTATATTACATACCTAGGCCAGTAAAATAAGAAAAGTCTCAGACCACATGTAATTGTTGGCCGAGGCGAAGCCGAGGTTGACAAACATGTGGTCTGAGGCTTTACTTTTTACTGGCCGAGGTGTGTATACTATTTTTCTGCTCGACGTAGCCGGAATGTGGCAACTTTGTTTAGCGCAGCGGCCAGAAAGTTGCCACTTTCCGGCCGGAGGGCAGAAAATTACTTTTGTTGAGTATCGAATATCGTTTTAAACTGTACTTGGAGTTACGTGAAGCGTTCCAACATTCACGTAACAGGATATTTTGGTAGGAAAGAATTGAGAAAGGATTGTGGAGAGGATCATCTTAATGTGAGTGTATAGAATATGCGAGAAAAAATTATTAGATAGCTCGGACTGGGATGGTTATCTATGATACCATAATTTATGAGCATCTCTTTGTATATTAAATTTTTTTTTGGAAATATTTTGATGCTTATTTCATTATAAAATGATGAGGTCTAATGATACTTAAGTGTTTTATCGTAACTGAATGATACAAGTATGAAATAGATGTTTTTTGCCGTTATCCCTCCGCTGGTTGTTGTGTTGAAATGTTTTTGTATCGCTTCATATTTGACTTGTAGCAAAATATTGCCTCGATGAGTAAAAAGAGATTAAAATAAAATTTAATGACATTTTAAAACAATAAAAGTGACATGACTAAAAATGTATTTGAGCATTTACTATACTTCCTTACTACTTTAATAATACGAGTAAAACAAATTAATGTAATTTTTTTTGTTTCAATTTTATTTCGTTTTTCAATGGAGAAAATCAACGAAAATGGGTTATGAAACCGATACATAGATATGTATTGGTGTAGATAGTACAGTAATTATAATTACCACACAATGAACAAAGTTCTATTACAGGATATGTGCAATTTTCAGCACGTGTCTGTGGTTTTTTTTTTTTTTTTTTTCTAGTTTTGTGTAAACCCACGGTAAATTTTATTTTCGTCATGTAAAGTCGAATAATTAAATAAGGTAATAAAAATGAAAAAGAGATGATGGGATGAAGCAATAATTTAACTACACGATCAATGAATAACATATTTGTTAGGTAATTGATTAATGACAAAGTAAATATATGTAGCTTTTCATTATCATGTAATGCTAGTAAATTTACCTATATTTTAATAAATTTTTCAGCTAATAGACAATTTATTGATTTTTATTGATGATAAATTTTAATCTGTGAGTAGGAAGGCATAAATAAGCTCCTTGCAACTTTACCACCGATTGCATTAGAAATATTCAAAATATCATCATATTTATTGATTAACAGTAATCGAGTTTAGTCATTCATTTTTGATTTGATTTGTATTCAAAAGAAGCTACCCATCGTAGCCAAAAACTGAAACTATTCTGATGATTCATAGTTTCTGGTAATATACCGTTCATAATGGAATATTTTTACTACATTATTTTCTTGGTATATTGTGTAAGTATTGTCTGTCACGTATTTCTTATTCGATAAGATATTAGAGACTTGTTTTATTTGAAATGTTGTCTCATAAATTATATGTAAATTTTTCTGTAAATAATGATCGAAAATACATTTGAGTAAAAAAGTAATTTTAATAGGCATTAATCATTGTGAGTAAATTACTTAAAAAATTTGCTCTTTTCAATTTCAATTGTTAACGATCAAGCTGAAAATAATTATAAATTACAATTGTCTAAAATTAGTTAGAAAAACAAAAAAGTATTAAGAATGTATAAAGCAATTTTTTTATTGACAATCACAGCTTTGACAGATTCTCTGAAATTACGATCACAAAATTTTATATAATATTAATTATTAAAAAAGCATTATAATCATAAATTAAAATAATTTTATCTATAGGTCACAAATATTACATTTTTTTAATGACTCTATTATCATCATCATTCGATTTATCTTCTTTGTTTGATTTGGCTTTAATATCTCGCGATAAAATTTCTTGTATTTCTGCTAGAGATTTACCTTTAGTCTCAGGAATAAAAATAATCGAATACAGTCCTGAGGAGAACATAAGAAAACTATAAATCCAAAAAACATATTTTTCAGATAGAGCGTCTACCATAGGTTGATAACTACGACTGGCAGCAAATGCGCATAATCCAGAGATCACACTGCTAATTGAAGCGCTTAAATTTTTGACACTTGGTGCAAACATTTCACTTATCAGTGTAGATGGTACTGGTATCAGACCTAAGGGAACTGAAAGTTGATAAACAACTAACGCGATGATAGATATCCACTGTAGATTAGGATTAGTGTAACCAATATCTAACAATTGATAATGAAGTCCCCATAAAAACATTCCGATTCCTACGCCGACAGAAGAAATCAGAAGCATAACAGGTCTTCCGTACTTATCATTTGTGTAAATTGATATCCAACTGGATACGATACTCAAAACATTACCGCTGATTACTAAATCCGAAGGTACCACAACGTTTATGCGCGCATTTGTTAGCAAAATTTCCATGTAAGCATTTACGGTGTAGTTTCCACTGAGTTGGAAAAATGCGAATACAATATTTACCATTATTAATGCCTTTCGATTCACTGGAGTATTTAGTTCGCGTATCGTATCTCTGAATGTTAGTGATTTGCTTGATTGAATAAATTCTTTGAGGGCTTCTAGTTGGTTTTTGACGTCGGTGTTGCGATCGTAGAATTCAATCGATTTGGCTGCTTTGTCAATTTCATTGCGCCGTATCAAATAGTGAGGTGTGTGAGGCATAATGCAAAACGAAGATAAAAATATTAAATTCGGTACAAGAATTATGGCTGCAAACATCCATAAATCAACAAATTTTCCTATTACTGTGCCACATAAGTTACCTACCATAAGGCCTTGCATGACTAAAGCTATTAATGCACCGCGAATTTTGGGGTGTGCAATTTCTCCGACATACAATGGAAAACAGCTGAAAAACATTCCAAAACTGATACCATGAAGTGTTCGAGACACATAAATCAATGTCACTGAATTTTTTATGAGAAATAACGCCCAGCCAATAGCTATTGGTACTCCCACAAATAGCGAAGATAATTTTGTTCCGATAATGTGAACTAATAATGCTCCTAAAATTCCACCAGCCGGACGAGAAAGATTGATTAGCGATGCTATCCACGAAGCTTCGACCTTATCTATTGGAAGTTCTGAATTTGGATTCTCTTGTGCATCTAATTTAGCCAAATACGGTGAAGTCCATCCTGCTATTGAACCCACCATGACCGACAGTAGAAACACTGAAACCATTATCAATTAATCACTCAACTAAATTTTATTACAATTGATTGATCAACTAGTCATTTAACGTGTACTTACATTCTGTGCCTGCAAGCCATTGCTGGAATAAACCAAATTTCTTTAACGGTTTCGATGAATCCATAGTTAGCTGCACTATTTAAATTACTTGCTAATAATTTACCGTTTTATCATTATCAAACTCGAAACAAGTATTTTTTGTTCTTTAATTTGTGACAGGATTTAAATATTATTCTATTGTATATTTTAGACTGAGAACACGGAATAACATATCGGGTAGTGATTAGTATTTTCCGTAGCAACAGAACTGACTGAAAATTCAAATCATGTTTCATTATTTCTTATATATGTGTGATAATGTTGATTAATCAATGATTGACACAGTAAACAAAATTTCATTTATATTTGATGAGAGATCAACATTATCAAATAATTAACTCGATCACAATACGACTTAGTAGATAAGGTTATATTTATTATCGTTACCGCCATTATATTTATTAGCTTATTATTCTTACTACCGTTAGAAGTAAATAAAAAATAAAAAATTAATTAGATTCCTATGCAAATAAAATAATTTCATACAGGCAAATTATAGAGGTTAATTATACAGGCAAATTATTAAGGTTAATTATACAGGCAAATATTTTCATGGTGGTAATGAACAATAAGTTCTATTTTTTATGATAACATTATAAAAAAAATGTATATATTTATTAATGTAATACAAATAAAAGGTGATACGTAAGAGTAAGTTTTTTTTTTAATTTCAATATTAATTTTTTAACTTCCCGCTAAGAAAATTAAAAATTTCAAAATTTAAATTTCCTAAAATTCGTTTTGTAACGGGGAGGTTAACCCTGTTCAATTGGTCACCCCTTTCCTTTTGAAAAGGGCGCCACTGGGATTTATTTCGCGGTGTCCCAGAAACCGGGCGAGCTCGAGAAAGGAAAGCGGGTCGTGAGAAGTTGAGACAAGGCTGTAAATAAATACTGAGGACAATTTTATCTAGTTAATCAAATTTATTAAACAATAAAAATAAACCTTAAGAATTAACAAAATAACAAGACTGTTTTACAGTTAAAATCTTAATACAAAATTTCCAGAAAACGCTCACTCAATCAGGCATTTGCCAAAAAATCTTATAAACTAAATATCATTAAATTCTTTTAAACATAGATCATTACGCATCTATCTTCTTAATTTCTTAACTCAATTATAGGCCATTACGCATCTATCTTTAAATTCCTAATTCAATCATAGACCAATACGCATCTAGATTCTTAATTCCTAAACCCTCGTCCACTGACGGAATAACTAACAACATAAATTTCCCAAATTCCAAAACTTCTTAATTATTCATTTCTCTAAATCACTATTCACTAAATTTCCGATTTTCAATCTTATCATAATTCACAAATCTTCAGCAAAACTCTTTACATATCATTCGGTTGCACTAAATTTAATCCCTCATAAATTTCTTACTAACTAAACTCATTTCTTAAATCTTCTTAAATAACCTCTTAAACAATTATTCATAAATAAAATTCAATTTTCAGATTAACTAAATTTACTAAATTCACCGAATCTTCTTATCAAATTTCTCTAATAAATTATCCTTAAATTCAATCAATTTCTCAATAAATTCATTTAGCATTTTCCTAAATTAACAATTCAATCAAATTTAGCCACCGGCCTAAATTTATTTTCCAAAACTTACAATACTATCTTAATCTATTAAATTCAATACCAGGCACTTGTTCAATGCAAAATAAATTTTACTACATTAAATAATCACTCAATTTCTTTACTAGTTAACTTACTAAATTTTCTGCTAATATTTTCAATAATTAAATTCTACTGAACTCACTACCAAATTCACTAACTATTATCTTTCTAAACAAAATTCTAAATATCAACTCTTCGAACCCTAAGCGCCTCAATACAAATTTTAACTACAAATATTCTAGAATGACCTTCACTGACTTAATTACGCATTTTCATTTCTTATTCAAATTTACTTTTCCTTATATCTCAAAAATTATCAACTAAATTAATTTATTATAGCCAACAGGCCTATAATAAATTACTGATTAAATTATCTACAGTAAATTCGCAAATAATCTATTAATTTTATTCTCTTTAAAATAAATAACAGGTGACAAAACTACCTAAATGACCTTGGCAAATATAATTCTAAAATACGAAACTCGTTAATATAAAATGGCTACTCGAGAAATTAATTTTAATTATTTCAGCCTCTTAATTAAATTAATAATCAATTCTGGCCTAAAATAATTCAAAATACCTGGAGACTCAATTATTGTTTTATCCAACGACGACTGATACTCTGGTCCAACTTGGCTGGCTCAACAGCTTGGCGTCTTGTCGTCTCAACCCACGATGCTGGCCTGCAGTCAGGGTTGTCCAAATCAAAAAATGCCACAATAACTTCCTCTGCATTTGATCTTTATTCTTGACGTCCAAATTTATACTCTCTTGACTAACTGATCTCAACAAGGTCACTGACTCACAAAAGGCAAAAGGCCACTGGCTTCCAGAAGGGAAAAAGCCTCGATGTTTTTCGTGCTCGCTCTTTTATAACCCTCAGCTCAGGCTCCCGAACTTTCCTATTGTTACGCCCCGCTTCATTTTCGGGGACAGTAGTGGGGACTCTTGATTAGCACGCCCGGTGACAAGTCGAAACTCTTGTGAAAAATCGAAAGGTAAGGGAAAACCCTTATCTACCGTGCATCAATTATTGGGATCGATAATAACCCCGGGAAGTTCGATTTTCCCTGTTACAGTTTTTTTGAAATATCTTCTTAACGGCTCAATCGATCAATCCTAAAAACTAATCAGCTCTTAACCCCAAACAACTATGTCGATCGCCACCGGTCCGGTCAAAATCTGTTGATTCGTTCGTGAGTTATCGTTGTCGAAATAATTTGGACAAAGTGAATTTTTCAAATTTCTCCAAAATTTTCGGTCTGGTCAATTTGTGTTTAAAAGTATATCATAGGATTCGAAAAACTGCCTCGAATGCTGCCTACCGTGTGAAAATCGGTTTATTCACTCAAAAATTATTGCAGTTCGAAAAATTAAAGAATAGTGTTTTATTAAACTTTTATCAGACTTATGAGCTCGAAAAGCATAGAACAGCTTTAAGAGCTCAAAAACGTCATAAGTGCAATTTTAAGCGCTTAAGTATGGAATTAGCGGGAAGTTGCAGGGATGGCCTTTAGGGTCAATCGTTTTCCTAATTTTTTTTCTAGTTCAACTATTATGTGACTATTGTACAGGAAAAAAAATTTTAAAGCAAAAATAGAGTCGGTCTCAAATTGTACGCCCGTTTAGCTTTAGTGAAATTTTGTTTAAAACCACAAAGATATTTATGTATACATATATAAATTAAAGCAAAAAATTGTTAAATTTGTTAACGGTCAAATAGTAAACTATAAATTTATGAAATCAAAGTTGTATTTAAAATTAAAAGTTAAAATTTTTATAAAGTAAAAAAATATTGTAAGAAGAATCCGAACAAAAACAGTTTCATTGTAAAAAAAATCGCGCCTTTATTTTTTTATTTTATATCTTTTTGTAAAGAAAACAAATTTTTTTTTTTTTAATAGTCTTATGAACGTGGACTTAGCGACGCGATTTTTTTACAGTGAAACTGTTTTTGTTCAGATTTTAGTATTTTTTGTAATTATAATAAAAATTTACAATTAGTACAAATTTAAATCTCGCATTGGCTGCATTTTTATAGCAAACTATTCCCTTGAAGCTACAGTTTATGTAAAAATAATTCCAGCGCACCCTGGCGGGTGTAGATGCAAGCTGTGAAATGTATTTTTCTAACTGTAGTTTCCCATCTATCGGAGGATTACCATGCACTATTGAATTATTTAGTCTGTGGCAGATCACTTTGCCCATCGAAAAAAAGTCAGGATCGAAATTTTTGCGTTGCTATAGTTTGTGCTGATTAAATTTAATAATTTCAAGTAGATTAGTTGTTATAATTAAATATAATTAATTAATATCAGTAAAATAAAGTATGAATTACTGTTATAATATAAAATTTAGGAAAAAAAATTACCGTAGAATTAAATAAAATTTTGCAACCTCGAAATACCCTTCTGCTTACAGTAAACACACTCGGTAGTCTGGCGCTCCGTTTACAACGGATTTGAACGGAACTTGGTGCCAGATTCTACCGAATCTGTGGATAAAGTTGTAAAAATATGTTTTTTTGGTTTAGAAAGTAGAGAAATTTTTATTATGCATCATTTTAGGAACAATATTTTAGTGAACCATTTGGCTGTATAGCTCGGTCATTCAAGAACAGAATCATCGATGTTACATCCTTTTACTTTCTCTAATTTTTTTCCAGAGGATAACATTTCATGTATTTCGGTAAGAGTTTTATCTTTCGTTTCAGGAATAAAAATTATTGTATAGACTCCAGTGACGATCATAAGCAATGTATAGATCCAAAATACATATTTTTCGGTTAAAATGCTTACCAATGGCTGATAACTTCGACTTGCAGTGAACGCAAATATCCCAACGTTTATATTAATGATACAACTACTTACACTCTTAACGTTTGGTGCGAACATTTCACTAGCTAGTGTCGCAGGTACTGAAAGTAGTCCTAAACTTGACATAATTCGATACATAATTGTACCAGTAATTGATAACCACTGTAATCTAGAATCGCTATAGTCAAGATCTAATAATTGAAAATTCAAACCTATCAAAAACATTGCAAATGCAGCTCCAATGCTTGAAATTAAAAGCATAATAGTTCTACCCCATCTATCAATTGTATAGATAGATAACCAACTTGATACAATTCCGATCACACTGACACCAATAATGAGATCCGATGGTTTTATGATGTCGAGCCTTGCATTGGTCACTATAATTTCCATGTATGAAGAAAATGCATATGGACCACCGAGTTGAGTGCATACAGTAATTATAATGATCATTAGTAAAGTTTTCCGATTAACTGGCTGACTTAATGCTCGAAATTCATCCCAGAATGAATGCGATTGATGGACACTCAAAAATTGTTCAAGTGCTTTAAGTTCATTCGTGACGTCGGCAGTACTATTATACCAAGAAATTGATTCAACAGCTTTATCCATCTTATTACAACGAATTAAATAGTGTGGTGTGTGCGGCATCATACTAAACAATACCATGAATATTACATTAAAAACAAGACTTACTGCAGCAAATAGCCACATTTTGCAATATTTTCCCATGATATTGCCACACAGGTTGCCCATCAAAAATCCTTGGACGTTGAAAGTTACTAATGCGCCTCGAATTTTAGGGTGCGACATTTCTCCAATATACAACGAAAATGAGCTGTAATACATTCCTATTCCTATACCAGACAAAATACGGGACACGTAGACTAACGTCACTGAATTCATGATGAAAAAACATATCCATCCAATGGCTAATGGAATTCCAGAAACCAATGCAGTTGATTTAGTCCCTATCGAATAGACGAAGATCGCACTTAAAATGGATCCTCCTGTTCGGGATATATTGATCAGCGACACGATCCAAGATGCTTCGGTTTCATTTATCGGAAGCTCTGAATCCGGATGTGTTGCTGCATCTAATTTAGTTATATATGGCGAAGTCCATCCTGCTACTAGGCCAGTGACTAGTGTCATCAAAAATACTAGCCAAATACAATTAGTTGATTAAAAAATTTTTAGCTAACCTTTATGAAACATGTGAATTTAGACGTAATTTAATTACTTATACTTACATTCTGAAGCAGCCAACCATTGTGGCCATAAAGATAAGCGAATCAATTTCATAGTAAATCTTATTTTTCGATCACTTTAGCATTCATGATCTACTGAATAAAATAATACATGCCTTACAATGCTCACTACCAATATTAATTGGAATAATCTTTTAATCAAATTTTAGTTGGAATAGTTTCGTAATTGTAATGGTAGACTTGACTTGGTAGGCAGTAACTTCTCTTACTGTTTTTTTTCTTTTTTTTTTACGTAATATTCAAGTGATAAACTACCTAAGCCAATCATGCAATTCCACTGTTGTTAATGTTTATTGCAAGGCAATGAGTAAGTTAGTTTTTCTTAGTAGTTATAGTTTCCGCTAGTTATCTTTTTTCGCGTCAGTAAAAGAAATTGACATTTGTCGATAATGTCAAAAAAAAGATAATCTTAATTGTAGCATTATTTAAAAACATGACCTAATAATTTGTTTTAACTTTCATACATAATACGTAAAGAATATGATAATACTCATACGAGTATGATAATCAATTTTAGTATAAAAAATTAAAATTTTTGGAAAATCCAAAAGTCCACGTCTTACACGCTTATTTTACTATAAATAAAATTAAAAATTATTAACCAATGAGAATGTCGACAACTAATATCGAATTTATTATAATCCGAAAAAACACTTTTTTCGGTTTTCTTTCGTTCACGATATCTCTCGAACAAATCAACCGATTTTGACCGGACTGGTGGCGATCGACGTGGTTTTTTGAGGTTAAGTGCTGATTAGTTTTTAGAGTTGATCGATAAAACCGTTTAAAAGTTATTGCAACAAAACCACATTTAAAAAAGATTTTTTTCTTAGTTTTTTTCGAAATTTCTTAAAATCTATCGGTCCGAATCGGTTCAAATTCACAGGAAATCTAAGTTTGGCCAAGTGCTTTCAAATGGCACCAACCGCGATAAAATCGGTCAAACCGTTCAAAAGTTATAAGCGGTTCACACACACACACACACACACACACACACACACACACACACACACACACACACACACACACACACACACACACACACACACACACACACACACACCAGAGACACACACACAGAAACACACACACACACACACAAACACACACTATCGGTCCGAATCGGTTCAAATTCACAGGAAATCTAAGTTTGGCCAAGTGCTTTCAAATGGCACCAACCGCGATAAAATCGGTCAAACCGTTCAAAAGTTATAAGCGGTTCACACACACACACACACACACACACACACACACACACACACACACACACACACACACACACACACACACACACACACACACACACACACACACAGAGAGATACATGCATACAGACATAGTGACAACATCGCAGGGGTAGTCAGGGAAACTTCTTGTGACCTTAAAACGTCAAGATCTGATAAAAACTCGATTTTTGCAAAATGGGGTAAAACCAATAACTTTTCGATTTTCGAAAATCTTCGATTTTCTTAGCGGGAAGTTAAAAATTCATTTTTATGAGTATCTTTTAAACGTCTATGAGTCTGATAACGACCAGTAATAGGGATGATTCTGAGGATAAATGAAAACTTATTTAGAAAGATTTATTTTATTTCATTACGTACATTTTTCTAAAACGTGAAGACAAACAGTGTACAGACTAACCACACTAGTAATTGACAGTCGTACTAATAATTTTTGAACTGCATTTTTTATAACAATAACTAATTAAATGAATTAAAAAATCACACTGACTTTATAATATCATGTATTTAGTTTTTGGAATATCCTTTTTTTATTGATTTAGTGTCTAAATTGAGACATACTAACAATTTTTTATTATGAAATTGTCACATAGCGGCATGTCGAGAGTAAAGCACTCCCACACGTTCACGCGTTGTCAGGCGTACAAAAAATTTAACATAGTATTTTTACACTAGATAACACTTTGTAAGATTCTGAAAAATTACACAATATAATATTTATTAGACTCTTATATTATAAAGAATTACTTGTCATTGTTAGACTTTTTATTATCATGCGATTTTGCATTAACTCTTCGACTCAGAATTTCTTGGATTTCCGGAAGAGATTTACCTTTAGTTTCAGGAATAAAATAAATACTATACAGCGCCAAAAGAATTAAAAGCAGTGAATAAATGAAAAATAAATATTTTTCTGTCAAAATTTTTACTAGTGGTTGATAAGACTTGGTAACCGAAAACGCAGATATTCCGATTAGTGAACTTTTAATACAAGAGCCTACACCTTTTATACTGGGTGCGAAAATTTCACTCGTCAATGCCGAAGGAACCACAGTTAGTCCGAAAGAACCAGCAATTTTGTATAAAATTATTGAAACAATAGATAACCACTGCAAGTTTGGATTACGAAAATTGAGATCCAACAGCAGATAATTCAAACCCATCAGAAATATTGCAAACGCTGCTCCCATAGATGAACTAGAGAGCATTATGGTTCTACCATATTTATCATAGGTTAACATTCCTAGAAAACTGGATAAAATACTTACCAAACTGACAACAATCACTAAACTTGATGGTTCAATGATGTCTACGTGGGCGTTAGTTAGTATAATTTCCATGTACGAAGAAAATACGTTACTACCACTTACTTGTGCTAGTATAGCGATAATATTAACCATCAGCAATGCTCTACGATTAACTGGTGTACTGAGCTCATGCAAAATACTTTTGAATGTTGTTGATTGATTCGCTTGCTGAAAAGCTTGGAGAGTATCAAGTTCTTTTTTTACGTGAGCTTTTCTGTCGTAAAACAGGATTGATTTAGCAGCTTCTTCTAATTTATGGCAACGAATTAAGTGGTATGGTGTTTGGGGCATTACGCTGAATGAGATCAAGAATATTATATTTATAGCGAGACTTACTGCAGCAAACACCCACATGTTCAAGTATTTTCCCATTATACTGCCGCACAAAGTACCCACTAAAAATCCTTGCATTGTTAAGGCTATCAAGGCTCCACGGATCTTAGGATGCGCAATTTCGCCGATGTACAGCGGAGATACGCTGAAAAGCATTCCTACAGCAATACCAGAAACAACGCGTGATACATAAACCAGTGGTAATGAATCGATTACGAAAAAACATAGCCATCCCAGTGCAAATCCCACTCCAGATAATAACATTGACAGTTTCGTGCCAATAACGTACACTAGTACTCCACCGAAGATTGCGCCGCATGGTCGGGCGAGATTTGGAAGAGATGCTATCCAAGAAGCATCGATGTCACTTAATGGGAGTTCTGAATTTGGATATTTTATCGCATTTAGTTTGGCCAAGTAGGGTGATGACCAGCCTGCTACCAAACCAGCATTTAATTTGATGAAATACACTGAAAAATTTCATACATCAAGTCACGTATTATATTAATTTATGGAATAAATATTTAATATTGTACGCTTCACAGCTTGCTAGGATTTTTCTTCATAATTTAGATCGTTACATGCGATGGATTAATATAAATCTTCTCGAATAAGTTTTCATTCTATTGATTTTGACTTTGTGTTTTAGTTATATTTTATGAAATTTAAATAAGCAAGTGTGTGAGGCATGGATTTTTAAATAGACAAACTTTTTGGTTTATTATACTTACATTCTATAGCAGCTAACCATTGCGGCCATAAACTACAGCAGCCTAATTTCAATGATAAATTCATTTTCAACAGTTATTATTAATTGAATTATTTGAATCACTATCAAATCAGTTTTTCTTATTTGTCCTTTTATTTGAACATTAATGTAAACATGTTTACATTATTTCAAGTTTATACGAAATAACGCAATATACATTTACAATTCTAACAAATGACAGTTTTAAATAAGTATGCAGATAGTATAATCGACTCAACAATTTAGATAGTGCACACAGTTAATTCTTATCTGCATCTTTCTGTTATTATCCACTACATAAAATTTATCGTATCATTACAAAAAATAGAGTTATTTCTCACGTTTCTTAAGGATTAGAAAGAAAACTCTGTTTAATTAATTCACTGATGCATGGAAAAAATAATCAGTCGACGCTACCGATTATTTTTTTCCGTGTGAGCTAATCAAAATATGCAGAAAAAAGTACTTGTTACTTTTAGTTACAATTAATTATTAAAAATATAATCGTTATTTTTTAGTAAGATTTTTTTCCAATTGAATACGATAAATTACATAAAATATATCAATACCTATTAGCTATTGCAATACAATGATGATAAGTTAAAAAATTATTTGAATCTTTTAAAAAGAGCTTTCATATAATTACAATAGGCTTACATTTATGACTATTATATTAAAAACTATCTTAAATTTTATACTTGTATTATCATTTTTTATCAGAATTTTTCCTCTCAATAACATTTCTTGTATTTCAACGAGAGATATTTCCCTTTTCTTTCGGGAATGAAAACGATTGTATATAATCTAGTAAAGATCACGAGTACAGCGTAAATCCAAAATACGTATTTTTCAGTTAACAGACCTACCATAAGCTGGTAACTTTTACTAGCGGCAAACGCGAATACATAAAAAATGCCGCTACCGATACAAACCCCGAAAGTTTTAACAATTGGCGCGTACATTTCGCTGACCAGTGTCGAAGGTATTGACACTACACCGATAGTGAGACTGAATTGGTAAACAATTGCCAGGACGATTGATAGCTACTGTATTGTTAAAGTCAAGATTTAATAGCTGGTGACTTAATCCCTTCTTATACATATAGATATTGCGATATCGAAGCATGATCGTAAAAGCTTACGGTCCTCCCAAATTTACCAGTAGTGTACGTTGCTAACAAGGTAGACACGATGCTGACAAAACTTATATTAATCACTAAATCTAGGAGATTCATAATAGTAACTTGGATTTGGGTTAACATTTTTTCATGTACGCACAAATTGTGTAAGTGCGAAAATAACACTAATTATTAGAAATGGTTTACGAGTTATTGGAGTATTAATAGCATGGACTTTTAACTTTCATGTTGGTGTTTGAATTACTTGCATGCATTGCTTGAGAGCATCAAGTTCATGGATTTCATCGGTGCTTCTATTACAAAAACGAATCGATTTAGCGGCCTCTTCTGGCTTGTTACAGCGCACAAAGTAACGAAGCGTATCATAAAAAATGAAACCAAAAATAGCAAATTTAGAACGAGACTTGTAGCTGCTGCATGCATATCCTTATGTTCAAATACTATCCCATTATGCAGCTGCACAAATTATCCACTAGAAAGCCTTGCATGGTCGCGGCCTTTAGAGCTCCCCGAATCTTGGGAAGTTAAATTTCGCCAATGTACAGCGGGAATGTGCTGAAATACATACCGAGACTAATACTACTAAGAACACGATATGCGACCAATAACACTGAATTCTCAAAAAAGGAGCATATTCATCCCACTGCAATCGGCATTCCAGAACGCAGTGTTGATGTTTAAATGCCTATTGGCAGTTCGTCTTATTAGGCGCCTGTTGATCGAACAACATTGGTAAGCGATACGATCTAACTCATTCCGTTTAAATCTGTTGGAAGTTGATCATTTGGATTTTTCGCTGGATTTAATTTTGTTAAGTACAGTGAAATTCATTCCTATATCAATCCAACCGTCTCTGGGTATACAGTATACTATAGTTTTTTTTTACTCGAAGATAAACATATATATAAAATCCTATGACAAGAAAAAAATTATTTCAACTAATAACTATTTACTTACTCAGAAACTATTAAAAAACTTACATGGGTGCTGTAGATCACGTAGTCTCGCGAGAGCTAATCGCATCGCAATAATCATTAGTGAGAGGTTCAGCCGATATACACTCTCTCTCATACCTCAAGCTAAACATAGTGTTGTTCTGATGCACCTATGTAATAAACTCTCGATCATCTGTCAAGTACAAAGTTCTACCCTGTTGATCTGACTTTTTGAGATTATCTGATTTTAAGGACCCATATTGCTCTTCCAAAATCTCAAGTCTTTCTAACCTTCAGCAAGACCTCCACTTTAACATTTAGGGGTCCTTCAGGGACAGTTAAAAAATTTTTCACAGTTCCTAAGGAATCTACCCTAAAGTGTTCGCCAATTCTTCTACATATACTTTGATGTAAGTTCAAATTTTTAATTCAACTCGACAATTCATGACTATTTATTTAAATGCGTGCAACTAGTCAGAAAGTTTATAATTGTATTCAAGATCTTCCTGGTTTGTTATTTATCATATTAATTGGTAAATGACGTCAGTGTTTATTTACCGATTATTTTACAAAGAAAACAATTTATTAAATTGATATAAGGTAATCCCAAAATAAAAATTTCCTGTAAACATTGTTTTTTCTCAATATACCCGAGTCGAAAAGTTTCAGCATTACTCTGAACTGAATAAGCTGCTAGTCAACGTTTGAAAAAAATAAAAAGCGGCTATTTAAACAATTGTTTAACGTCTAGAATCTATTAATGAAAATTTTAATGCATTCGTTTTTTTTTTCTTTTTAATCGTATAAATGATTGCATAATTGTTTTGATTGTCAATACATAGTTGTTTTGATTGAAAATAATTTACCGTGATGTTGTCAATAGCATGTCCAGATGCCTTTTGTAAAATTAATGATTATGATTAAAGTATTCGATTACCTTAATATTTCAGTTCTATAGTGGTTTCCAAGAAATAGAGAAAACATTGTTCCTTACCTAAGCTAATGTAGTTGGTATAAGGTGAAAATATTAAAAAAAAAATATATATTAACAATAAACATAATCACAAAAATGTTTTCTTTTAATTTATAAAATACAAATTATTTTATCAAGAATTAAATAGAATATAATAATTTCAATTTGTAGTAGTTATGGATTTAAAATTGAAATTTATTACAAAGTATCATTCAGTATTTAAAATATTTTTAATCTCGACAGTATATTGAAATATTTGAATTTCAACACACCCATTTTAGGTAACGTATATCAAAAATATAAGCTAATACAAAATACAAAATATGAACAAAGAAAAATTTGTATAAATAAAAATAATTTCATCTATATCACACAGTTATCATACTTTATCAGTAATTTTAAAATTTTCCTCATACACTTTACTCTTGTTACTATGATTATTAGATTTAGATTTAATACCCTGAGATAGAATTTCCTGTATCTCCGCGAGCGATTTACCTTTTGTCTCCGGAATAAATATCATCGTATAAATTCCGGTAGTAATCATAAGTAAACCATAAATCCAAAATACGTATTTCTCTGTGAGAACATCTACCATAGGTTGATAACTTCTACTAGCGGCGAATGCAAATACACCTGAAATTCCGCTGCTTATACAAGCACCTATACCTTTAACACTAGGTGCAAACATTTCACTGATAAACGTAGTAGGTACCGGCATCAAACCAATTGCAAGGCTAAATTGATAAACGATAGCTGCGATTATTGACATCCACTGAAGATTCGGATTTTCATAACCCAAATCTAGCAATTGGTAATTCAAACCCCATAAGAACATACCAGAGGCGACACCGATACTTGACAGCAGGAGCATTATTTTCCTTCCGCATTTGTCATTAGTATAGGTCGCTATCCAACTAGAAGCGATACTTATGATACTAACGCTTATTACTAAGGTCGAGGGTTTTATTATATTTACATTAGCTTTTGTCAACATTATTTCCATGTACGCAGAAATGGTGTAGAGGCCGCTTAATTGTACGAACGCGAATATTATATTAACCATTAATAAGGTCTTGCGATTTAACGGAGTATTGAGTGCCTGCCATGTGTCTCTTAACGTCAGCGCCTTATTTGTCTCCATAAATTGCTTAAGAGCATCAAGTTCATTGGTGACGTCAGCATTTCGATTGTAGAACCTAATTGATTTAGCAGCCTCTTCCATCTTGTTTGAGCGCACCAAATAGTGTGGCGTCTGCGGCATCAGGCTGAATGAACCCAAAAATATCAAATTCGGTATGAGACTGATAGAAGCGAAAAGCCACATGTCCAGATATTTTCCCATTATTGTCCCACACAAATTTCCGAGCATAAGTCCCTGCATGATCAAAGCCACCAGGGCGCCTCGAATTCTCGGATGTGAGATTTCTCCGACGTAAAGTGGGAATGAACTGTAGTACATTCCCAGCCCAATACCACAGAGGGTTCGTGATACATACACTAATGTCACTGAATTCATAATTAGAAAGGATGCCCAGCCCAGCGCAAAGGGAATTCCGGCAAGTAGCGTCGTCAATCTACTACCAATAACATAAACAAATATTGCTCCTAAAATTGCACCACCTGGTCGGGAGAGATTTATCAGCGATGCTATCCAGGACGCTTCAACTTTATTTATTGGAAGCTCTGAGTCCGGATTCTCTATTGAATCCAGCTTTGCTAAATACGGTGAAGTCCAGCCTGATATCAAGCCCACCATCATTGACATCAGAAGCACTAGAAATATTTTTTTTTGTTTTTATCATTAAATATATAATTACTAAAATATATTTCAATCGGAACGAATATATGATTGAATTTTTTTACTCACGTTCTAAAGCTGCCAGCCATTGCGGCCATAAACCAAAACGATGATTCGGCAGTTGTGGAGATTGATTGGTCATTATCACTCGAATTAATTCACTAAATTATCACAAATTTGTAAATAAAAACACTACACTAAAAAATGATTAATTAGAAAGAAAGTTAATTATTTTTCTGACGATTGTTTCGAAAATATTGTCTCACGGTAAATGTCATTTTCTATGAATATGATAAATCTTTGGCTGAATATTATTTTTCTATTGCTTGTTCTCAGTAACAGCAGCGTTAACTGAGGATTTAATTGATGTACCATACTATTTTATATATTAAATTGCCTCGCGTCGCATCGTTGGCGCACGATTAACTGACTCAATCATATTTTATTTACTGAAACCAGCATTAGGAGAACCACTTAATGGGAGAAAATTATTTTTGATATACGCGCTTGCGACACGTTTTAATAGATAACAGAGGTTAGTTTGTCAATCTTTTTCATTTTATACTTTTACTGTTTCGTTTATCAAAGCCATGTACAATTAGTTTAAGCAAATACCCAAATTAATTATCAAATGATGTAAGTGTTTGATTTGGATTTTATTTTGACGGTGATCTAAAAATATTATTATTTTATAGGACAAGCGATGATAATTCATTTTAAATCATTTATTTTTGGTAGTTTATCTTCATTTTATTACAAAATTCAACAAATATTATTTTATGATGATAATTTGTCATCATAAAATCTTTTGTTTTAACAAATATTTTTTTTTTTATACTTGTTACCTTGAATTTTTTTTATTTGTTTTTTCATTTTTTTTATTTTCATGTTGAAAAACCGGGGCAATCAATTTATATCAGTAGTTTTTACGTGCCGTAAGTTAATTGGTTCGTTCGATAAGAAAAAAAATCGTTGAAAAAATTTTATTATTTACAATTGATTTTTATTAATTTTAATGTGCTTTATATTTCTATTGATCTTTAACCCAATGAACCGCTGATAATCCATCAATGATTTTTATCGAAAAACATATATTATTCACTTCGTTTACGGAACTGAAAGTCTTGATTATATCTCATTGAACATAATACAGCGTAACGAGGGTCAGCTAGCATTGACATTAAAAACACATATCAGTTTATTATTACTTAATCGTCTTCAGCCGACTGGCTATTAATTTTCAATGTACAGGTTCTCTCACATTTAATAATTATAATCTGAACCGACTTTTTAATTGTATGCACGGTACAGTACAAGTTTATATTATCAGATAATCACTTATCACTAGTCTCGTTAATTCTCTAATTAAATTAATTTGTCATCAGTACATTCATTATTTGAGACCGCAATTATGGAACTAAATAAATCTACAAATAATATTCTCTAATTATAATTAAAATAATTATATGTTTTTACGTTACCGGTGGATATCAACTAAAAATTTTTTTAAATATATGTTTTTTCGGTGATAACATCTCAATCACTAAATGACCGATTTTTTATAACAGTTTATTGCCTTTATTTAACGCATTGATGCATAATTTATTGAACTGATTATTTTTGACGACAATCAAAAGCACATTGATAAATTTAGTAGTTTCATGCTTGAAAGTATATAGATGGTGGATACTGAGAACGGTTAGGTGTCATCAAAAGATAAAAAATGAACTATGTCTAAATTGAACGTGCCACTGATTCACAGGGTAGATAATATATGTTACAGAAGTAAAATAATAATAATAATACGCTGAAAAAAAAATTAACTAATTAATAAATTCTTGAACTAAGAAATTTTTCTGGGTTCAAGGAAATTCTATTTGATAAAAGAATTTTTGGTCTTGATTCGAGTCAATTAAACCGATCAAAATTATTTTTTAATTCAACAATTTTTCTCTCAAATCAAGTTAATTATTTTTTCAGTGTAATAATAATAATATTGAACAATACAAAATTTCAGTTACTTTCTATCGATTGTAGGTTACCCAGTAGTTGTTAGATGCCAATTTCAGAGCAAAGTTATTAGTAAAACTCATAACTAAAGGGCCGCCTCAAATCCAGAGCTTCCAGTAGTTGAACTTACCAAGCCATACAATGTTCACTGGCGCGTATCAATTACTCAATTATTTTTACATTGGAATCTCAATCAAAGCCTACTGTAGTGTTCTTTCAAAATATTTTTTCTTCCAACTTCTCAACCAAGAATTAATGATCATTCAAATCAGCGTCTGGGAATATTTTTTAATTCGACTATCTAGCCGATAAATAAATACGACATTACTGTCGTATGTCACGAAAAATTTCACTCAGATAAGAGCAAAAGAGGTCGGTAGTTTTTAACAGGTGAAAAATATTGGAGGTTGGAAAATTTTATAATAGCTGTCGGGTGGCTATTTGTCCCGGTAAGTCGTTCATCTAACGTAACGACGAGTAATAAGGCGTAAAAGCCATTAGGTCGCTAAGATCTAATACGCCCTCCCATTTCTCCTCGAGGCACCAGCTCGGAGAACGCTCACGAGAATACGATGAAAGAGGATTTTTTACTTTCTTACAACGAGAGTACAACGAGGGTCGAGTAGTTCCTGAGGGTTCAATCGGTTTCCCCAGCCTGCTCTCGGGAAATTCGTCTCCTCTTCTATCTTCTATCTCACAAAGCCCCTACATCATTTCCTTCCTCTCCTGTTATGTGTCTCAGACCTTATTCCATTCCATTCCTCCTCATCTTCTTTAGCGTACATATACTACAAACACTTTATCTCCGAGTTTTTCTCTTCACGAATTTTTCCAAATTCCGATTTCGAGTCGGAACCACCGCAAGAATTGTCTCTTTGGAATCTTTAACAAATTCTACAATGTCAAATTTGTAAAAATATTTTCCGTGTCTCTTTTATAACGTTCATCCTTCCAAGTTCTCGAAAACTTTAATCCTTACGTGGCAGAAGAGCTATCATTTTTTTTTGATACATTGAGAAGAATAGAAAAGACACATGAATGAGTGAGAGAGTGCTGCTAGTTTGGAGATATAGACGCCGGATTTATGTTTTTTTTTTTTTTTTGTTAGTTCACCCCTTCTTAGGTCTTACACTTCTACTTCAACTTTTAGATCTTTTATCTCGAAAAAGGTTGATCCAAAGTAAGAATAAGAGGTGGTTGCACTTCCTTACCGAGGTAAACATAGCCTGACACAACACTTAGCTAGGAAAGTGAGTTGCGGGGGTGGATATGCAACAGTATAGTTATACAGCAGAAAGTGAGGGGCGGATGATTCGGAAGAGGCCAGAATCATCAGGGATATGGTTTGGTGGGAATGCGGATGAGATGGGGTAGTAGTGTAGTCGGGAAGGAGAGCTTTCGGTTTGAGTTGGTGCTACTGGGGCTGGCGGATGCGGGGTCAGGGATGCTGCACGCTAGGTCGTTGGGGATGAAAAGAGGCGACGTCGGCAGTCACTGGAATCTAGTCGTTCTGTTCGGTCGTCCCAGTGTTCTCTGTGGTGGTAGTTTTATCTTGCTTCGGCTGTGCTCAACAATCGCATTGTACGTGACTCAAGCTGCACTGCTGCTGACTAAAATACTGAATTCCCGTGACAATCTGTCTATTTTCAGAAGACCCCTACTGGCGTACTCGTTACTCGTGGATTACTGTTAGGTGTTCTGCTACCATTTTTTTTTTTTTTTATTCTATCGCTTGAATTTATTTTATTGTGAAACATAAATTTTGTGCACCTTCTGTCTTATAAAGATTTTTTCCATTTTTTCATTTTTCGTCGCTAACTTCCTATTGTTTACAACTCCTCTGTACCAGAGTACTGAGTGCTTGTAAATCTTGGCTGTTTATGTTTATCCAATTAATTAGTGACCTCGATTCAAGGTTTATGCAGATGCAGTTGGATCCTCGATTTAGTTACACATTGTTGATTTTATTTACTGCCACAGATGGTTCTAGTTATTTTCGTTGTTTTGACGTTACTGTTCATTATAATTACTGTGCTCAGTTTATAATATAACACAATAATAATTATCTTATATTTAGTGAATTCGTGGATAATATTTGTGTTAAATTAAATTGAATAAAAATATTTTCTTATAAAGCTTTAATCATTAAGCAGTTAACAGAAAATATAAAATAGTTTATGTCTAGTTTGAATTTTAGCTTGTTTTGTTTTGCCAACCGGCAGTGCGTGCTACTATACGAGAGTTTTAGTTGATTGTGTACAAATACGAGGAAAATTAATGATAAACATGAAGCACAGACAAATATTATTCAACATCATGGAAGGTATCATGCTTGTGGAGATTCAAGTACAATCGTATAACAAAATTAACAGCAAAGTGGTTTTGAATTTCTCCCGTAATTAATACTAATGACATGAGCAGCCAATACTTGATCACTGGTTAACCATTTCAATTTTATCTTATAATTTTAATCAAGATTAAAATTATAATTACAATTATGATAATGATTATGATGATGATGAAGATGATCATGACAAGTGAAATGGCAAAAAGGGATTGTACGATTATCTGACAAACAGCCCTAATAGTTGTGCGAGCTAGTACTCATTTGTGATGAGCTGATGATGTGATAGTGACATGAGTGAATGCTGAAGATTAATGGATAAGTGATATGACATTGAAAGAATTCTGTCACCCGTCATGAATAGTTGACAGATAGAATATAGCGAAAAAAATGGAGAAAAAGTGAAGCCACGGAAGCGTAAATATAGGCAAGAAATTCACTCGAAATGTACGCACACGTTCATGGAGAAAATGGCACGTGCTGTTATCTACCAACAGTGCTTTACCTTGAACGTTACCGTAAGTTCACAAAATAACTAAACCACTTACGTACTTTCAGATAATAGTTTTTTGGATTTTTTTACATCCACATGTAACTTAGTTATCCAGATTAGCCATAATCATGATAAAGTATTTGAGATAAACCAGTTGCTGCTGTTTATTCTTTTAGAGTTTCTGCTTCTGCTTCTGTATATATATATTTGGATTGAAAGAATTTTAAATAGAAACTAGAGATAAAAATGATGCTTGCGTTGTTGATATATTTATAAAGATAAGAGAAATGAAATTAATTAAACGTCATTTAGGAACTATTTTTGATGGACGATAATAAAAGCATCTGCATAATAACATTATAAAGTTTCGTTCATCGTCACTGTAAGCTCATGCCTGTAAATGAGATTTATTCTCGTTCCCTTAATATAACGGGTGACTGACTATACATCCAGAATATTTAATATCACCTGAAAATTCAATGATGCATGTTGAGAGCGTTTTACATGTAAAACAATTTTGTCAAAGTATTAATTTTTTAATTATATTAAATCGGTACAGTGTATCAGTGTACGTTTAATCGATCTGCTAGAAAAACAAAATTTAATAACTTGTACATCACTTGTTGCCATCAAATCAGATGAAAACTTGTTGGGAATACTCGTAATTTCAGCGCATTGAGGCTGTTGATAAGGAGAAAAAAAAACGAGCAACCGTTCAGAATTGATGGTATTAAAAATAGCTTAAATATTTTCATATTGATTTGCAATACTTCAAAATTTACTTTGTATTCAGGATAAATATTATGCGTGATACGTCATTCGTAATTGGATAGTAAATACCTGGCTTATTCTAAGCAGAAAACAATACATGATTTGTTTATACCTGCTATTTATATCTTTTCAATTATTTATCATTATTTAATTGTGGTGCGGGATTTTTTTAATTCATTGAACGTCTTTCTAGTTATTTTTATTCATAGTAACTCATGTTTATAACATTATTTCCTCATTGCAACTATTTATTCAATATCAATCGGATTTGGTTGTATTTTCTGGATAAACGTGATTATTATATCAATCATTTCAAAACAATTGATAAGTCCAAAACCTGTTGCGTTTATGCATAAGAAACAATTTTTTGTTTTTTAAAACAGTATTGAAAATTTAATTAAAATATTTTTATTATGTAAATTTACAAAATAACCACAATAAAAGTAATAATAATAATAGTTATAGTAAAAAAAAATTAGGAAAAAGGTTGACTCTAAAGGCCACCCCTACAACTTCCCGCTGATTCCATACCTAAGCGCTTAAAATTGCACTTATGAAATTTTTGTGCTCTTCGCGCTCAAGAATATAATTTATGTGTTATTTTGAGCTCTCCAAGCTCAAAGAGTTAGTTGTTCTATACTTTTCGAGCTGAACTGTCTGATAGATAAGAAGTTTAATAAAACACTATTCTTTAAATTTTTAAACTTTTCAACTTCCCGCTAAGAAAATTGAAAATTTTCAAAAATCGGGATATTATTGGTTTCACCCCGGTTTTCGAAAATTGAGTTTTCATTAGATCTCCATGTTTTGAGGTCCTAGAAAGCAATTCCGACCATTTTCCTGAGGATGTCATAATGTCCGTATGTATTTATGTATTTATGTATGTATATGTGTATGTGTGTGTGTATATATATACATGTATGTATGTAACTCTCTCATAACTTTTGAACGGCTTGATCGATTCGATCGCAGTTGGTGCCGTTCGTAATAATAACGTATATAGAATAAGTTAGACGCGAAATCAGTCGGTCGACTGATTCGGACCGGTAGATTTTGAGGAATCTCAAGAAAACTACAAAGAAATTTTTTTTCAAATGTGGTTTTTTTGGAATAACTTTTAAACGGTTTTACCGATCGATTCCAAAAACTACTCAGCTCTTAACATCAAAAAACCACGCTGATCGCGGCCAAGCTGGTCGAAATCGGTTGATTCGCTCGTGAGTTATCATTGACGACAAAAATCGAAAAAAAAAATCTGGAAAACGGTTGACCTTGCAGAAGTTTTTTTGAGATTTCTCAAAATCTACCGGTTCGCATCGATCCAAATTATCTTAGAAATTTAAGTTTGGTCAATGCCTTTCGAATGGTGCCAACCGCGATCAAATCAGTCAAGCTGTTCAAAAGTTATGAGAGGTTTACATACATCCACACCCATACATAGACATACAGACGTCATCGCGGGAATAGTCTGGGACGCTTTCTAGGACCTTAAAACGTCGAGATCTGATGAAAACTCGATTTTCGAAAAACGAGGTAAGACCAATAACTTCCCGATATTCGAAAATTTTCAATACTTAACCTAATAGAGTTGGCGTGAATACGAGTGAGACACTAGAAAAGCGCGAGTAACGGAAGGTTGATAATACTAGAATTTATTTTGCAAACATTAGAATTACTTTAGTCTATATAAGCTCTCATTCCGATGTAATAATTTTACTAATTGGTATTTCGAAACTAATTATATTTAATATCGATTTACGGTTCACTTAAAATTTACAAGTGCTCACTCGACTTCCAGTATCTCATTGGTATTTTTTTTCTCATTTCTTTTTTTTTTTTTTTTATTCCAATTACTTTCATTGTCTGTTCATCCGAACTTTCGTAGGTGTACTGAAAAAGGTCAAAAAAAGAATAAAAATTTTTATCCCATATGAACAATCGAAAAGGTTATCATTTGAAGCGAAGGGTTTTTAAGGTCAGGTATAAAAATATAAAAATAAAGATCTATTTATTCAGATACAAAATCCATTTTTCTATCATGTTACGTCAGTAACAATACGCTATGCTGAAACACTTTTAAATTGTTCGTTACTCCGTACCTCTGAAAATTGTAGATACACATTTTTGAAACACTATAGTTGACTGATCACTTTATATGGATGTTGTTACTTTCCAAACGTTCTCATCTGTGACCCTATACGTTGCGCTGGCTCGTTTTGCTACATATCCACTTTTGAATATAAAAATTCTCAGTACAGTAGTCTACAGTACGGTTCACATTTTTTTATCTATCCCCAAGGGCGTATGTGCTGCGCAGAATAAAAATTATCCATACCCTGTTTTCTTCGTACGCGATATGAAAATACAGCTGTTTTGTTCCAGTAAAACGAACAGAGTTTATTTTTTCTTTTTTTCTATTCAAATTTTACTGAATATTGTTACTGAGAATCCAGAACTTTTTTATTTTATAAAGTTACGTATTTTATTGACATTTTTTGTCCGATAAATGGAAGTAATTATACAAAATGTAGTTTTGCATTTCAGAAAACTGGAAAAATTCACGGCTTTGACGATACTGTCTTTGACTTGGTCTTCTCTAAGACGCTCCAGTGATTACTTAAACTTTTCTAAATTCAAAGTTACTTCCGTGCTCGGCTACAGAAACTTCAGAATTTCTGTCGTGTTATTAAAAATTCAATCAAAGGTTATCTCGGTATATATTTGCTTAAAAAAGCAATTAAATTAGTATTGGCAGAGATTACTGAGACGTCAAAACGTCGAGATTTGATCAAAAAAAATTTTAATTTCTAAAATTTTAATCCTTAAAAGTTTATAATATTTCACATAAAATTTAAAACATTATAAAATTCAACAAATATTCTTATTCAATTGATCAACATTATTAGTGGAAACTTTTTTTCTTTTTTTTCAAATAAAATAAAATCACACGTAACTTTTTGAATTTTCAATACAAAAAATAAATTATAGCAAGAAAAGTTTTAATAAAATTTAAGTTTTTTAGCAAAAAGTGTATATTTTTGACACAAATTGAACAATTCTACGTGAGAAAGATTCTTCGATTGAGTATCAAAAGTCAACACTCCATAGTCAATTTGACTATCAATAATCGTATATTTTTCTCCTAAAAGCTTGTTCGTATAGTTTATCACTTTTTGTTTATTTTTGATTTCAATTATCCCCTAGAGAAGAAATACAATATCAATGCTTCAATAATAAATGCATATTTTTCAATATTGATTTCGCCTAGCTACTGGTGAGTTTCTTTTTATCATCAGAATAATATAAAAAAATTTTAATTGTACATACAGAGATTTGTTTAATAAACCACTTAAAGTCAATATTCTAGTTGTTTAAACAAGCATCATAGTTTTTCTCTTTAAAAGCTTGTAATGCTTACCGTTATACCCCTATTTTTTTTATTTTTCACTTAAACACTCTAGAAATTTATGTACCTCCTCAAAGATAATCCTGAAGTCATTACTAAAAAATAATGAATTATTAATCCATTAAATGGAATAAGATGAATTTTTTTTGAGCTTGCATTCGTGTCTTTTATGAACGTGTATGCATCCGCATAAAAGGTCCATATAACATGAATAAGTAGTAAAGTAAAGGGAATAGGTAAAGTGTGAGAGCAGAAGAGTAATCAATCGTGACGTAGATGTAGAGACCGTCTGGAATAAGTTGATCGGCGCCTACTTTGCAGTAGAACATCCTCTTCTCTATTTTATTCTATTCTGTACTACTTTATACTAGCACTAACATAGCTGGTCGGTGGATATACGAGCAACGACAGCACTTGATAAGTGAACGAAAAGAAGACAGAGAAGGATCGTCCTCTGCATTTATACTATGTATATATATTTACATATGTATAGCGCAATTATGGTATGCTTTTTCTTGGCGCCACGTTATTTCATTCCACAGTGCGTATGTGGATATTTTATTCGTTTGTTCATAGTAGAATAAAGCCACAGCTAAGACATAAATAGACAAGCTGATGCTCGAAATACTCGTTGATAAATAGTTTACATAGTCGCTCGAATAATCCGGGGATATCGAAAAACCAAAAATATAGTCAAAAGTTTTAAATAATTTTTTTTTTTTCCAGTTAAATATTCATAACATAGATTTTTTTAATTTTTATGACAGGATCACAATATTTTATATGTTCCGAAAACACTATACAGAAAAAAAAATATTCTTCGGTGTACAACTAATCATTTTGACTAAAGAAAATATTTTAGAAAACAAAATTTCTCTTGGCTGAAAGTAAAGTTTTATTGAGTCAAAAAAATTTTTTTATCTTCAAAAAAATTTCTTCTTACGATTAACCAACTCTGGTTTTTCGGAAAATTTTCTTTGTTCAAGTAAATTATTTTTCTGCATATGTAGTCAGGCCTAAGTACGAGTGTTACTCATTTTTATCGATACATACTTTTGTCTTGGTTAATTATGAAATATAAATAAATAACTGAAAAATGAATAAATTATTGCAGCACTTCAGTCACAATTTTGCTCCGTCTAGTTATTAATTAAATCTTAATTACAGAGGTTAATGGAAGAATTAAAAACTAAAAATTTTTATTGAGATCCGTGACCGTGGAAGCCGGGATCCCTCGGCAAATTACTGAAATAAAAGCAGTAAGCACTGGGCAATAAATTAAATTATTAAAGTCAATTAAAAAAAAATAAATCTCTAAAATTGAAACAAAGACGCTTGTTGGGTTTATCTTTGAGAATAAGGGTCTCGAAGCATTTGTCTTGGCGAACATTTCCATGTAAGAATGATATATGTGCGCTGACTTGATCCAGACTATAATGTATAGTGTAGGAGTAGTTTGCGTGCGATTACCAGTTTCGAGTGTATGTAGACGCTTTCGCGTTCACAATTGCGAGACGAATTACGGAGCTGTATAAAGGGGCCTAGATGAAGGACTGTGAATGAGAGGGTTGATAGCATAAAGAATCAGAGAGAGAGAGAGAGAGAGAGAGAGAGAGAGAGAGAGAGAGAGAGAGAGAGAGAGAGAGAGAGAGAGAGAGAGAGAGAGAGAAAGAGAGAGAGAGAGAGAGAGAGAGAGAGAGAGAGAGAGAGCGAATAAGGGAAACGGAAGCTTGCTGTACGTGTAACGGTGAACAAGCTTCTTGTACTCACGGGTACTTTTGTTGGCCTCAATATTTCATATCCGTTCGGCGGCCCTGTATATGTATTTTCATTATTACCTTTTTCATTCTGTACATGTGATGTAAAAGCGGTCGTTTTCACCACTGGCAAAAACTTGTTAAATTCATCATTGTCATGTTAAAGCTGTTGGCACTTTTATTTCTTTCATTGCTTGAATAACTTTCGAAAAAATATATAACATAATGTTTATGCATAAAAATATACCTTTTAGTAAAAACATGTTGTTTTATATGTTTTATTTTATTTTATCCTGTATAATATTTTGAAGAATGAAATAAAATAAAATAAAAAAGTATCACATAAAAAGTATCTGGGTTAATAGTAAATGAATTTCATATTTTTATTTCCCCTTTCAGCGATATATCTTACGGATTGCGTGCTGGTAAATGTCAAAAAAACACGTCCTCATTTTCTTTTCACACTGTAGAAATGCCTTTGTGCGTATAATGTAAGGATGTAGATCAAAAAAGAAAATTACTGTACAATATTTATACAGCATACAATCTATTATATTATAATATAGATATGATTTATTAATGCGAGTTTCACGTTTTTGAATTCATTCAATTTCCTATTGACAGATTTAATAACAATAAATCTACTGGAGTATTTATACTGAAAGGAGAATTAAATGCGGAGCACAAAGAGGAAAATAATCACAAAGGAAACGTAGAAAAAGGTTTAGTTACCGAGTTGAGTATACTTACAATCAAGGTGGCATTTAGTCGCGATACGAGGGGTGTTCATGGGCCACGTATTCCCATTACTTTCTTGTTATCGAAAATCTCACCAATCACCAATTATACCAATCTTTTCGAGCTTACACCTACTTTATAACACTCACCACCTTAGCTTTACTTTACCCTACATTCCGATAGCTCCTCTCTTTCAGATTCTTCGAATACTTTCGTAAATATATGTTTACTATCTAAAAATCGATACTCGAAGCTCTAACAAATTAGATTTACCGAATTTACATACTTCACGTGATAAAATTTCTAACTTATAAATAATTTCAGAAAAATGACTTTGTTAAAAATTTATTTTATAGAGATATTCTATTTGGAATTGGCGTACATAAAATCAAATTAACTATAATTACAGTCAATCGAGGAAATTCGAACTTGTCATGCTGACATTGTCGACCCTAAAATATAATATTCAGACGTGACTTTAATAATTCTTTCCCTTCTTTTTTTGTACATCAAATCAATAGATGAAGATCAATATCAGTGAAAAAGTTTAATCAAATTTTTAAAAATATTCTCTACCATTAAAAGAATGTACTGATTTAAAATTTGGAGTTTAAATTGTAATTTTTTATAGAAAATAATATTAACTAGAAGTTCAAATCGCGCGCAACGCACGCGCTCTAATCTTAACTAAATAGGAATCAGGGACCATTTTATTCGATCGTTTGGTAAATTTCCATAATTTTCATGCTCAATAACAAACTACATTTTTTATCATAAGACTCTTCTCATACATTTAAAAATTAAACCCTCTACTATGTATCTTTTACATTATTGCTGTTCAAATTTCTACACCAATTAATTAAAACTTCAGTTCATTTATAATTAAAACAAATAAATCATTTTCAAAAGCTCGTAATTGATTAATATATTTTCAATCACAATTAAACGTAAAATTCTGTGATATTCATAATGCTCCTCATTGTTTTATTTATAATATTAACTAATTAAAGTTTATCATGCACATTATTCAACGACGATATTATATTTGTTAAAACCAAGCTTTTCATGTTGATAAAATAATTAATTACCATTATTATAGAGAGTCACCACCAATTTTTCTCTAGATTGTAAGATGTCACTGCTAATTAAAATATTTTTCGAACTTCCAGTCAAAATTTTCGCTCTTCTTCAGTATTTTGTGCTTGAGAATGTTATATTGTTGTCCAGCTCTCTATTTTAAGCAAAGTTTTCCACAAATAAACAATAAAATGAAATAATTTATTCTTACATTTAAACAAAATATCAATCAAAAAAAAATAATCATGTAAATTACTAATTTTTCACTGAAAAGTTTAAATGGATTAGTAAACAAATTTTAATCGTCCGAATGTTTTTCATAGGATATCTTACCTCCTGGGTGGGACGTTAATGACAGCGACAAGTTAATTTATTTAACGCTGCTGGAATTTTCTCAGTCTCATTAAGCGCACCCTTGTGTATAATTTTCCTATTTTCGGCTTAAGGAACACTTGTTTTTAGATTGACTATCACTATCGCGATACAAACATCTTAATTATCCGCCGGATGTTTAGTGGAATATTAAATTAAAAATTACAATAAAAGCTTTTGTTTGCCTTACATTAAAAAATTTTTTCTCAACTCTGGTTTTAAAAATGTATTTTTTTACTACAAAGATTGATTCATAAGGGAAATTGACAGCAGTCTGCTTAACGATCACCGGATCCGTGGGTCAGAGTCTTAATCTTGTGGGTCTAATGGATGAGGGTCGTAGAAGCTAAATTTTTTTTTTATTTCATACATTTTACTTGAAATGTTTTTTTCTTCTGGCACGTGACCGGATTTCCCATACACTCTTATATGTAAGTGAAAATATAAAAGGGTAAAATATCTAACGTTTTGCTGAGACGAGTTATTGAGAATGTAATA
>CAJNRD030001124.1:8147763-8184122 GCA_905319865.3 Cotesia congregata
GCTAATATATCATTTTTAGGGCTCACTGTCTCTATTCGAAACTGAAAAACCATTTTCAGTTTCAGGAGCAAAAAAAATTTTTTCTTGATTTTCGTTCATAAATGAACGTTCGGAACTTCAGGTACATATACATGTATGTCCTTTAACAGGATTAAAAAAATTATTTTTATTTTATAACAATACTTCAGACTTTCTTCTAAAAAGAAAATTTAGTGACCATGCGCTCTCTGTGGGGGATTTTCGATATAACTTTTGATCGAAAAATTATATAAGTCCATATATGCCTTCATATGCATTTATATAAGGGAGAGCGATAATAAAAAAAAGTTTTCTCTTCCTTAGGTTAGACATAGAATTTGTAGCGTGTAAAAAAACAAAAGTTTTTTGTAAAAAATTTTCTGTTCAACATTTCGGGGTAGCTCATTTATTTTTAAAATGAATAATGAATTTAATTTTTTAGTTTCAACAAAAAA
Organism: Cotesia congregata; assembly: GCA_905319865.3. Classification (NCBI taxonomy): domain Eukaryota; kingdom Metazoa; phylum Arthropoda; class Insecta; order Hymenoptera; family Braconidae; genus Cotesia; species Cotesia congregata. Next base: position 8,148,237 of record CAJNRD030001124.1, read on the forward strand.
CTCTATTTTTGCAATTTTTTTTTTTATCAGTTTGAAATTCTACCCTGACGCAAAGAAAAAAAAATTTTTTTTTCTTTATTCTAATATAAATGGCCAATTTTCATATCAGGTCATAAATATGGACATATAATGCCATATGAGAACATTTTTTCACGGGTCATATTGGTATTACGTCCATTATATACATTTATTATGTGCTATGAAAATATGAAGATGCATTGCATAATGCTTGAGGGAGAAATGAAAGGAATGAAGATGATCCGCCTGGGTATCTTGAATTACAGTTGAATAAAGTTCTTAGAAGGATGATCTCTTTAGAGTTTAGAGGTTGAAGATCGATTTTGATTTGTGACCTGAATCCTGACTTCTGTGTAACAGAAACCATCACTTGCCATAACCATGGCCGTCGGCAACCACCGAGTCTCAATATCATTTCATTGTTAGCAATTCACTGGGGTGAACTCGCTGATAGTAAATAATAATCCACTCGGTTTTAGATACAACCAATAAATAAATATTTTTTGGGGATTTAACTTCAAACCGAGCAGAGGAACAATCAATCGCGTCACGAATTACTGATGAATTGAGTATAGGTTTTAATATTCGTTAAGCCGTAAAACAATGAAACATTGATTGAAAGCTACTGAGGCGTGATTGAAATTATTCATATATGAAATAATGTTTATATACATGTATAAGTTTTTAAATTTAAATTGCTTTTTCAATAAAGTGGATCTAGATGAAATTTAATGCGAAAGAAAAAAATTTTGTACCAACTATTTATTTCTCTTGTATATATTTTTTATCACCAGTTCTTAATTATTAAAGCTTGTTAATTTGACGTTAGTGAGAAATTTATATAATTAAATAACCGCTAGGTAACTCTAATTTATCTGAGATTAAATTGATTTCCAGAAGCAATTTGCATCCTCAGTTTAATATACCAGAGGCATCTAATTTCAAGTCATTAACTTTTCTCGTCTTCTTATTCAATGAAAAGTTTATTCTGAGCCCTCTTCCAGTTGCTTTTGCACTCACCAAGTTTCCTTTTTACTGCCCGAACTTTTGACGTGTTAATTGCCCAATTAACGAGTTTGTCCTCTAAATCAGAAACATAACTTACAATTCAATTATTAGTTAGTTGTAACGGAAACATTTTCGATCGATTACCAGCCCTGTCTCAAGTAATTCTGAGTTTGTTTTAAAAATCTAAATGAAAAATTTTTCAATTAAATCATTTAGTTAAGTCTTCCAGAACATAATTAATAATTAATAATTATTTATTTATTTATCTACCATCATGGAAAAAAAGTTCACACAACCTACGGAAATTCGCAATGAACTCGTTAAATTTCACGCAATAAAACTATTTATGAAAGTTTAAAATCCAATTTCCGGACTAAATATTGAAGATAAATAAAAATAAATTCAATATTTTTTTGTGGAAAATAGAAAATTTAATTTCCTTTGAAAAAAAAATCGTTATCTATTTTTCTTCGAAGTAATGTCAAGTTTCAATCGAAACTAAGCACCGACAATTATAAGCAGATTTTAGATCAAATAGGCTGGAGAAATAGAGAAAAAATGATTGCGATTGATGTTTCACAAGGTTTAAAATAGGAATTTATTTTGAGACCTGTCTTCAAATCTTTTTTTCAATAATTAGTTCGTAAAAATTCTAATTTGAGTATCAGTAATTCGAAAGTATTATTTAAATCATTAAAAATAAAGTATTTAATTAAAAATTTTTTATTAAAACTTTTAGATGAAAAAGTGACGTCTGATGTGTTGTTATGTATTTCTACTAGGGGAAAATTCTTTAAAAGAAGGTTATAAAAGCCGGTGACATTTGAAGAGACGGTACTTATATTCAGCTGTCACAGATTCTTATTAACGCCCCTTGACCTCATGGCAGAGTTTAAAGCACCTCGATTCAGCATAAAATTCACAAAGAAATTTTCCCTCCCTTTTTAGATTATCCGTCGCGAAAAGTAAAGAGGAATTAAAAAAATTTTCACGATGGTTAAATAAACATTTGTTAATCGATAATCAGCTTGATATAGAAAACGATAATAAAGCATTCCGACGATCAATTACAGACAATCCGATTCGTTCGTTGTCGCGTCGTTTCAGTTACTGATAATGTCAGTTTGGATAATTTACGAATATCAAAACCCGTTATAGATAGAACGTATATGTATATAGGTAGTTAGGTAAAATATATAACAGAACGAAGAACATAGAGCACCTCTACTTCACGTATGACGGATATTGTCAAATTCGTACGCTATGAATATTTGCTTCCTGCAAACATGTACTGGATCCGAGCGACGAGTCGCGCTGGTAGTTAGATAACGTTAAATGGGATCTAGATAACAGATAAAATTTTATTGCCCTCGGCGTCGTTAATAAAAGCAAAAAATTACGATTTATATGAGTACTGACTAGAACCGGGAATTTAATTTACTGTCGGTAATTTTAGTGATTAAAGATACTCGTTTACTTTTTTTGAGGTTGTTTGATCGAGTGCATACGTAATGTGTGACTAAAAAATGAATCAAAAATTTATTTTCACTTTTGCATTAGATAGTTAAATTATACGACTGGAAATTACTTCGACAGTCAAAAATGTTGTTAAATTTATTATACACTAAAATATTCACAACAAATCATTTTACTGTTTAAGTATTTAATATCCTCGAATATTAAAATATTTTATGAATACTTGAAATGTTATGAAATTTAAAAAACAAAAAATTCACGAAAATTATTAAAATTTTTTTTATTATTTAGCTGTAAAATACTTTAAATTTTTGACTGATTTATGAAAAAAGTTTTGGCCGAATTTAGATTAAATTAAAGTGACTTTTTCGATTTTTCAATAAAAAATTTACACGCAAAGTTTTACGTGCGATCAACGATTTTTCCGATAAAAGGTAGTCTACTTTTAAATGAAGTATGCTAAACATCTGAAACGTTTTCTGGTACGGTGTTATCAGACGTGAATAGAAGTGTTTCTAACTAAACTTGACTAGAATTAAACCGAAGATAATTATGAAAATGTCAATGCCGTGATCATAATTTGAGTCTTCAAATTTTAAGTAGGTTGCTTGCAACTATTCTCTGCAGAGACACGACGATACAATTTAATTTTAGGTCCGTGATTGTGGAATCTGTTTGCGGTTTCACCGCGGCACGTACATTCAGATCCGCAGCCCTGCTCTCAGGATAGATAAATTCACGTACCTATGAAATTTCATAATGTCACATTTCATCCCTCATCATGCCGCCAAATTATTTCGCATTATTGCACATTTAGATATATAGATTAGAAGTTATGTTCTCTTGAATCATAGTTAATTGGTAATTATTAATTATTAGTGTATTACGGAGTCATTCGACCAAAAGAAGAATTTCAATTCGGTTGTGTTGAAACAGTAATTGTCTATCAGATAAAAAAATTAAGTTCTTTCATGAAAAATAATTTGTATCAAAATTATATTTTGAAATATTAAGAATATAACTAAGAATACATAAGAAATACATATATGAAAATATTATAAAAATGCACAAACATTTATTTTAAACTATACAATTTTTTTAATACTCAAATTAATTATTCAATTTCTAACAATTACTTTAAACAATTTATCTCAAATTCAAGTTTGTAAATATTAATTATATATATTTAAAAAAATTCGACTTTTTTAGACATTTTCTTTATATATTAAATTCTAGTATCTTGTTAAACACTGCGTGTAATATTAATATAAATAGCAGCAACCGAGAGTTAATTGTTTCATGCCACACGCAAGAAGATTGAGACCAGTTTAGAATTAACGTATAAGTTTACGTTGATACACAACACGACTATATTTGATATATATATATATATATATATATATATATATATATATATATATATATATATATATTTCTAACTCGTAAGACTAATTAGTTAATGAGACAACTTCCCTTCGCCTTTATCTACAAAGAAGTTAATCACTGTGAGGGTAAGAGCGTAGGTACTACTTGGTTGCTGCCTGTCAACTCTAATTAGATTCTCCGTGTCAAAGCTTCTCTCTCCCTTTATCTCCTTCTATTCCTATACTGGATCCATCCAGAGTCTACAAGAACGCGAGCCAAGAGAAATGAAATTCCTTGCAGTGTTTCGTTAAATAAATTCACAAAAAATAATACTAATTAACTTAACGACTGTTGTGTTTGCATTCAGTACGAATAATTATTTTACTTTTTTTTTTTATGTTTGTTTTTATCTAACTTTACCCAATTATTCAGCGTTTTCGTGCGGATATTCACAATAGAAACTCCAGAAAATAGTGAAAGGTAATAAATTTAATGAAACTAAGAGGATTGAGGTTACCAACGAATTTCAGATGCGCTTGCATACTAATTATTATATTTATTATTTAGATTAATACTATAATTTAATGATACGGTTCTGCATAAATATCGCTAATGTTTCAGAGTATTTGTTAAAATTTTCTCAGTAAAAATAATGTTATACATAAGTAAATTTAATTAATTACTTAAACTGGACATGTTGATGATCTGCGTAATATTATTTATATTTTTTTGGAGCTCATGTATATTATTTTATTCACTTAATAAATTTAATTTAACTTTTGCGTCAGGTTTTTGATAATTCAAGCAATATATGAAAATTTTGTTCCAAAAAATTTGAATAAATATAATTAGTTTTATAATAAAATCGTATGCTTAAATTCTCATAGGGTGTAATGTAATTTAACATCAATACGCTCATGTGGGTTTAATATAAACTTTTTGTAAATATTGCATTGTAAACATTGTAAAAATTATTTGTTATGATTAAATTTTCCAAAAGAAAAATAAAAACAAAATGTGCGCGTTAGATATTAAAACGTACGACGTAATTTAAAATTTTTTGTTATTTTTACACAACCGTTATATCCGCAAGATTATATTTAAAGCAAGAGCATACCAGCAGACAGTATTAATTTAGATAAAATATTCATCGTTAAGTGAGTTGTTTGTTTTAATTTTTAACCTAACGTGTAAGCCATTTAAAATCACTGAGACATTAATGAAAGTAGCATTTTCAACTTAATTTTCAGCAGAACTAATTTACCAAGTTAGAAAGTCTTAGTAGTCCATTTATATTAATGAAAACTCTCTTTGCTCAATCCCACCTGCTCTTACACTTACCTTGTACATTAAACTTTTTCATTTATCACCAAGTAGACCGTCGTTTACCCTCTACGTTTACAAATGTCCTACAGCGTCAACATTTTTGTAACAGTAATTATCGCCATCTTTTGTACTACCGCGATCGTCTTCCCTTATTATTTTTTCCCATTCTCCAGATTCTGTCTCCTCCTTATCTTTTCTCCTTCCATTCTCTTGATCCTCTGGAACCTGCAACGCTCTAATTACTTTTTTTTTGTGATGATAATAAAGGTACATCGCTGCTATCCGGTTAATGTAAAAAGTATTACTGAACTCTGAACAAAGTCGGCAATACTATTATTAAACTTTTTGATCTGCTTTCTTTCTGTCTTTTATTTGCAACTGAAAAAATCTTTTGTTAAGTCAATACTTGCAATTTAACTTCTTTGCTTCACTTTGTAATTAATTTTTAATATTAAAATTTATAGTATATTTCAATATTTACTTCCTCGTAATAATTTAAATTGAATTTCTTTGTTATCAACAAAAAATTCGCTTCAAAAGTTTATAGTAAATATTTAATGAGGAAAAGGCAAATTCCCGTATGTATAATTCAATAAAAAAATTTTAATGAAAGTTTCATACAAACTTTTGAAATACTCGAGAATTTTTTAAATTACTAAAGTGTCTTAATTTTTTTTTTTCATTCCGCAAAGTTTAAGTTGAGGTTATAAATTTTACAACGAAAGAAAAGTTAATTGATTGGAATTTAGCAAGTTATTAATCTGATAGTGACGTGCAATTAATAATTCTCACTTCTATATTTATACATTATATATTATAATTATGTGCTATATGCATTAAAAGTTGATGCAAGTATACACACAACATGTAAAACAAAAGTAACATTTTAGGTACTTGGGAATTCTATCATGTGGTTGTATTCTCGTAAATCTAGCGAGAAGTCGTTTATCGTGTGCTCAAGTACCTAAATCAATTAAATATCTCGCTGAGTTTGAGTGCTAACTCGGAACAAGTTTAATTTTCATTGGCATAGTTTCAATCTCAGTAACTTTGTTCGCGGGATTAAAAAAATTTTGTTTAACTTGAATGATAAAAAAAATTTTTATTCAACCCTTTCTCATCTGGAGATTGATCTACCTCAATACTAATTGAAATTATCCCATCTGGAAAAATATATATGTTTAACATACAATAAAATCTCATCATATATAATGCATATAAAAATACTCTACATGTTTATGAAATGTTAAAATAATGAATACAATATTCTTTTAACAAAATACATATTATATTTAATTAGCCATTATTTTTTTTATAAATCATTACCAATATGTTAAACATACATATTTTTTTCGCAAAGGATAATTCTAACTAACGATATTAATTCAATATTCTCTAAACAATTTTTAATTATACTTCACACTTTAATTATTCATTTAATCAATCAATAAAACTTCATATAGCTAGTTAACCTCCGGTATGTCATTGCGCTCGATGCATTTCTTAACGTCCCCGATAATAGAGGACCCCGCCTTGAGAACTTTCTGTAGAATTTTCCTGTCGCACTCCAGCAACTTCATGATAATCCGCCTCTTAACTTTGTATTCCATGCAAAAATTGCAATCTATTTTCTTGGCGAGGGCGCTGACGTTCGCCGTCAAGGCAGAGATATTTTTGTGCAAGCAGGCGAGCCGATTTTCACTGCGCATGCAGTCTTCAACAACCTTGTCCGCTTGGTCCTTTAATTGTATGGCATCGTTGTGAAGTTTTAGCCGCTCTTCGCATATTTTGTCTAATTCGACAGTGTATTTTTTGTAGCAGGCTACTAGAGCTTCCTTCATCGTCCGCTGCATGTTGTCCAATTCGGGTGTTTTTTTGTCGACGCACATTTTTGCGATTTCGTCCATGCTTGCCAGTTCTACTAAGTAGTCTCGGGTGTACGCAATTGCTCTTACAATCTAGGCAAAAATTATTATTGTTATTCTTATAAAATAGAGACGGAGAAGAAAACTACACTGTAGAAATCAGGAGTCATTTCGGAGTAAAAATAGATTTTAATTTTAAAAATATTCGGGTAAAGAGCTAAAACAAATTTTATATGTCAAAATTACCATTAAATATTTCAAACAATTTTTCTCCAGTTTTAGTTTGTAAATATTGACAATTAAATTATTATAGAGAGAATTTTTCAAAAAATACTACTTATAGAAATTAAAAAAAATATTGATGTAGTTTTTATTTAAATATTAAAACATTCAACGACTATATTTTTAATTTTTATTCGATAAAAAAAAATAAAGAATTCACTTGAAGGAATTCTTTAAATTAATAATATCCTTCTTGAAGTGAATTTAACTCCAGAGAAATTAAATCAATTAAAAATCATCCGCTCCGCATTCTCTCCACAAATGACTCCTCAATTTTTTTACAGTGTAAGGGAGGTTATTATATTAAGATCTCGATAATTTACTTCTATCTGTGCTCGGTCATCCAAATTATCCAACTCAGTGATAACTATTTCACGAGTAACAGAAATTAATGAGGATAATTGTCGAATAATGCGGTGTGATTCCGACATTAGCCATTCTTGAGTGACACTCTGATGAACTGATGTGCCCACGCCCATCACCTTTAAATTTATCTTCTTTTCCTTTTATTTTATTTATTATTCTTACGATTACTCTCCCTATCACTCTTATTATTACGGCGAGGTTAAATTTTTTATTTTTGGCTTCCGTCTTAGTGCACAACTCCCGTTTCAATGTTCCAGCTTAGTTCCTAGAGCTGAGTACAAGAAACAAAAGTTTCATATTCTCCTCAGTTGAACGTGCAAAAACCCCAACTATTCAGAGCTGAATTGTAAGACGACCTGGAGAAATTCAAAGTTCCGGCATTAAAAAACTGAAAAAAATAAATAAAAGAATTTTTTTTTTACTAACAAATAAAACACCAGACAATATACTTGATCTTTTTCGGGAAATAAACATTTCACATTTTACATTTTCCTTATCCGGTCATCCGCAATAATCATTTTAAATTTATTTCCGCCACAGTTACCAGGACGACCGACTCATTCCCGTCATTTAAATAAATAGCAAAAAAGGTTAGGGTATGACATAAGACATAACATTTTATTTCATCTTCCGTACTATCCTCGACATTATACATTAAAACATTTTTACAAACGATAATTGAATTGTTAATTTTTACAAAAAAAAAATGAAATAAAATTGACAGTTTTCATTTTTTTCATTATAATCATTGACAACGGTTTGTATTATTGACGTTACTAGGATACAAATGCAATGGACAAGAGATTCGTAATTGGCCGCAGCAGAAGCAAACCTAAAGTTTAATTAACGATGAGAGCGCGTTGCATTTATGTGCAGTTTGTTCTTTTTACAATCATAAATATATTTACTAGTGCAAGTGTATGTACGTCGTACAAGTATACAAAATAATTAATCGTGAAAGATTTAAATTACCTCGCTAATTTTCATTTACTTTTTTTCGTTATTGTTATTCATCGAACGACTTGCAATTTTTCTGGGTTAAAAAAGTCAAGACTACTCGTAATAAAATCTACAATAAAAATAAAACAAACGAATCAATTGTTCATTTTTCATGCGGATTAACTAAACTTAGTGCAATGTTCACGGCACACTGAAAAGTAAATACACATTGCTAAGAGGTTAGAGTTTAATTTATTTTTAAAATAAAAAAAGTTTAAAATAATAAAAAATTTCAAGAGCTTATAAAAGTTAAAAGTGAGTGAATAATTTGTTTAGTAAATAAATAAAATGGGGTCCTGCTGGTCAAGCAGATCGACTCAAGATTCGGACTCGATAATCGACATATCAATGGATCCCTTTACCGATACGACCAGGCTTGCAAATATACCAGTGCCCATTGTTTGCGTAATTGGTGGCCCGGGAGTCGACAAAGTGCGGCTGGGAAAAAATTTAGCCGCGGAATTTGGGCTAACTGTAATAAGCTGCTCAGAGTTGATTCGGCTGCAGGTCTCTGCTGACTCGGAGCGGGGTAAAAAGTTCAAAAAAATAATGCTCAAGGGTCGTAACATCCCTGGCGATGTGGTATTCAAAATGATTCAGCTCAAAATGTTAGAATTTGAAGCACCCGCGGGTTTTCTTCTAATTGGATTCCCAAGAACTAAACACCAAGCACGTCTTCTACGCAGCCAAATTAGAAATCCTGATTTGGTGATCTACGTCTGGGCGAGCAGGCAGATGCTTGAAGACAAAATGTCCGGGCGAATTGTCGCGAACGAGCGATTCGATGACACCGAGCTTGCGGTAAGAGTTCGGATAAGAAAATTTTTACGAAATGTCGAAGATATCATCAGGATTCACAAAAATTTCGTTACTGTCGTTGACGGACAGAAGTGCTTCAATGACATTTTTCAAGCTTGCTACATTGCGGTCAATATTGTACTAACCAAGCATGAATACTATCAGCAAAATCGTCCGACTTGAAACCTTTCATTTTTCTTAAAATAATAATAATAACAATTCTATTTTATTTTATATTTTGTTTAATGTATTTATCATTTAATTTGTTAATTAAAACGTCACAAATTTAACGGGATGAAAAATTTTTAATAGATGATTTACGAGGGAAAGCTGACTGACGAAGAAAAATTTAATCCACCGGAATTGATATCAATCGAAGGGCCAACGTTGAAGAAACGTCGAGATAGACGTCGCGAATGGAAAAAAGATTCGTAGAGGCTTCTTCTAGCTCCAGTCGGAGTTGCTTCCCCGGATGTTCATGATCAATTTAGGGCATTGAAATTTATCGAATCTTTGACGGCGTTGAATACACTCTTAACTTTTGGTAGAATCCATCAGTGGCTTGCAGCGTTATCTCTATTTACCTTTAATTTATTTTGTTTGCTGCTTAAAAAGACTTGTAGATGCGGAATAATTGAACGATTCTAAAAGTTTTCGGTCACGTAACGGTCGTCAGGATCTCCAAGTAATATGGTGGCCTTTAAGATAAAACCCAGTACATTATTTAGTAGTTATTTTGTCTAAGTCCTTTTTACCCTTTTCGATCTCATTTTCTTTTTTTTTTTTTTTTTTTCCTGTTGACTTCCACATTCGCATTATTTACAAGCACAAAGAACAGGGTAATGGAAAGAACAAGTTTTATCGTATGATCCATCCTAGGAGCTTTTATTGTAAATAATTGAACAATTGTAGCCGAATTATGGGGAAAAAGGAGAAAAAATAGTAAGTAGTGTAGCGTAGAATGTAAGATTGAGATAAATTGAATTTTCTTAAGATGTCACGTATCGTGAAGTTCTTTTTGCTGCTTCAGTAAGGGATGTGGATGCTACAATAGTTTCCACTCGTGGCGCTAGACATTTCGTGGGGAAAAAAAAGGTCGTTTGGGTACTAGCTGGTATATGTACTTTAAAATGGTAACAATAAGCTCGAAAACTCTTGAAAATGGGATCAGACGGTCAGACTATTTGCTGCTGCTGCTACTAGTGCTGGTAGTACTAGACCATCAGATAACTTGTAAAACTTGCCCAATCAGCCGTGGGATTGCATATCCCAGTTTCCCTAGCGGTGTAACCCAGACACAGTCTGGATCGAATATCTTTCTTCGCATGGGTCACTTTAATATTATCCTTTTCATATTGAAACGTTTTCGTACTATTGTTATCTGTGGAATTAAACTTTTACATTCTGACTCTGTGTAACCATAAAAGATCATGTCTTAAAACCTCACTGCCGTTAACTGAATATTTATGAGCTAGACCAGGATAAATGTGAGTCCAAAAAGTTTTTTTCAATGATTTACATATCTTTGTTTTATAAACTGAAGAAACGACAGATTTTTTTGAATGATTGTTCATTTTATTTAGGATAATTTTTATTTCAATTTCAATGTTTTTTGACAATTTTATGACAGAAAAAATAAACTATCTTGAAATTTCAAATGAAAAAATTAGGAATTTTATACGAGTGGGAAGCTTTATCGTTTTGGTGACCATTAAAAATCGAAAATTTGAGTATCGAACGTCAAAATTAACAAATTTTTCGAAAATTCGTAATTAATTCTTGAATCATCATATCGTGATATCTTTTTTAATTGTTTTATTTTTAACGCGCAGTATGAAAAAAATATTAATATTGAAAAATTAATACATCCAATTTAAATTTTTTATCAAAAGTCAAAATTTCAGTTTGATAATTTTTAAACCAAAAATATTTATAAAATCTTAATAAATTAATTTTTGAAATCAATAAACTTGATTACAACAATATGTTAATTGTAAATCCAATTTTGCAGTGATTAGGTCAAAATACTATTACCCTGAAAGTTAATTTCAAATTACAGCTTCAAACGTTCAAATCTCCCTTTGTTCTGCTCTAAGATGATTAGTCTGTTGTTCCAGTAGTGTAATAGTGCCCAGCAGAACAATGGACGAGAACTGATTGGTATAATCGGATTACGAGCAATTAAGATATTGAAGAAAAATATTTCATTGATTACGTCGAGAAAATTTGACAAGTACAAGGATTGTTATTTTTAATAAGCAACATTTTTTATATTGTTTCCATATTTAAGTAAGTCGAATGTAAATGCCTTAAATATGTGAATCCTGTTTGGATCTTCCTCTTTGAATGATTGTTGACATATGCATAAAATCCACCTCAATTTTTGTAATCCCAGCGGATACGTCATCTTATCTTCCGTATAGTAGCAGTATCTAGTGGATATAAGAGATAGGAAATAAGAAGAAGCAGAAGCCGGGGAAGCCTCGACAATGTTCCTTAGAGGGTGTATGCATTACATTACAAGGCGCAATATTTTTGAGTTTGCTACCTCTGTGTAGAAAAGTATTTCTACTATAAACTACACTTTATGACTTGCAATTTCAAGTTTGTAAAAATGTAAATAACACCAGGGATCCCTTGCTCAACATCTTTGTGACTATCCCGCTTTTTTTGAAAAATACCAGAATAAAAATTCTTGGAAAATTTATCTCAATAAATTTGTCTCTTTATTTGAAACTATTACATACAAAAATTAAGAAAAAAAAGCCACACAAATTTCAAGACTAAATTAGTGATTTTTTTAATTAAAATTTTTAACATTATTCTCTTCATTTTACATTTAAATTTACTTCGTTTATTGAAGGTAAACATACCAATTATTGACACGGTAAGAAAAGAGGTTGTATTTTTTTTTGAAGATTATTTGAAAATGCGTACGATTATCAATAACATTTTAGGTAATTAAATATACCATAAAATAATATAGAGCGCCAACAATTGGGCTTCCGTCGATAATTTTACTTTTACCATATTTATTTAACAGCTCCTATAACAGCTCCTTTATATATATATATATATATATATATATATATATATATATATATATAAGATTTACGCCAAGAGTTATTAAGCACAAACGAATAACAATCTAATAGAGAAAATTATAGTTGAATAAATAGATTATATTATACATTATTATTCAAGCTATAATTTAGAAAGAGTACTTTCAAAAAAGCGAACGGTATTTCAATACAATGGTTCGAGCATATCAGTAAATTAATATTCGTTTAGTCAGATAACTTAATTACGCAAAAGCTATATCTAATGTAATCTTAAGGTTTCTCTCTCAAATACAACACATCGATAGTGACACACTATCTCTGCAGGTTACCAACCTATTCTAAGCCATACATGTTTGCGAAACCATCTAGATTGTCAGAGTTTCCGGTATTTCCATCGATTGTGGCTCTTCTCAATACCTCTTGTCTGCATATCCTCCACTCGTGTACACACATGTGTATCTATTCACTTGACCATCAATGTAATACTGTAATACTCTCAAGCTCCTGCCTCGCATTTACATCTGTCCTATATGGACTGGATATTTTACATACTCTATTTATTATCATGTATCATTCATCAAAACTCTACATGCTTTTAACCATTTTCTACGATTATGTTTTAATTATTTGGATCATAAACTATACTCCAAAATTCACTCTGATCAAAAATATTTTTTTCAATTATATATTTTAATAAAAGTTTTTAAAAATAGTTAACTTTTAATTGAATTACTGATTTCAGAGGTCAAAGTGTAAATTTGTCACTCTTAATGATTTAAAACGTCTTGAGTTTGTAATTTAGGTAACCTAAATAATTCTTGGTAGATTTAGAGTTGACATAGGGAAATTTTCTTGGTTATTTTAGGATATAGCTTACATCTACTATTGATTTTTTACAGAAATAAATTAACTGGATTCTGTAAATTGCGTTTACAAATTTAAATTATTACAATGAAATAAAGACTTATTCATCTTTAATTAATAACAAAGTTCAACTAATAATACTATAATTAACTATTTATTTCAAATAGACAATTTTTTAGAAATTTTTATGTAAATTTGAAAGACAGCATTTATACACTTTGATAACGTTCAGATATTATTGTCAACTTCATGTATAAATAGTACTTTAATATTCGAGTGACTGATTTATGGAATAAAAAAAATATGCATCAAATACATATACATATTTCCTTTATATTAAATACATATTCGAGATTATATATTTTATTGCATTTATACATGTAAGTGCAATAACATTTTTTAAATATCTTTAATATTTTAAAGCGGCCAGAAGTTGAATATCAAATAGTTATCTTACTTTTTTTTTGAATATTCAATTTATAATTTAAAACTTTTTTTAATAAATTCAGCAATAACTTTTTTTTATACCTCTAATATTCGTATTTTTCATGAGGATAGTTTTTTTGTTTGTAAGTTGGAAGGAAGGAAGAAAAGCATGTAGCTTAAACTTGAAGATACATTTTACGGATTTTGCCCTTTTCCAGCAGTTTTCGACATCCAACTCTTTATGCTGTCTGCATACATCATTTTGTTCCCGACTTATAATACCCCTGCTTGAACTGCACCCACTAGCATTACCATCAGCATCACTACCACTGCTCGCCGAGCTCCGGTACATCCCCAACAAGAATAATAGACCTTTAGATTATCATTCCGATGGTACTTGAAGTCTTTCCATCCATCTTAGACTGAATAACTTGCATTGCCCCCACGGAAAAAGTATATATTCTGGAATATATTCTGAAATATATTCCAGAATATATCCGAGAATATATTCTGAATATACCCCGTTTTGCCCGAGGAATATATTCCGGAATATATGGGCATGCACTCACTTGTATTCCGTTTTACTCAAAATTTTTCTCTGGTCTATAGTCTGGTCTGTCGTCAGATCTATAGTCTGATCCATCGTATATATACTGAATATATTCAGGTATATATAATTTTGAAATATATTCCTTGGGCAAAACGGGGTATATCCGGAATATATTTAGAATATATTCTCGATTAAATTAAATTTTTTCACCGTGAATACATCATACAGACAATAAAACACTAATTGGCCTAAAAATAAATTGAATCCAGGATCAATCCTTAAAGACCAGCTTTAATAAATCTTCACAATAAAAAAATTAAGGGTCTATGTTGTTAAAAAAAAAAATTCGCATTTTATCATTTTCTTTTTTTTTTGTATTCACAGATAACTTTTCCTTTTATTATTATTCACCCTCCGAGTATTAGAGGCTTAACACCAACGACTTGGGGATTGAGATCTTACATATATAGATATATACAATATAATATATATCAACAGAACCTGCCTGTGGCCAGTAAAAGAGGAGACTAAGTTTGTAAGCGAAATAGCACTGTATATTATGTGCGAGTGTTTTGTAGAGGTAAGGCACTGCGGTGGTACATGAATCTGCAGATGGCTCAAGGAAATTACACGATTCCGATACGATTGTCCGCAAGTTAATAAAATAAATGGAACCGTGTTCCGATTTCGATAGTTTACCAGATGCTTTTAATGCATCCACAACAAACAACGTACACTCGTGCAAACAAAATTTATTATTAAGAAGCATGCTTACTATGCTTTGTAAATTAAAAATTGATTTTTTTAGCATTCGAATCCATCTGGATGTACCTTCTAAATTTAATTTTACAGTTTTATTTCTGTTACTGGAAAACTTACAGCTTTTTTACGCAAGACAGTAAGTGTGTCATAAATCATAACTTTAAACGAGTATTTTCTTTTAAGGTAGTATTGTTGGTAGTAGAGTTACTGTTCAGAATTTAATGAAATTTGAAAATTTTAATAACTCCGAAAACAACAAAATTTTTAAAAAATAATTATTATTTATTATTATTTAAAGTTCCATAATTTAACAAAATTTTTAAACTTTTAATATAATTATAAATCGTTAATTTTTAACATATGTGTCAAATAATATTTTTTCTTAAGGATTCAAATATTTAGTTAATAAAAATTAAAACCTTGTGCACCAAACAGATTAAAAATTATTGAATAAATATGTATGTGATTGCGTCCAAAATTCAATATTCTAGATTAATAAATCATCGCTTGAGTAACGACGATATTGATTCCAGCATAAGGATTAAAGTTTAATCGATTATAGTAGTCGAGAATTAATGTTAATAGTTAATATTCCGGCTTATTCATGAAATAAGTTAATAGGTACCTAGATTTTTATTTTACGCAATGTTTCGGAGTTTATTACTCCTTCCTCAGGCGTCTGTGGAAACATACAAAATTTATACCATTAATTATTTTAATACAGAACAACACCTCAAAATCTCTTAACTCACTCAATATCACATACCATAAAAGATTTATGTATTAACTTCGTCAACAAACAATAAATGTTGCTCTGTCGTTTCCATCGTAGTCTACAAATTCTAGTCAATACCCAAGTTATCCTAATTTTACCAAATATTTACTTCTTTAAAAATATTTTTTTAAAAAACTTTAAAAAAATATTATTATCAAATTATTTATTTTTATAAAAACTTTTTAGTCAAAAACACAGCCACCTATCAGTCAAATGTCAACAATCATCTCACTTAACACATTAATTTAATTCAATGTCAGGATCGGAATATCTCTTATAATAAAATTGATAATTTTGTTGATATTGCGAGAGTTTTGTGGACTCAAACTACCGTATAGTTATACTGAATAATCAATGAATTATTCACGATACACCGGAAGACAAAATTAGCAACAGGATTCCAGGCAAGTGATAAGTTACGTGAGTGTAAGATTTCTAGCCTACGGCACTTAACTTCGTCTAGACAGCTCGGTTTCTGCATCTTTACGGACCACTTCACTTCTAAATAGCTGCAGCTTCATCGTTCCCTACATACAACACCTTCCACATACACATACATCGTATATGTCTACTTAACTAGAACTTGAACTACCTGTATCGCTGTACGCTCATATTTGAACTTTATCTCACCGGTTTAATACCGTCATTTCAATCTCTGTTGTATAAAACAGATTTTATGTCGCGATAAATTCAATCTCGCTTCTTCATATTAAAAATCTAAAACATTGATGGACAATTAATGGTGTTTGGTTATAGTGAATCTCATTTTCTAATTGAATAAAATTTTTAAAAATAAATGAATGAAAAATTTTAGTTTTTTTTTCTTTTCCTAGCTATTGTATGTTTTGACTGCCTTATCCTTTTTGTGAAAGAAAATATTGTAAAAAAATATCAATAAGAGAGAAAATAATGAAAATATCTGAGAACAAAGAACAAAGTGGTTTGAGTGAAAAAAAAATCCGCATTTTCGTACTTCTAATAAAAATCTAAACCAAGACTCTGGCATTTTTTACGTGATCCGAGTACGCTAGATAGTCTTGGTATTACATCGCTATATCTTTTCAACCGAAGAGAGATTCTCTTTCATTTCACCTCTATATATATAAACCCCATTTTGCGCTGTGTATAGTCTCGTACCCTTTCTCTTCAACTCATCTCTTTTGACGGAAAATATCAGTATATGCTTAACCATGAAAATGAAATTCTTAAAATATTTTGGCCTGCATTTCACCAACAATTCCATTTTATAATATATAAATATAGATATAGATATCAATTCTGATTATTTTTAATAATTAAAATTTTTTCTACTTTTTCTGTTTCAGGTAAGCTGCTTATTTTATTAAATCTCGCGCTGTTACCGTGAGTAAGTAACGTGATTAAACATTAATTCTGATATAAGAATCGGTAATATATACACAACATACTATGAAATCGTATTAAGTATATTCTATTGAAAGTTACATTACTTCGTTGTATTGGAGCGTAAAGTGATGTAGAACGCCGTACTCATATAAACTCAGTTATATCTGTCAATATATGATTTTTATGTGGATATTTATATGCATTTATCTGTACAGTATTATATATAAATGTATAGAGGAAGCACAATTTCAAAATCATATGCTTCATCTTTAGCATATATAGTTATATTTATGTCGCATTCAGGAGACATTCAATGTGCTGGCAATTTCTTTGGCAAGCCTGTCACGACTCAACGAGCATTGAACTCGCATAGAATAGTACTGAAATCTTGTATATTATTGAGTTTATTTAAAGGTTTGTAGTATAGGTAGAGTTTCAATTTTTTTTTATTTGTTGAGTCTTATTCAGTAATCGGAATTTTCGGCATTGAATAAAAGCCACTTAATTGCAGAGCGAAATAAGAACAAAAATAAAATTTAAATTTAAGAGTTAAAATGCCGGACAAATTGGTTGTAGAGAAATTTGTAGCGCTGGCGGGTCGAAATAACAGGACTTGATCCCGAATTAGAGAAGGTAGGTCGTGGTAAAGGCTGCGGTAGAGGAAAAGTACTGAAACAGGGTCGAGGGTAGCCTCAGGGCTTCATATAAAGTCGCTTGACTCTCGTGGCAAGGGTTTCCAACTGTTAGACTAAGAGGAAATTTTTTTTAAGAGTTTTAAACACAAAAAAAAAAATTAAAAAAAATTAGTGTAAATCCACGTATTTACTCTCCTGTTTTTATTAACTTCTTAATAAATTTTAGCTTTTTTGTACGAAGAAAATGAATTTTTTTCCTCACTTGTCAAATTTTTATCGTAAAATTAAAAATTAAATCAATTTTTACAGAAAATATTAGTGGTTACTCAAGATTTTTGAAAATTTTCAAAATCGTCAAAAATTAAAATTAAAACCAAAAAAAAATTGAATTTTGTGCTGATCATTAGAGAGATCACATTAAAAATATGATAAACTTTTTGAGCCACACCGTAAAAAACATATTCATCTAAAATTAAAATTAAAGTTTTTTGTTTAAATATTATTTCATTATTACTTAAAAAAAATTTTTTTTAATATTCTAAATTCTTTTAAATTCTGCATGATGGGAAAATATAACGCTGTTACAATTTTCATCGAAGTGCATGGTAATTCAATATTAAAAAAATAAATAAATCAATAATAAAGATAGTTTGCGGGAAATTATGAAGTAAAAATTGAGGTGATGTGAAGGTTTTGCTGATGATAAAGGCAATGGTGGAAGGTTCACCAACAAAACTAGCGTTATGACGTTATGAGAAATGACAGTTACTGAGGGTAGAATGTAGAAAAGTGGCGTAGCTTTCAACTAGAAGAAAGTGCAGTACGAGTGGTACGGCTAGTCTCCATTCACTAAGTGCTGCAATTTATTTTATTACGTTGCGTCTCGATTCAAGCTGCACTTTCTCTCAGATCCCGTAAATACAGATACTTGTGTCCGCGTCTATATTTATAAATGTTGACGTGCATGTGAACGTCAAAAAGCAGAGTGGAAAGACAGGCGAAAAGCAAGATAACAAGATCGCAAAAGATAGGGTGCGTAGAGTGCGCCTCGAAAAAAGTAAGATAAAAATGTAAATATAACTAGGTCTCTCGTAACCTGAAGTAAACTAAATGTGAGAGAGCTAAAACTTTATTTAATGAGTTGTGTTATGCCAAGAAGAGGTTCACTTGAGAAGACGAAAAAAAATAACCTCTACCACCACCAGCATCTGGCTCCGCCGCCACTACCGTCGCCACCACAATAATTCACGCCAAACCACCATTTCTCTCTAGTATTCCACCGGAAATTCTCAGTGATGTTTTATCGTGGAAACTCGATTAAACGAACCGCTCTGGCGTTACCCAGGTTATCCCCCTGACATTTCATGCAACGGCACTAAACTTGTAATTGAAAGTCGCCTCCCTCCCCACCTGGTCTAGTGTAAGTAAAACTGAGACTGAGACCGCGGATAGAAGTCCTAGGACGGAGCAGGAGGAACAAAACTTGAATTTTAACTTTATATATTTCTTTCCTCAACTATTTAAAAGTATAATTTTGTCATTTCTGCACCTGTCAACAATATTCCCCCATTAAGGTAACTCGGATTCACAAGTTTATTTCCCGGGCCGGTTCTTTACTTATTTATTAGCAATATTATCATTTTTTTTTTATTTTTAACTTATCTTATCATTGTTCCCTTTGTTTTTCGAATAAAAATAAAGAGAATATCCACCGTGATAAAGAAAAAAGTTATTGCGGACAAACAAAGTGTCCATCTAGCCGGAAGAAAATTCTTTTACAGCATTTTTATGTCTCTGACGTTGTACTTTATAGCAAATGTGAAAAATTTTTATCGATAAAATATAACAATAATTCTTCGCGGGAATTTCTATCTATAGCAGTGATATCGTTCAAGAAATTACGTTTGTTTCGTTACAGTCCAAAGCTATATAAATCAATCTAATTGTCATCAGCTTTGATTTTTATTTTCGTCATAATTCTTTTCTATATCTATGATATTGTCTTTATCTTCAATTATGTTTCAAAGCAGACTAGTACAATTATTTTTTTTTGTTTTTGCAAAAAAAAATTAAATTAATTGTAATATTCACGCGAGGTTGGTTCTTTGCTTTTAATTGAATTTAATAAAATAATAGTAATAATAATAATAACATTTTTTTTTTAGATAAAAAAATGAATAAAATAGCCCTGATATCATTAAATAAAAATAACTGTTGACGAAATTGTTATAAATGTCTTGTTTTTTTGTATCGAATAGTTTTGGAAAGAATCGAGGATACTTACGTAACAAAAAGTGTGACATATACGAAACAATTAGACTGTAACTGTTAGAGATATCTCAGTATAAAAGACATCAGTAAAAAGCGAGTGATAGCCGGGGACAAGAGCGGGGGAGTAAAAGAAGCAAAGAGGTAGAGAAAAATAGAAGGGGAGTGAGAAAGAGAGAGAGAGAGAGAGAGATATGGAAGAGGGCGCGAGTGAACCGTGGCGTTTGCGCTTAGGGGTTGTTGAGAATTCAACGGGGATGGTTTACTCCTAGGGTGGATGACGGTTGGTTGCGGCAAGGGGAAGGCGTGGGATCGGTGAAGGCAGTCAGTGGCTCGCCGCGCGCCACAACGATCATCATTTCATCTCTTTCTCTATTTATAATCTTTTGTATTATTAATATCCCATTATTGTAAGTACTATCGACACCATTGTTGTTACTCTAAGTATTATTATATACAACATCATCGTTATCGATACCGATTAGTTTAGTGATTACACTGGATTTAAACAGTGACAAGTGATTTTGCTTCATTTAATAATTACACTGTGATTATTGCAAGTGTAATAATAATTGCTGTGATTGGATTTAAAAATCTTTAGAAAACTTCGAATTCTTGTGAATTTTTTGAACTCAGTGACTTGAATGTTGTGTGAATTTTTCCGGTGTTTTTAGTGAATTTATTTGAAAAATAGTGATGCATATTTTTTGAAAATAAATATTTGTATTTCTATTATTATTATTATTATTATTATTGATACAGTAAATACTGATAAGGTAATGTATGGAGTTTGATAAAAAGATTTAAACTTTTCGATATGGCTGACAATACGCGGGCGTAACTACTGGCGATTGAAATGTTATTTTAGTTTCTCGTCATTTAATTTACAAAATGGAATTCCATTTATTTGGCGAGCTGTCTTGTTCAGATTCAATGAAAAATGGTTTTAACTATTATTCAAACCGTGAAACAGCGAATTAACAGTGATCGTGATCGATCGGGATTATAATTAATTATCCGTATCCTCGCGTTGTATTCGTAAGATCTATGTGTGCATACAATATTTATATGAGAATAGAAATCATTCATTTGTACTAAGATTTCAAGAATATTATATGTATCGCTGATTTAGGATAAAAAAAAATGAGTAAAGTTGAAGAGAAAATTATTATGATTGAAGAGGAGACATTGAATTTTATTATAAAGATCAAAAAGATAGTCACTATTGTTTCCTTTTTTTATCACAAAATCCGCTCTTTTATATATCAAATCACTTGATCTGCGACTTCTTTTATAATAATTTAGAGTTCTTGATCTTTTAAAATAAAATTTTATATAGTAAATTTATATCTACACGTAATATCAAAGATTAAAGAAACTTCGGCACTTGAACATGAAATATAAGTAATACTATTGTACAACAAGAGAAGCAGTACTGGGTTTTACAATTTTTTTTACTTTTCCTCAGTTGTATTTCTGGCTGAGTAAAAGAAATAAGTATTGAAGAAAAAAAAATGTTGGGTAGGTTAAGTTAGATGGGAGGGGTGCAGGTCAGAAGAAAAAGAAAGTATAATAAGCAACTATTCTACATTTGAAAAGTTTTTAGTCGTAATGTTTTGCCGTTGTTGTGCAAGAATGACAGGATAAAGGTAACTGGGAAGGATAAAGTGAGCCGGTAGATAAAAATAAATAAAATGAAAATGGAAATAAAAAAAAAATAAAGGATGTATATGTCTAAAATAGTAAAATAAAAATATACGTAAAATTGTGAGACTGGAAGAAACTGGTGTGGGAAGAAAAGGTAACGAGTTCCACAAAGTAACGGCGTAATAAGAGCAACAAAACTTACGGACAATGTTCTAGGGTCACTCGTAACTTGTAGCGCGTTATATGACACCATGTACATCCAACAACTGTGACAGCTATAAAGAGATAGACACAACTTTGAAATATCTAGTGGTGGATATTTTTGTTTGAGCTATTATTGCTAGTCATTTTATGGCAGAAAACATTTACGTACTTTTTTTTTTATTTTAATTACTAGGTTTTATTTTCTAACTTTTGTTTTTTTGATGGTTTTTATAATGGAGAGTGAAGAGCGAATAATGAGAGTTTACTAACTTGAATATGATGATAATTAATTTTTTTTATGCAAATAATATATTTTATGTGGCTGTTCTACTCATGCTGGTGCAATCAGAAATTAAAAATATAAAAATATGCAGTTGAAATAACTTTAATAAACCTTTTTTTTTAATTTTAATTATTTCTTCTAAATACATTCCCATTTCTTGAATAAGTTTTTTTTTATTTTTAATACTAAAACACTTTGTGTAAAACAACGTGAAATTAAAACGTTTCTTCCGTACATGAAGTATAAAAAAATTTCGTGAATTTTATTGAAAGTTTCATTGAACTAGAGACGAAATTTCTTAAGTTAAACAGACGTATATACAATTCAAGCAAACGGTTGCCCAATTATTCCATATAAATTAAATTGAACCTGCGTTTTTTAAGACAAATAGATCCTTAACCTTTAAATGGTTATGCATATTTTAAAATCTTTGTTTTTCGTTTTAAAGCGAATTCGTTCAATGTTTTGATAACAGTATTAGTGAAAAGTGTTCGCATTTCCTCTTTCCCAGAAAATTCTTGGCCGTCGTAATAAGCAATAAGCAATATTTCAAGCACATTAATTTGCTAAGTCGGTCACATGATATTCGGTCGATTTATTGCAGAAATTATTTTGTAGTTTATATTTTCACGAATATATATTTATTATATTTTATTTGGCAATCATTTTTATTTTATTTTTTTAAAATTGACATTTGCAAGCAATAACTTTATTTTTCCGGAAATAAAATACATTTTAATTAATTTGTCATGGATATTTAAATACATATATTTTTTCAAATATTTACGTGGGAGACAAAAAATAGTAGGGCATCAATTTCAGAAAATTCACAAAGTGTAAATACAATAAAAAAGTGAAACACCGTCGACTATGTTATCGAAAAATCAAACATAATATTACCCTGACGTAGAATCGGAGAGATACGAACAATGATCGGGAATCTGTGAAACATAGAAACATAGACTGCCTGAAGCAAATCAATCTTCGCTACAATAGAGTTCTTTAACAAATTTAATCCTCAGCTATTCAAATTATATATTATATATTAATATTAATATTATACTGATGTATATTTACAAGCATTCATTCAATAATTTAGGTATAAAATTATTATTATTACATCCGGACGTTAACCATAATTTACTTATCTAAAATAATACCCGCATTGGTAATTAATTTTCATTCCATCATTCCACTGCCGTAGATTTTGATTAGGAGTGTATTATTTAAATTCAGCTCATAGGACGAATAATTTCGCCGAACAAAGAGATTCAAAATTTGACATTTAAATATCATACCACAGTATTACATTAAGTCCATACATCACCATTTTTGTATTTACATTTATATTTCTCTTTCTATTTCCATTTGCTCGTTTTTTTAAAGTACAATCGGAATTGACTAAATTCAATGGCATATCAAGAAGTACTTTGCATACGTGCCGGTAGACTGCCTGAAAAATCGAGGACCGTGACAGAAATTTTCAAAGTAAAAACATAAATATATTCGTTGCGAGATTTACTATTCACATAAACACCCACTGCATATACATACATACATATAAATATTTTTACACAAAAGTATATCCCCCGAGATACATACGTAACTAGTGTAGCATACGCACGTTTGATTCCATTGGATTTAACGTCACCGTGCTTATAAATCAAACTAAAATCGATCCTCTTCTCGTATTTGTACTACTCGAATGCATATTTTAAAAAGTAAATAAATATGAAGATCGTCTAGCTTAAATTTTTATTTCGTAGGACTATGTCTTTAAAACTTTTTCATCTCTACAGTTTCAGTTGAATTAATAAAAAAAATTTCCAACATTCACAGTTGTCTCATTCGAATGCTGGTTCTCGTAGTTTTTTGACCTACTTGCCAGCTTTACCGCTCCTTATAATTTTATACCGTCTAGAGCTCTATAATACTGGTAGTACAAGCTCTAGGTAAAGCCAAAGCTAAAGCTAAAGTCTCAGTTAAGAAAAAGTAAAAGGAAATAAAAAGGAAAGTATGTAAACTACAAGAGTCTCGAGAGCTAGCTAACCTCAACTCCTATCTATATTATTTTTTAAAAACTCATACGTGACATTATTATTATTATATTTTTTGGTGCTCAGGGACACGCTCATCTTCTTCCGGTTTCTTACTCATGCTGATTTTCTTTTATATAATGTATTCTGGCATCTTTGTGACATACATATGTATATATGTATCTATATCTACAGAGAGCGTTCAACTGTATACATCTGTAGAGTATTAGTCGTTATATACATGCAGTGACGTCGTTGATGTATGGGCTGAACGGTAGATCATACTTTCAACGTACGTTCATTCTGCCCTAAATCTCCAAACGTTCTTTTTTAAAATTATTTTTATTCTTTTTTACATTTCACTTTTTCTGCACTCTTTGAGCAGCATAAAAATATCGTAAATTCATGCATCATTTTATGATAAAAAATTTAAGTCGAAAATATTTATTCGTCAATCGTTTCATATTGCGGATATGTAAGAAGAATTTTACATAGAATCGGATGTTTTAAATAGTTTTCAGTTTTGATTTATTTGTTTTTATTGATTTCTTTAAAGTCTTCCTCTATATAATAAAAAAAAATTAACATAATTCAAGCGCGAGAATTAATTAAGAATCTAAAAAATTATTTTAACTCATTTCATTATTCTGTACCTACATTTTATTTAAGACAATGACATTCGAAATGATTTTATTGGTCAATTTCTTTTTGTTTACGTTAATTTTTTTTATAAACTGCTGGTAAAATTTTTGGATTTTAGTTCAAAATCTGTAAAAGAATGGTTTAAATCGAAGTACTTAATTCCAAAAATTTTATTTATGCAGTTTTATCAAAAAATTTTAATATTCGTTGATTTTTGATCTTTTAAATTTCAATATATTTTTTAATGTTCACGACGAATTAATATTTATTTACTAACAATACACTCATATCCATATTAATATATGTCGGCATTCAAATATATATTAATAAATGACATATTAAAATGATTTAATAACCTATAGCATATAATTCATGTTTTGATAAATAAATGTTGGTTTATACAAACATTGATTAATTAACGAATATTCATTGTCATCATAATCGTAAAACAAGTAGATTTTTGAATTATCAAAACATTTAAAGTTGGATAATGCAAATATCCAATTAATTATTGTCTCAAGTGAATCCATTGATATTAATATTAAGGACAAATTCAATTCGATGAATTATTATTTCGACATTGTGAACAAACATAATATAATTTATTGGATAACATATAATATTTACTAACTAATGTATTTACTCGTGGCAAATTAGTTATGAATAGATTTTGAAAAACAAAAAAAAAGTTTGTTTTCCTGTGTACAAAATTCTGTGTGATAAGTTTATGCATCCTTACATTAAGCCAAAATATGTGGCATTACAGTTTGGTATTAAAGCTTTATCATCAGCGAAAATCCGTATTAAGTGGTGTCCTGAGTGTCTTTGAGTCCTGTGGGGATTTAAACATACGCTATGAAGGGGTTAATGGACAAGTAGTTTGAGTTTAGACACCACGTGACGATAGCTAGACTACCCACTGACAAAGTTTCCCTCGAGAGTGCACTACTGCTGTGTAGTAATTTAACTACCGGCACTCGTTCTCCTCTTATAATTATGCACTTTTAGTGTGTGGAAGTTTACCCTTCACATTCGACTTTTGTTTCTAACTGACACATCTATGTGCTTAATCAACGTGTGCCCGTCCACATACACATACGCCGCACTTAATTACTTCATCTTATTAATTATACTTCATTTGAACAGGATGTAATTACATGAATTATTTTTATAATTTGATATTTTTAATTATAAAAACTGTTGATAAATTATTTTTATTCCAATGCAGTATTGTTGCAATTTACTTGTCTCAATGTTATTTTAATGCAAAAGCTAGTTTTTTAACATTTATGATCCGATACCATGATCATTGATCACATACAAATTATACTATTTTACAAAGACTAATCTATAAAAAAATTTTTTCGGTAACAAAACATAATGTTAATTGATTTTAATCCACATTGGTAAATGACTTTATTAATATTTAAAAGCTTCATAATAAATATTTATCAACAGTTAATAAATCCTTTATTAAATGCGACTTATTAATAGTTAAAAAATTTGTCTATCAATGTAAAGGATAGAAAATCTGGTAGATATTTAATTCAAGATTAAATTCTCTAAAGGAATTTAATAAAACAAAAATAGCATTGTTGATATTTCAACAAATATTTTTGATTCATCTGCGTAAATTGAAAGTTGTATTAGAAAAGACGAAACTCACCTGAGATTATGTTACATTTACGGAATCTAGGACACATTTTGCTCATATGAGACTATAGTCGAGTAGGTGTTAGTTTACTAAACTGTGTTACAAATAATGTAACAAAATCTTAGCATGTAAATGGTGAATGGACCATAATCTTAGAAGGGTGTGGTTAGTTCAAGTCTCTTAAATTTTTCAGTGAGTAAAGTCAGCACACATCTGTTGTCACAAAGACATTTTTTGATTAATATTTTTTTGAAAATGAAACTTCAAATTGAAAACATTTTAACTAAATAAAACCGATTATGATAAAATTTTGTTAGAATTACGATATAATTCCGGCTACAGTTTTCTTTAGGAATCTAATAAAAAAAATAAAAATGGATCTTTAGATAATAAAAAAAAAAACGAAATAATTTTTCATTCTGAATACAAGATATTTTTCAATAAAAAAATCAAACTTTAATGAGATATTCGTAACTTTTAACAGCATAATTGATATTATAAAATATCTTGTTTATTTATAACAAAAAAAGACTTTAATGTCTAAAATTTCTGGTAGTTTATTTAAATGTTGAGCCAGCCTCGGAAGAGTGGAAACAAAATAAGAAAAGAAATAATTTATAATAGCTATTGTCTGAAAGCAACGGAAGAATATTAAATAAAAGCCGAGTAAGAAGTGACTAGTGCCGATGATTTATGTTAGTCTTTTCAACAACCCGAGACTAACGACTGGTGGGTAACTAAAGCTCAGATAGATATATAGAAAGAGTCGAGCGCTGAGTAAAGTAATATCAAATGTACATATATACATATATATGTTAAGAGTTTGAGGATAGGGATGGAGATGGGGATAAGGAAGAGTGAGACTTAGTAAGGTGGGTTAGTTTCGGCGATGATGCGGAGGAATACGGATAGGGAGTGTAATATTAAGAGGAGTCGGAGTCGCGGTGACTTGTCAGCTCCGAGGGGTTAGAAAGGGTTATCTTGCGGACGTAGGAGATTGCTCTCAGTTCTCTGGTTATATATCACTGGAGAAACAGTTGAAATGGTGTCTACTTAAGCCTCTAGGTATAACCTACGTAAACGAAACGATGAGAATATTTGCGCTCTCCTCCGCCCTCTCCTTCTCCGACTCTACAACAAACCCATTGAGATTCACTGTAGTTTCGCGTGACAGCGACAAAGCACTTCTGAATTCCAGACAATGAATTCCGGTGCCTAGCCTTTGGACTCGTATAAACTACTCGCCTTACGTGATTTGTCTGCTATACTCTCCTCTTACTAGCACTTAATGTACGTTATGATGCTTGATAATCTAAGTCGATAATCATTTCATATTTTCCAAGCTGAGTATTTCCTTGGGATATTTCGTGTTAAGAAAAATGATTGTTTAAATTCTAAAAAGCTCAAAGCAAACGGAAATTAATTAGTTAAAACATCTGATAATAGATAAAAAAAATTGGATATTATCTCAAAAATATAAGAAAATATTTTTTTTTTTGTTTTTATTTTGTGAATAATTAATTTTCAAAGTGGAAATTTAAAGATACATCTCTTGTTTTTGATAATTATGAACTGCATGTAGTATAACTACTTCAACATTGGTATTGATACTGCCAAAGTTAATTATTTGATTGTAAATTTTTGATTAAAATATACTGCCGACAGTCAAAAGTAATTTTTCGGCCATCATAAAATATTTATTTGTAGTTACTCAATATATTTTTCATTTATAATTTTTAAATATTCACTTTTTAATTTATCATTCTTTATAAAATTAATACAACATTTTTTTATTTGTACATGGCTATAAATTTTCCTTTGTTTCTGTTAATTTATGGATGAGATGATTTATTTTTTAATTAAAAATTTAATAAATATTTTTTTTTTTAATTTTCCAATATAGATTCATTTATCACAAGCAGAGATTTTTTTTATTTTCATTTTATTTCTATCAATTTGTTCTTAAAACAAAAATTTATTGACAGAATTGCTTCGACGTATTGAGAATAATTTTCCAAAGCTCGTGAATTTTTAATAATATATGTCCATTATATAAAACTATGCACAGCAAAATAGTAGAATTTATTGACATTCCGAATGAAGTTTCCAAAAATGTTCTTTGTTAATTAAATATTACGTTCTATTATGACCAAGAGAGTAGTAGATTATGATTTAAATTATTAAAACATTTTTAATTGGACTCTAGTGAGTTAGTGGGCTCTATTAAATGCTTATAAAATGTATTTATTTTTAATAAACCAAATTTAAAATAATATATCATAAAAATTCAATAAATCAGGAGTAAGTACACTAAAGTAGATTCCCAGATACATACGTTTATTTTAAATATAATTTATTTAAATTTAGTATAATAATGAATTACATTTCTACTTCCATTGTCTTTACTCATTCAACATCGTTTAATTAAATTGGGTATTAAAATTCAATTTTTATAAAAATTTAATTAACAATTTATATTACTAAAAAGCTTCAAAGCAAACTTTATACGGAAAATAATTTTTTTATTAAGTTTACTTCAATAAAAATTCCATAAAACTTTTCCTTCAAAGAATATTATAATTATTGGAGAAAGTAATTACTAAATTTTGGACGTCTACGGATCTTTAGTAATTAATTTTTCAACTTATAAAGAAGTTTAAGCCAATATTCAACAATTTGAGGAACAAAGTTATCTTTTACGCTACTGAAATAAATTAACTAGGCATGTTCTTTATTAAACGCTGCATTGAAACTCTGTTTGCGTCGAAGCTGAGGTAGTGGATAACCGCTCTGTTCATCAAACATTTTTTTTCTATCCACTCGCTCATAAATCGACACTGCAGTGGAAAAAAATTCTATCTAACCTTGCCAAAGAAGAATAACCTCATAAAAAATAGTCGTTGAAATAAATTAACTTTAAATGAGCGCACGAGTTCAAAAGAATTATTTAAAATAAATTAAAACCCCGTTGAAAATAAATTATAAATAAAAAATGGGCTAATAAATGGAAGTAATGCGGGTTTATGTCAAGGATTAGTGTATATTTCAATGAAGAAGTAAGGTCTTTACACTGTTACTGAGTTGCAAAAAGACAAGTAGACCCTCGAGCATTTTTCATCAAGAAGTTACTCCGCGCTCGGGCTTTATTTCGTGGATAGAATTAATTAATGTAAAGACGTTTTCACTTACTCGAATTCACTTGGTCTTATTATTACCCTCTTGAAGCCTTGGCTTCTTCTTCTTCTTCATCATCTCCTTCTTCGCCTACGCAGAGTTTTCATTTATTGACTGTAACATAATTACAGCAGTTAACCAACTCTGTGCATCATTATTCATCACTATACTACTGAAAATTATTTCGTATTTAGCATACATCGTATTTCGCATAGTGTGCTTAGAGCGTCTTGGTTGTGGATAAAAAAGTAATTATATTTTCAATTTAGAATGGCAATCATTATTGTGTTAGATGATATCGAGGACTTGTCAACCATTAGAGTCATTTAACAGAGTAGTTTTTAATTTATACACTGAAAAAAGAAAGAAAATGGAAATAATCATAAACTTATTTAATCACAACATAATAAACAACTTTTTTTTTGTTAATTAATTGCAATCACATCTGAGTAAAATAAAATAATAAGCCTTATTATTAAATCGAATCAAACTAAATGAAATGAAAAATTTTAAGTAAGTTATCACAATAAAAACTCAATACCAATTAAATCATATATTTTCAAAAGTACATAATGAAAAAATTTTTCTGATTACAATTTTTGAAGTATATAATTAAAACATTAATTTGGATGTAACATTAATGTAACTGTTCATTTTTATGCTGGTATCAAGATCAACTCCCAATGTTCTGTAATTATTAATATTTTTTGACTATGTCTTAAAAAAAAAAGCAACGAAACAAAAAGTCTTCAACTTTTTTGTTATTTTCTAAAAAGAGATAACAATTATTTTTGAAATACGAAATTAAATATGCTGGAAATAGTAGATCAGAGCAGGTATAATTATTCTCGTACATGAATTTACCGTTTCTGGTACCGCTGGTTGTGATAGTGGCGAGGAAGAGAGAAAAGCGGGAGCTAACCTACGAAATAATTGCTTTGAAGCTCTTTCACGATGCACAAAATCCAAGTGTGAAGAGTCCAAGCACGTGCACATGCGGATCCTCGATCCACTGAAAATCGTCTAGTCGGATGCCGACGAGAGCTCAACCGATCTATTGAGTCGTGAACAACTGACTCACTTCACATACAATTCGACCGTCAAACTTACCGATTTGATTAATACTTTATTATATCCTCACTGCTCGCTTCCGTCTACATTTGAGATTTATGGAGTTTATATGAACTTACTCACCTGTCAAATACAGAAATTTCACTCCAAAGTTATTTCGTTTTGACGTACTTGATTACAAGCAACACGTAATGATTTAATTAAAATGTAATTAAATTATTCGATAAACATTTTCCTTGTTGATTTAATAAAATTAAAATTATTAATCAGTTATAAGCTATGAATGATTTAGTTTGTGCGGAAATTATCAAAGCTAAAATAAATTTATGTAATAATAATCCGTAATAAATCTTTCTGATACAGTCGACGCTCTCTGTATTGGACCTCTCTGTATTCGACCACATTCTTTCTCTGTATTTGACGATTTTACACAGCTCTTATGGACAAGGACGAGTCAAGTACAGAGAACGGTCCTGTACGGGCGAGTCAAATACAAAGAGCGTTGACTGTATAATCTGATTGTCCTGATATGATTAAATATACCCTGATATAATTTTTCGATCAAAAGTAGTGTTAAAAATTCTCAATAGAGGGCTCATAATCACCGAATCTTCTCCCTATAAGAGAGTTGTTCTAAAATAAAAATTTTTTGACTTATCTGCCATGGATTTTCCGTTTAATAAATTACTAAATCACTTTTTGTTAGTCAGTCTACAAATTTTTAGAAAATAATTGACAATTATAAATTTTTTTTCACTCTCACAAGTAGTTTGATGTGACTAAATCAGGTCATTTATGAAAATGTTTTCACGACAAGAACTCTAAAATCAATTGGATTACCATGAAATTAAATTAAATATATATATAAATACCGTAATTTATTAAAATAACGACATTGTTATCTGAGCGTATATAATGTAGATAATATTCCATTTATGTCAGAAATAAAATCGTTTGCTGGTACTGAGTATACTGTACGAAAAATTTTAAAAGCAATTGAGACGACGAAAATGGAGTCTGAGCTGCAGAAAGTGTCCATAACAGTCGGGTCATTCATACTCTTGTACATGTATTATATATATATATATATATATATATATACATGATACTTTGTCGTTTCTTATATCTTATATCCTCATATCATTGTATTATACTATACTATATATCACATACTACATACTATATTCTAAATCATATTGTATTATTGCTTGGATATGTGGAGCGTGGCGTTAAAGTGATATTAGAATTTGTATATCGCTTAGACTTACCACTATATAGGGCATTATAAATACTAGAATATATTTCGGACAATATAACTTCCGTAATCGTATAATTCCTGTGGATTGTATCATCCCTTTTCTTCTTATCCACATATACATATATATTGCTTTTATCTTTCTATTTCACTATTTCTCTCATTCCCTTTTGTGCTCGACTTCTATTCGGTTGGATGCAAAACGATACATCACATACAAGCGGATGTCCTACGACTCTGCAACTCATTCACTAGTCATGTTTTCAGCTCCTTCACCTACATGCATACATGCATATACATCAGCCGACACTTGTCCAAGTGTACTCGCTTGAATCTATTTCTGGCGTGTTATGCCCTTTAATTTTTTTCTTTCACTCTACTCATGTATTTAAAACTCTAAAGTTAAATAAATTTATTTTAAAATTGCTTTAAGCATTTAACCACTTTGATTTAAAATCATTTTAACATAAAATTCACTCTCCCTAAAACTGAATTAGTGAAAATTCGTCAAATAAGGGAATATTCACTTAACTTAAGTGCCAATCGAGCCACTTTTTCAAGTCAGTGGCTCGGTTCTCACTTAAATAAGTGAATATTCACTTATTCATGTTTAGAGAGTTCTATTTGAATTGAATAATGAAATTTTCCAAAAAAAAAGTATAATTTATGTCATTAAAAGCAAAAAAAAAAAACTGAAACATGTATAATATAATTGCGCGACGCAATAACAATATTAACATCCTCGTTTTACGGAATTCGTAATGTCGAAACATGCAATGTGATTATTTTATTTCTAATTGAGCTTGAATCGTCCATGTCGCACACTTGCATGCGTATAATTCAAATTTAGTTAACAAATTACTCTTTATGTGTAGGTACGTAGACTGTAAATGTGCATCTACGTAATATGAGTACCAACATTTGCATGCACGTTCCCCGTATCGCAAAAGTAACGCGAGTCGTGTGAATTAACAACTATATATATATGTGAACGAAGGCAGGCAATTCGACCAGGTGGTCAATTTCACAAATGACCCTCGATGTTGTGGAGATAACTTCCGCTATGTTGAGCTAGATAAATACACTGTTGTCAGAATTTTGATAATAAAATGTTTAACGAACTGCAAGGGTACAAGTCGCCTCTACTCTGAAAAATATAAAAACTCAACCAAATATAATGCAATGATAATGATAATAAAAATTTTTAAGTAAAGTGAATTTAATTTAATTATGTCTTCTCATAGAGTTCGATTCACGGAAGAGTTATCCCAAATTACAACTTGCCATTTTCATTCTCATCCTCATCTTTTCCTCCTACTACAGTACATCTTACTCTCATAAATCTAACATTTCTATGAGTAGGTTCAACAGGTTGCTTCGACGCTTCACCATTCACCTATTTTATCCTTTATTCACTGTACATAATTCTCTCAACTTTCAACAGCTAAAATAAAAATAACAACTTAAATAAACCGACAGTCTTCCGAAAAAATATTACATAAAGAAATCATTATAATAATAATCACAATAGTAACCAGACTTGGAAGACAAGGAGTGAAAGTAATAATACTAAAACAAACGAAACTCAATTTCAAGCATATTTACATTATTCTTCGAGTTGGGTACTCACTTACAATCATAAAACTTTCATAAACAGTGAAAGAAACATTTTCAGTGATTCTGATACACTCTTTTCTGGGTAATGTATCACTTTACAAAAGTTAAAAAAAAAAAAATAGCACCATGAACATTGTAACGAACGTATCCTCCACCCACAATTCCATCACGGGCTTTTACAGCGTTTTTCATCATCATCATCATCATCATCATTATTATTATTATTATTATTATAATTTTCTCTCTTGCCTTTCCTTACTTTTTGTATATGTATATGTATGTGTTATGTATTTAAATATACATTTTTTTATTTTCTCATTTTCTTTTAACCGAATGAATGAACTTGAAAGCCTAGAGGGTCGCAGCGGCAAAATGAGCATAGAATAATACAAGAAACGTGAGAGACCGAGAATGAGAATGAGTAAAAAAATGAGGAAAGAGAATGTTACACCCGAGAGGAAGAAAAGAATGGGCTGGTACATGACTGGTGCGAGCTGAGTAGGGGAGTCGAGTTGGTTCTATTTAAATTCACAGTACCTTATAACAAGGGCACAAGCGCACTTTATTTTCCCGAGGCAATTAATTAGGCAACTCTCATCGCCGGGATCCCAGGCGCTGTATGTAGTATATACTATATATATACATAAAAAGCTTCCTCGATATGGTCCAGCGGGATGGATACAAAAGCTGGGCGACAAAGTACATCGTGAGATGATAGGATGCATTATTAATGTAAATTGAAGCTCATCATCTTCCGAGTTGAGAGAAGTGCCAAGCAAACGTGGGCGTGATAAGAGACGCGGATATTTTCTCGGTTATCTGTGTATTATGATGCCAAGCTAAACTTTAAACTTGCATATATATATTATCCTGTCAAGGTGATGCGATGCGCGAGATTGTTACATGTGAGTTCATCGTATGAGACAACCCAAGTCGCCTTTTTTTCGCTGAGTCGCGTGTGTCGAGCATCTTTTTTAGATGTCATATTTGTTTGTGTCTGCCACAGAGTGGCTTATCCGGTAAAAAGATGTTCTTTTGATTTTTTCTGTAATTACTGAAGCGATTAAATTTCCCTTTAATAAGTGATTGACATTTAATTACAATGTAAATTATAGGGGTTATGCGTGCTTTAGTGTAAAGTTACTGAAAAAATAATCATTCATTAAACCAATGTTGATTTACCTATTGAAAGGTTTTGAAATTTGAAACTTGAATAAGTACAATGTGTCAAATATTATTGATAGCTGACATGACATATTCATATTATTGAAAAATTTATTGATGGGTGAATCAAAGTCTTTATTTAGAATAGAGATAAATTTTGGGTTCGATATTCGACACTAATGAACAAAAATAGGGCATTTGAAAATATTTTTAAGCTTTTAATAGTGGCTTGAAAAATTGGACATATTTTAATTTGATTATGAATTGAATTATAAAAAGTTATTTATCAATAAATTTTTTTTAATCTTCAAAATCGATGAATTATTTTTTGTCAAAAAATGTGTAAAGAAAAAACATCAAAAAGTACAGAAAATTGAACCAAAAAAATTGCAGCAGAATTTTCCTACTAATATTTGTACTTCGAAATGCAGGTACTTGCAATTACAAATAAAAAAAAAAGCATGTTTATTTCCGTCAGAGCAATGGTAATTTGTCCAGCACAAATTATATTATTTACACAATAAAGTGCAACCTAATTACCACTTCGTCTGTATATTTGTATTTTATATCTATGAAAATTACAAAAAACATTTTATAATAATTAGTCAATATAATTAGACAAAAATTTTTGTGATGAACATAAAATATACACTGATAGAAGGATTTTTTTGTATTTAAAAAGATTTATTAATATTTAATAAATGATTTATTAGAGGATAGGTCCTTAACAAATATTTATTAACAGTTAATAAATCATTTATTAGCAGCTATTTTTTTATGCTAACCAAATATTTATTACTATTTACCAACAAAAACATACATTTATTACACCACCAACAAAATATTTGTTAACTATTAACAAATCTTATTTGGTGGAAATAAATACTTTTTTCAATACACAAAAGCTTCTTAATAGTTACAAAAATTTT
>CAJNRD030001124.1:8184245-8229376 GCA_905319865.3 Cotesia congregata
TATATATATATATATATATATATATATACTTATTTACAACTACGCGTTAAGTAGAGCCATCTACCAACACCGACCACCAACAAAATATTTGTTAACTATTAACAAATCTTATTTGGTGGAAATAAATACTTTTTTCAATACACAAAAGCTTCTTAATAATTACAAAAATTTTGTTCTCATAAAAAATTAATTTAGTTAATACTAACGAATATTGTTAATAATAAAAAAATATTTTTTCCACCCAAAAAAATATCTGAAAAAGATTTTAATAAATTGATTTATTAAATACAAACAAATCCTTCTATCAGTGTAGAAAATAAATAAAATGGATGTCGAAATAAAGATTTACAGCGCAACAAATGTTTCCTTATCATGTGAGTAAGGACGGTCAATAATAGAAAATAAAAGTAAACGGAAGTGCGGATACGGGTAGAAATAAGTTAACGCAGAAGATAGTTGGGGGAACAATGTTAGAGATAGTGTAGTCAGATATCAAGCACTTTGGTAGATTAACTCCTATATCATCGCTTAAACGTAAATGTCAATAACGAGACAATTAATAGCCGCGATAAAAATAATCGTCGAAAGTTTATACTTTTAAGAGGTATATTTTTAGTGGTAATACACGGGTGTAGTCAGCCATCGCTAGTGCTGGTACTGCATTGAATTGTTATGGGCTGCACTTGTTACTCACCGAAGATTTGTTGCTTGAAACCCGGGGGATCAAGATAAAACTGAACGTATAATATAGAGTTATATCTTGGCGTTCTAATAAACGACGGCATTTTGCAAATAAAACTTGTTAATTTATCTTGTTTCGAAATATCGACATTCGGGTTGGCTTAAAAATCGAGCATGTAGTATTATATTATACTTGTTCTTGTATATTTTTAGTACAGTATAGGGGAAACTTTTATTCCCAGAGTGTAGATATAAATATGGAAAGAGTTGTGTTGGTAGTAAAAATTTCTATGATTGAAAAATAATAGGGAAGCATATGGAACTGTTAGAGGACAGATGTTATCGACAATGCACGAGTAAGTTGTAAATTGAGTTGAGAATAGTCGTGTAAAGATATCTTATTGCATTGATGTCACATATTTTATAATTTAAAAAGAAGCTGTGGAAACCCTGTTAAGCTTCTGCAATAGTCTTGATAGTAAAACGACACACACAGCTAACCTGCTGGTGGTTAGAGTACCAGTAGTAACAACAGCCAAAGAATGCGACTCTCCACAGTGTACAGAAAGTGCAGAGATATGGAAGCACTTGGAAATAGTTGATCCAAGTGAGAAAAATCTTGGCATAGTATCAAAACACAAAGAGAGAGAGAGAGAGAAGAGAGTTACATAGTAGCACACAATGTGTACATCAATTCGTGCCACGACTCGATTATCAGACCGACAGAATTTCCGTGCTCGTTATTTCCTTTTGGAGTACTGCCAATTTACCAACTAACGTATCAAAAAGTACATCATCAGTAACAACTATCTTTATTTTAGCTTTAATTAATTATAATTTTAATGCCCTGGTGCTAAGCTTTTCGGATATTTGCTTATTGCTTATTTTATATTTCCCTTTTTTACATGCCTTGTCGATAAGGAAAATTTATTTAATTAATTAGATCTACATAAGATTCTTTTTTGTTTTTTTTTTTTTTTATTTGTTTAAAGTCGCATAAACTACTAAGGTCATGAGCGACTACGGTAGGGGGTAAACTTTTGAGATTGGAACTCGTTTGTATTTCTTGGGCTGAGCAGAATAATACACTTAAATATTGAAAATATTCATTGGTGTACGCCGGATTCGAACCCGGTCCAATGCTTTGATAGCAAGGGCCGGATCCGATAGGCTACTGCGCGCCTCATAAGATTCTTGTTTTCTATTTTTTTCTAGTTTATTTTATGCTCTATTTCTTAGAGTTCAAATAAATCGAAATCTATCACTTCTTTTATTGTGAATTGTCTTTTTCAAGAATCTTGAGAGGTTGCGTAACAATAATATTATACTATACTTGAAAA
Source organism: Cotesia congregata (assembly GCA_905319865.3). NCBI lineage: Eukaryota > Metazoa > Arthropoda > Insecta > Hymenoptera > Braconidae > Cotesia > Cotesia congregata. The sequence continues at coordinate 8,186,267 of CAJNRD030001124.1, forward strand.
TGGTGTTTCTTCGGTTAAAAATTGGATTTCATCACAAAATAAGCGCACTTTCATGATGATCTTCAACAAGATTTTTCATAAAAATTTTTTACCGAAATAAGATCATCAAAATCAAAACATAAAAATATTAAAAAAAAATAAACAAAACAAGATCTGAAGTCGTTGAGCCCAAAAGAGGAATTATAAAACATCATTTAATCACATTTATCTAAATGTATATACACACATACTATAATTTACAAATTTTTTATTACTATCCTCATAAATATATAAACTGAACATAAAATAACAATGATGATCACCAATGAATAATATTTCCTGCAGTTTGTCAGGTGGCCTTTTTAATGATGGTTATATTCAAGCCATTTGCGGTTGGAGCAAACGATGTGGACCATTTGGTTTAGTATGAGTGTGTGTTGGTCGCTATATATATATAAATATAATATGTACCTGCATACCTATATGTATATATAAATGCACATCGGATTCAGAAAGCAAGTACACTTGAGAATATAGTAGAGTATAGAATGCAGAGTCGCTCGGTGAATATTCTAGCGTCAAGCTATTGCTAGGATTAATACGGTCTACTGGTTAGATTAGAAAGCACACTGTAGGTATATACTCCTTCCGTAGTCCAGCTGTACTGTTATTAACAGGATTTAGTTTGTCAGGATGCTTTTAATTGAGAATGTAATTATGCTGTTGATTATGTTCATTGTTGATTTCACTTTTATAAAATTATATTATTACTAATACTAATATTATAATTGTGGACTTAAATTAAATACTTACAGGATTTTATGGAACTTACTCGTTTGAGTTATTTTATGCTTCATGAATATAGTTTAATACGTCGTTGAGCATAGTTTTCGGTTTTACCCGCAATATTTGTAAACATGTGCGTAATATCTTTTCTTAACGTGTATAAATTCGGAGCGTTTTTTGCTAAAACGATATAAAAGCTCTTCGTTCTCGGTGAAACGTGTTATATGGCTCACATAATGCTCGCTCCAATAGCATTCCCTACTTATAAAATAATATCTCAGAGCGGTCACGATCTGTGCCAGCTGTAATGCCGAAAACATTTTGTGGTTTCTTCATCGATTTTTATTTTTATGTAATTTCTACAAACTAGTGCTGCTCACACTTTTTTCTGTTCATACAACATATTTGATATGGGAGTATTTAAATACTTTACATTTGTTAAGTAAAGAGTCTGCTCAAAAGTTGTGATGCAGTTGTTGTTGATGCGGATATACGAATGGAATCGAAAACGTCAATATTAAAATGACTTATGCAAATATTAACTTTTGATAAAAGTTAAATAAAATTGCACACGTCGAACGCAAATGTGAAAACAAGTTCGATATGGATTTACACCCTGTGAAAAGAATAATATTATGGAAATTTTCAATAAATCTAGTTATTAGTATGATGACGTGGACATCTTTTCCTAAGACACGATATTCCTTACAAAACTTGATTTTTATCCGCTTCCAACTTTTTTTTTTAATTATTCCCTTTATTTATCGTGTGTCAATTGAGTTTTGAACTCAGAAGTAACATATTTTCAGAATTTTCAAATTTTTTATTCATAACTTCTCTGAGTGGTCTTAATATTTATTTACCATTCGTCAATTAGAAACGTAAAATTTTATAGTGCATTTACTTTTGTTATTAATTTGATTGCTAGTATTTTACATTTGTCCAATTAATTTTCTACAAAAAAAAAAGAATTTTATAACAAAAGAAAATATCTTGAAAATGCTATGCTGTATTTAATGAACATAAAAATATTCTATTTTCAATTAATTAAATTAAATCTATATATATTTCGTTTGTTAAGTTTTTTACAATAGAATACTAACTCAATTCATTTTTAAATACATTCAACGAAAGCTATCAATTAATTAAATAAATATTGCCGAAAAATTTAATTAAAGTTCAATTCCTTATCAATTTTGCCGATTTTTGGATGTTGCAACAGAACTATTTATTTTTTAAAAAAATTTTGCCTAAAAATTCATGCGAAACGTGAATACAACATTCCTCGAGTTGCTAAACAATATTTTTTTTTTTTACAAATATCAACAGAACATTTCATCAAAAATTTCAATTACATTTAACTGTTTACTTCGAATTTTTTTTTTATTTAAGACAAAAAGTATTCTTTCATTTCTTGTAAGGATTTTTGAAAAATCTGAAACAACAAGTACGTGATTTTACATAATTTATGTATTTATTTAAACGCCACTCGGTAATTATACAGAATAGTTACATATAATAGTGTAAAGTGATATAAAGAACCAATATCTACATAAAAGAACTCGGAATCCACATAAATAAATTAAAAGAAAAAAATGAAAAAGAAAGGAATAGTTCAACATAGTTACTATCGATACCAGAAATATCATTTCAAGATAGCCCGTTTGGTCTCTCTTTTAATCCTTCCCATGGTTGAACCAAAGAGATCCACATCTGCAACAAGTTCATTCATCACCTTTGATATTCTATATGTCGGAGTACGTGTAGAGTAACGCGATCTTACTGATGACACGTCGAACACCCTGTTAGTGCGTAGACTTTTTATTTGGTATAACCAAATTATGTCGCCTCAGTAGGTCCGGAGCATTCAGATGTCCGTTAAGAATATTAGCTCTACAGCAGAGCGTCAGATATTTTCTTTTAACAGCAAGAGAAGAGTTCCGGTATATTCATATGCTTGACGACAGTTCATGAAGAAATTTTATCTACCATTTCGATAATACATTTATATTTTTTGTTCATATTTACAACTTATTAAAATTGGGAGAAAGTTTAAATATTTTTATGATTATTCTATAGAAGTTCTAGGTGCTGTTTCCAAAATTATATTTAAAAAAAATCGATTTATCAAATTTTCCAATAAAATTATTCATTCACGCGTACATCGAATTCTCAACTTGATTTTTCACGGAGTATTTTTTCACACTGCAGGGACATATTTTTTTTTACACATAGTGTAGAGCTCTCGATTATTTTTTTATTTATTTCGACGAACTAAGTTACATGCGTGTATATAAAACAAAATAATATTTGTTTATTATATTTCGTTTGTTATATTGAGGTTTTTATTGACAGAAAAATTGAAAAATACACTGTACATTTATTTATATGCACGTTTATTGAAAATAAAGTAAAAGCTACTTTTGAATTGATCAAAAGTAAATAATAGCCAAATATTTACCTTTTTCTAAAAATCCTTTTCGGTAAAAAAAAAAAGTCTTTAATCCAAAACTTTTTTGTTGATACCACCTCGAGCTTAGCGAAATTTGCAAGGCAAGTGACTTGAGTTGATTGGCTCGCCGGATCACTCATATATATTCATTGAAGATCCAATCCATTAGGAGTGTTGAAGTGGGATGAAAAAGCAAACGCAAGGGAACGCTACAAAAAGAAGGGTTGATCAAGGGTATTAAAAATTATGACCTTCACAATATTAAAGTATAATTCTAATAACACTTCAGTATTATTATTTTTCAATTTTTCTTTGGACGATGTTTTTAATAATAACTTCTATCTTTGACATAAACGTATTTATTCAATTTTTGACGTATAACAAAAAGTTTTCGAAAATCAAATCATTCAAAACTAATTATTTAATAAAGCACTCGGGTAACCTTCATTCGAACTTTCAGAATTTGTACCTATTTAAACTGCGTAAACAAAAAGTCAAATATTTATTTCAAAGTTGCCATAGTGCTTGTACATTTTTAAAGATAAAATCCAAAATCTTGGAATAAGAAAATAATTAACAATTACAATTTAATATTTTAGGTCAGGTGCACTTATTTGAAATGATATGATCATTTGTATTCAAAACTAATATAATTGAATTTTCTTAGCGCAGGGATGATATGCACGTGTGTGCAAATATATTCCATGAGAAGTAAGGGAATTCATAAAGAGCATGATAGCTACTACACCACATTGCTGTCTACATTCCACATTGATTCTGTAGGGAATTCAAAGGTGGTTCGCATCTAACCACCACCTCTCTTGTACATTGTACAGGCAAAGTCCGTCTGCTTGAACGAATAGAAATTGAGCCAAAATTTCAGTCCACCGGTCTGGAAGAATGTTAAATTAATTCTTAAATTAAATTCTCGTTATCACTTTAATTCTTGTAAGTAGGTATCTACAACGGTTCGTGCATTTATTATTTTATTTAATATTTTATTATCCCAGTACAGTATTTTGGCCCTTTTAACTTTACCTGCTAAGCCCCAATATTAATTAGACGTTCAAAGCCAAAACACAAATCTTTTTAGTGTTATCATCAACGATATAAACCTACGCCGTTAAGTTATCAAATAATATTTAATGAATTTTCACTGTCATGCAGAAAGGATGAATTTCCATGACATTTTATACAGCAGTAACCAGAATCTAATTATCTTGTCATTAGATAGATCTTTGACTTTGACTCGCCTCTTTTCTGTTCATAGATAATTAGGTTGAAAGTCGTCTCAGTTGGGTCTTCGCTTTGCTGTGCCGCGAAGACCATTGAGATTTTAATACTCTACTATACACTTTGCTTCTGCTGCTGCTTTATCGTTCAAATATCCCGCTGACTCTGATTTGTTTATTTTACTTCAGCTCTTTCAATTTCACTGCTTATTACTTCTGTAATGATGATTTTCTACTCTTTTAACTCATTTTGTAAAATTATAAATTATGTTGTCGTCAGCGTAAATACTTATACAGTTTAATTGTCGGTCATTGATTAGTTTCAATATTCTCATTAGCCGTAATTATTTTAATTTATATTTTGGAGAAAAATGCCGAAATATTAAATAACAAAAAATTTATTTTTCCAAAACTTTTAACGAAAAAACTTTTCGAAAATTATATATTCTAAATTAAGGATTTGATAAATGAAAAATGAGAAATAAGAAATAAAACCGATGATTTTGTCTATTTGAAATTAATCTGACGTATCACCGAAATATCCTCAAAGAAATTCTCTATAACCCACTATATTGGGTTTCTAATAAAAAAGGTTAAATATGCGAACTGTCGATCTCAAAGCCGGCACATAAATGACATTGGTTAGATAATCGGTAGGGAACTCGATTCGACACGCTCGCAAATAGCATTAGCGCAGGCATTGAAAGGACAGGCGCAGGCAAATATGACTATCTATCGATTGGAATGTCGCGCTAATGCACGCACTATCTGATTTAGGTTCCGAGACCGCTCCAGCACACGCACATATGTAACATATACAGATGAATACGTGTGCAGAGAGTGGATGCTTATTCTACCGTTATTGGTCGTACAGGTGGACATCATCGCTTAGGTCGGAGTAATAACGTTTTCAATTGCTACTGAAAGTGACATCAAATCGTTTATGCATCTGTTGACACACAAATATGTCCTTTATTTCAACACATCCCTTCCCACATTATTCTAAAATTTTTAAGTGAATATCGTTGACTTCAAATAAAATTTTAATTCAATTCAAAGTAACTTATTCAATTATTCAAAGTAAATTCGTTTAGTTTAATCAGATTTAAGGCTCCTTTACTTTTTAACGCTCAAGACCTGAATTTCACCACAGACAAAGGGGATTTTCTGAAAAATAGACTGTAAAGCATTGAAAATCTTTTCATCAAAAAAGTAATTCGTCCTGTTAAAGGAATCAGAGGTCAAACTACTGCAGGCCGCCTGACCAATGCAATTTTGATTCAACAAAGATAAAGTTGAAAAAACTCTGATAGAAAAATGTTTAACTGTCGACTACCGTAGTCGTTACTAGTGTAACGAAATTAAAAATAAAACCGACTAATTACAAAGGATGTGAGAGCACTAGAAAAGTACAAAGTCCGTAACAAAAAATATCGATGAATAGAGAATTTAAATCTTCTGACGGCTAATGATGATAAACCGGAATTATTTTGTGTATGCGTATAGACTTTTTTTTACATGCAATACTCATCATATGTTGTTTGCGTACAGCCAATACAATAGATAATAATATAATGAATATGTGTAAATTCACGTTCCGTAAAGTTTTTACTTTATGGTTACACGACTTCAATTAACGATAAACCCTCGGCAATATGCAGCAGTTTACAAATTTTAAAACCGTTAACTGGTTGTCCGTTCCAATATAAACACTACTGAAGTGTATTTTGTCAGCTTACCATTAACTATTCAGCGGTCAAACAGTTAATCCCCCTTTCATGATTTTAATTATTAAAGGCATTGACATTAGTTAAAATCCACGAATCCCTTGGTAGTTTTTGCTCTAAAGCTCTGAAGCGATTAAGTCTTCACATGTTTATCATGAAAAAATAATTAGTTTGTTGATGGAAAAGTACTAACAGCAACTTTTGCCAAATGAAGTTGTTTTCACAAAGAATGTTTCGTGGTTTTTGTTCAAAAGAATGGATTCATAAAGTTTCGTTGTTTTAGTTGAATCATTAGAAGCAAAGGAATAAAGGAAAGCGAACTTGTAAATTAGTTCATCTTGGCAATAAAAAACAATTAATGAAAAGAAAACTCTGCTACGAAAAACTTTGATAATCGTTTAGATGTTATACGGTGAAATTTGTTCTTTAAGCACAGTCAGTGTTTGCTGATGAATCAATTGTGCATGATTAAGTTTCTTAGATCCGTAAAAAGTTTATATAAGCTGCTTTTCCATTTTACTTTTTATTATTATCAAGTTTTTGTAGTTTTTTTTAACGCGATCTAAAGGTTTGAGCGTTGAAACTTATTTATACCGTAAAACTCTGGAATACTAAAATATTAAAGTTCTTTTTTTGATTTTTTTTTTTGATAAAAAATTTACATAATTTATGTGTGCCTTTTACTTCACTTTTTATAAATCTTTTTTATTTAAATGGTAAAAATTATGGTTCCCCAGATTTTGGCTGTCAATTAAAAACATATTTATTACATAGCTTGTTTCTTGAAGCGAAAATATTTGGTTGGTCGCACATCAAACGAAGTTGTCAATATAACAAATGCAAACTTCGTTTTAATTGCATGTGCGGTTGACTTTTCTCATAGATCAAAGAGGATAACTTTTAATCAGTTTTGAGTTTGACTGTTCAGTTAACGAGAAAATATTTCTACCTCGGATGTCAGACCAAATATTGAGAATTTTCTGACGAATTAAATCTAATATAAATTGTTCATACAGCTAAGTAATTATCATAATTTCCTTTCTTTTTTTTTACTATCTGAATGAATTGGTATTGACAGTTACCTTTAAAAACCTTCAGATCTCATCCATTTTATTCGACGATAAGAACGTTGAAATATTAAAATTTTATTGATGAAGATATCCGAAACCGCTGATGCGTTCTGGCGTAAGCTCTTTGAAGATTTACGAATACGTTACCTTCAATAATGAAAGCAAAGTGAATATGTAGGATGAAAAGAGCCAAAAATAAAACAGAAACAAAAGGTATACGGGAAAAATAAGAGCATGAACTAGTGAAAAGTGAATTTCCGATATCCCTTCTAGCGAGTAGAGTTCTGTGTCTTTTAGATTAGTTTGAAAATTGGTTTATCGAGAGGGCGTCACTTTTCTCAGCAAATTTATATTCTCATTCTTGTTAGCAAGGAGAACAAAAGAGAGTTAAAGATTAAAAGATGTAATAGAGTGAAGGCGAGTAGCATCCAAGAAAGTAACTTCTGCACGGAATTATTATTCTCATTTAAAACAATCTCTCTTTCATGATAATATCTTTTTATCTTATTAAATAGCCATGGAAATTATATTCCTAGAAAATTTAATACTGTTCTTGTTACATTTCTCGATCATATAATTCCGTGAAATTGAGTTGATTTTATTATTAGTTTTAAAAATATTTTTCATGTGAAAATTTTAATGAACATAAAAAAAAAGTTAAAGTTACTTTGAATAAAGTGAAATCTGGCTATTGTATGTCGAATAATAAAATGGAAAAATATAAAGCGACAAAGTAATATCGACTTTGTTATTTTTTTTTTCTGCATGGAAGTATAAAGAGCAATAATAGTCCCCGTCAACTGAATATAATGCTTTAACGATATTTTGTTCTCGTAACTTGTGCAGAACACTGTGACCTAGTCGTTAATAATAAGAATTAAGGGATAATGTACGCTGACGACAATTGAAAAACGTAGAAAATTCAACAATGTTTTTTTTTTAAATTAAATTATTATTCTGTTATAACTCAATTATTTTATCTAATAAGATACTCAATTAACTAAATTTTTTGTTTAAATTTTATACGGAAAAAAGTCGTGTTAAAATTTTACCAGCTGTTACAAAAACGGTATAAACTGAGCTGATTTCAAATTTGAGTTACTGAATAATACAAAATCTGTAACTAATGTATTTTTGAATAAAACTAACTTGACGGTTTCTATACTGTAGCCTAGGTGACGATAAGTAGTAAGTAAAAAGCTTTTACTAGTATTTCTAATGAACATTCCTTTAATTTTAAAAGTACAAAATCATCGATTTACTCTTTCTTATTTATTTTAGGAATAAATATAAAAAAAAAATTTTATATGAAAAATGTAATATACAGTTTATACTTGGAATGACAAGAGTAGTTGGTTTGCGCATGCGCTTAAACTGATCATTAATTCAAACCATACAGTAAAAAAATTTTAATATCACTTATGGTGTAATTTAAATTACATTAAAATTTTAAATCAACATTTTTACTGTGCACAGTGGCATGTAGTAGAGCACTAAGAGAATTGAATTACATCATCTGCAATATAAAACTTTAAGTGTTAATTATCTAAGATAGAACTAAAATTTTCCAGTGTTAAAATAATTGGTTTTATAATTTTGTAAATAGAATTAATAATCAGTCAATAAACATTTCTGTAACAGTGTTTCGTAATATTTTTCATGTGAATTGTCTTAGTTATTATTGAAGATGGTAATTTTGTGTATGAAATTTTACTTAACTTAGATGATAACTATTATACTTTCTGACAGTAACTGTCACCATCTTTTAATTATTCGTATTATAAATATCTTTTTTGAGATTATACAATTTACAGTTCTAAATTTTTAATTTGATGACGAAATTCTGATCATCAATATTAATATTAAATTATAACGTCTACAATATTGATGTTTATAAATATATCAGAAGATAAAATTTATCAACTCTTATTATATTATTATCAAATTAAATTAGAAAAACTCAGCAACAACTGGATGATAATTTTCACTATTTAATTCTTTCCATGAAGTAAATTTAATAATTTTCCGCGTGCCGATTCTAAATAAATTTTTTACTCCCGATTTTCTGTGAGTCCTTAGTAATGATAAAAAAAATATTAACTCAATTTCCATAAGTTTTAAAACCGTAACCACAGAGGCTGTAAAAATTTGATTTAAATTTTAAAATTGCAATCCGAATCAACTTTATTGGTTTACCGGTGCGATGTTCTTCTGTATATCTATATACCTATAGATCTACGTATAGAAAGTAAACACCAATGGTGGAATAGAAGGATGGTAGGATATTGATGAAACATCACTGTCGTAGGTGAATAGATGCGGTTACACGACGGGAATTCATTTCCGGCAGTCTCAAAACGATCAATCCGTAGAGGGTTCACGGTATAGTACTATCTACAATCTACTATCTGCTATCTACTATCTACTTTTAGGCGTGTACGTGCGAATGTATTACACAGACGAGTATGTATTATACTGACTGCTAGTGAAGTAGACATTGAAGTGTAAGTGTCTGGTGGATGTGTGAGATTGTCAAAAGTCAAACGTTTGCCCTCAAACAGAACCAAGACATCAATAATTCCTTTTCCTGACTCTGTCGAACAAACTTCCTTATTGTTTTAACCTCACACTGTTTTCCTCGTTTTATCTCCTCTCGGATCTCGCCCCTTTTATCATTAACTTCCGGTAGAATGTAGGCAGACAGATGTACAGATATACAAGCGCGTTATAAATTTTCATTATGATTTAACCCTCTACTCATCGCGATACTTACTCGAGCATATCACTTGATTCACATAATTCCCGATAAAGCTTCTACATAAACGTTAAATTTAACATTATAAATGTGTTGAAACGAAGCTAAATGTAGACACACCACTCGATTGCATCCGGACCGGAGTGCTCCGATTTTCCGGATCTTCTGTCATAAATAACCAGGTCGAGTATCTCATACATCGTTTGTACAACTCGTACTCGTACTATGTACTGTTATATTCATTTAATATTATATTACACAGCGTAGACTAGAGTTTCCTGGTACACACATGAGTGTCAGTTGTGTGTGTGCATATCGACATTTTGGTCGCAATTTCAAATGCTACTAAAATGACATGACTTACAAAGGTATAATGTGGTTTGATATTACACCTGCATTGCTCTCACCCTCCCACCGTCTGTGCAAGCTCAAATAATAATGTACTTTCCTGAAGGCCACTTGCGATGGCATATTCCCGCAAATGTGTCGCTATTCACCGTACAAATAATGCTTACGAGGTTTATGTAAAGGGTCTTTGAATTTGTGTTTGGGCTCTGTGGTGTATCCTTCTCTTCCTACTCTGCCTTTAAAGTATCAAAAACCTCAAATAAACTGCTTACTAAATCCGTATGATTAATTGGAGGGAGTTTGAGGGAATTTTATTAGAAGTTCCATTGATTTACTGAAGCTATATCATTTTTGTTTCTAATTTAGTTTAATGTGAATTTTTGAATTAACAATAATATGATTGAAAAAAATTAAATTTAGTAAAGAACAGAAATTTCGAACTTTCAATTTAGAACTTTATGGCTTTGAGTTGTACTGAAAAGTTTTTGATCGAAGTAAAATTTTCTGCTTGTTTTAAGATTTTTTTTCATTAATGGAGTTAATTTTATTTAACGGTATATTTTTAAATCTACACTTAAAAAAAAAAAAACATTAAATTGATTGAGAAGAAAAATTATTAAATCAAAAAAATCACTTAGAAAAATTAGATCTTTAATCAAGCCGAAAAAATTCTTGAATTAAGAAATTTTTCTCAGTTGATTGAGTATATTTTGCATGATTCAGGACAATTAAATTTTTCAAAGTGATTTTTTTGCTGCTCTTTATATTAGAATTCTCTATTGTGAAATTTTTTATTTACTATCTAGTTTTAGATATAAGAAGTAGTACAAGTCAACGTGAGATGAAAAATTGTCTATTAATATGAGTTTTGTTCATAAAAAGTAAAATTATAAAATTTTTAACTGTAAAACTCTCCTTCTATTAAAAAATTCTTGTTTAATATTAGATAAATATTTTTTTCAATTTTTATAAAAATAAATTTATTGAGTTCAATATGAAATTTTAACGAGTGAGTAATAGAAATTGGAAGAATAGTTCAATTATTTTCAGTGAAAAAATTAAAAAATAAATATATTTTATGCAATTGAGGCAAAATGTTCAATAATTTCCGCACTTTATCTCGAAGCAATTCACTAGAGAAATTATCGGACTGCACAGTGCAGGCTTCATTTTACCTCTGCTATTTTTTTTCATCTATACACTCGATGAGAAATTACAGACCGTTCGTGTACACTTTTATATATGTATATATATATATATATATATATATATATATATATATTTTGCTCATTGTCCTGTTTGACGAGGCGCCCCATTTAGCCTCATTCATAAAGGCTATATAACTACATCAATAGCAAGCTCTCATTGTATATTATATACGTATACGCGGATACCCCGAGAGAGGTTAGCCTGGGTAAAAATTCTCTATCTGCAAAAAAAAGCTTTGCACAAATTTCATCTGCAAATTGAGAACGGGGAAAAGAATGCAGATAATAGAGTCTCGTTAAAGTTGAGTACTCGGTTCATCGTCCGAACTTCCGTCATTAAAATTTTCTCATTAGCACACTGGACTTGATAAAAAAATATTATAAAAAATCCAAACAATGCCAATAAATTAAATAAATATTCAACAATGTGAACAATATATAAGAATACAATATCGTGAAACTCAATTTTTAAAATTTTATTCGAATTCTTCAAAGCTAAATTACGTACCATTGAAAAATACTTACAAAATATTTTATTCGGAATGTGTTGCAGAATTCAAAAGCTGAGTTTTTATGTCGAAAAGAATTTCATTCGCTCAGAAATTTTAAAAATTGGAAATTTTATCACTATTAAAAGAAATCGTCGTTTTATGATATTGCACATAAATTTTAAACAATTTATAATGTCTTCAATTTAATTTGCAAAGTGTTTAATGAGCCGTAGGGAAATTTATTCGACCATAAATTTCGAGTGTCAGAACTGACTGAAATATACACTAGACATGTTTATGGATAAATATCGAATACTAATGCTGTACTAAACGCTACTGGTAGTATATATGTTAAGCGTATTAATAATATTGAATACTATTTCGAGGAAAATGACATCATTTGAGGATCCTTGATACAAACTATATGTTGATATATATCGAGTAGAATGAAATTTATGTGATGAATGATGAAAACCCGCGGCGAAGACCATAAACTTGACCAAAAGCCGTCGATTTTCCATTTACAGCGTCGTAAAATACCGGCATCGGATCCTCGAGGATTTATATAACCTGTATCCAAGCTCATATAACATCTCAGCTAATAATATAATATTTTATGAATAATCTGTCCTCAGATATAAATCATAAAATAAGTTGATAAAGTAAATAATATTGTAGAGATAAATAAAAAATAGGAATAAGCTATCAAACATTTGAAATATTTATCCATCCCACTGTAAATTTATAATAAAATATTTCTAGTAGTACAAGATGTACGACAACAAGATTGTTCATTCAAATAAATATTGAAATTTATACAGCGAGCACTTTTTTATGGATGAATAAATTCGTAGAGTCAATAAATAAAGTAAATTAAATTCTTTTGGATAAGTTATATATAAATATATTTTTTTAGTTATTTATTTTAAACACATGAAGAGTGAATAAAAAAAAAAATGTCTCGTGAAATCCTAGTGAACTGGCACTGCATTTCAATGAAGTACAAATCGGATATTGAAAGAACTGCAAAAAATAAAAGTTAAATTAAATAAATAAGGAAAAACGATACCTGTGATTGAACATCAAATATTGCCTCGACATCGATGAGAAAGAAATCTGTTGTGCAGACTGAATTAAGTGATCTATATATGTTTTTATTCAGTGGCAATAAAAAGAAGAAGATCAATAAAAAATAAGTTTACTCAGTAAATCAACAAGTAACAAAGAAATTACAAGTTTAAAATCCAATTGAAGTTTACAGAATAATTAAAACATCGTAAAGTTTCGAGCATGTAGAAGTAGCAGTACGTTGAACAAAAAGTGTGTATGAAAAAAAAGAAAAAAAAGAGAAAGAGTAATAGTAAGTTTGTGTCATCAGTCGTAAATCAAAGGACAAATATCTAAAATTGCATTAGATTTAAAAGTAATTTATATCTTAAACTTTTACGAAAATTCATTTTGACGTTAGTTTTCCACTCAGTAACTAATCCTCTCAGCGTTTCGAAACTTTCTAGGGATCATTAACGGCTGGCTCTCTTTTCTCTCTTTCTCGGTCTCTTTTGAACTAAGCCGGGGATTCTATTAGATCGATATATTACGTACATCTAAAAAGAGCAAAAGAACTCGAGGAATTGAGTAAAGTGAGTAAAGAGAGGCGCTAGACGTTATTTATACTCTGGCTGATTTATTTCCAACGGAAATCGGAAAGGAAGGACGATTAAATTTTAGCGACGTCTCTCTGTGTACTTACTACACTCTTCTCCTTCTCTTCCTCTTCCTTTTGTTTCTCAAGACCCTCTTCCTTCTTCTCCCTGTCTTCGGGTTAGCTTGAAATGTTTTGCTAGAAAATAAATAAAAATAGCTTTACAAAAGGATTAATATATTCCACTTGTTCCTTCATCTCGAGAAACGTATTATAATGTAATATTTCACTTTTGGTTGTTTTAAATTCGCTGGAGAACGGCGGGGCGCATGTCATATTTAATTTCTTTTTCTTTTATCATACTCGTTGTAATGCACTATTATTTAGACATCTATTATTTATGACACCGTTATGGTTTCGTTTATAAAAAGTATTTAAATTCGAATTCACTTTATTCCGATGCATTAATTCTTTTAAAACTCCACATGGTTGATTTACTCGCTATTTCATCGAGTTAAAAAAAAGTTTTTGAGTTAAATATTCTCGAACAAAGAACTCACCAATTATATTTATAATAGAAAACTTCAAAGCAATTTTATTAAAGTGTATTACTGTCAGTTTTATTTTAATTTCTAATATTCATTTATCGTCATATTAAATAGCTGTATGTGAAGTTAATATATTCGATATTTTAATCTTTAATTTTCTGCGGTAATAAATTACCGATCAAATATTTATGAATCCGATAATGCGTACGTCATTAGATATTATTTCCTCATTTCGTTGATATCATTTCGTATAATTAGGTGTATTTTATCATTAAAAAAAAATTTAACTAGCGAACATTTAAATCCTTTGACAAAAAATCACGATTTTACTGTTTGAAATAGAATTGATTATTAATTGATTACTATTTATTATAAATTCTTTATTACTTATTATAATGTAGTTTTTTTCGTATACCTATTATGTAGATTTATCAGTCATTTGATTTCTGATTAGGTAACTGAATTAATTATTTTAAGCATGAGGAAGAATATTTGATTCAGTTTAGAGGGACTTATTAACTCTGATAACCAAAAGTTAATAGATGTTAAAATTTAGTTGTAATTAGTAAGTTATAATTTTTTATTAGTAATGGAACTCACTGAGGAATTAAGAGAATTAACTGCTCCAAAGTAGATTAAAACTTTATTAATCAATTTTTAATTGCGAACTTTCTGCTTTGATAAAAAAAGTTAATAAGTTCTAATCTTTTGTTTAATTTTCAAAAATTCAATTTTCATAAAATCTTCACGTTTTAAAGACCTAGGAAGCAACACGATAATGTCCGTATGTGATTTTTAAAAAATTATATAAAATTTCTCACGCTTTATAAAAAAAATCCTCGACTGCATCAAAATAGTTATTTTCAATACATATGCGCAAAGGTTGGGATTCTGACGGCTTGAAGTGACATCACGAGTTTGAGGCTAAAGGCGCATTCTTTTCAATACCGAGTTAGTTATGTTAGTTATTCGGCCGAGCGAAACGAGTCCGCGGATATAGTACGAGGTCTTGAAGAGAATGTACCCACAGCCTCAGACGTGTGCCTTCACTTCAAATTTGTCAAGGTTCCTACCTTTGAGCATAAAGTATCAAACAAAATTTTTTGTCATATAAATGACGGAAGTTGAATTTGAGAGAGAAACAGTAAAAAATGTTTAATTCCTGTTTATTTAATTTAAAAGCACAATAATTATGTCAAAACATACAGTGTTAATGACATAGTATTAAGAAATAGTTTTTCATTATTTCGTTAATAGAATATTTTTTTTAATTTCATGTAATTTTAGATTATTTTTTATACAATTAACTCTTCACGTTGCGTCTTTTTTAGTTCCTCACTCGCACTATAGCGATTCTCTATAGGTTGAGTAGTTGTTAGCCTGTGATTCGCTCATAGCGCGACCAACTAAGGGTTAAAAGATAATTCGACTCATCTATAGCGTATTTTAGTAGTTGTGTAGGAATGTAGAGACAGATAGAGAGAGAGAGAAGTTATTTTTCGATACAAGTGCGAGGCAAGTTAACTAAATTATGGATTACCAAAAATTGTATAGTTTGCGCCCTCTGCATGTTGCTCGAAAATTCAACTTTCGCGGTTGATATGACGAAAATTCGATAACCGTACAAAATAAATTAGTCTAAAAAATTCGATAAAAGAATGCAAATTCCCTTGATGCATTTCTAAGCAAACTCAAGTGAAATTTGATGTATAAGAAACGCTCGAGCATTCTCTGGCATTTCAATTTTAACAGTACTTTGTTTCCCGTAAAAACAATAAAAAAAAACGATTTTAGCATCACCTGTTGTATTGATTTATTTTATTATATTTTTTAAACTTCCATTTTCATTCCTCTGTTGAATTTTTTCACCTGAAACGTTGGGAATAAAAGACGCAAGTTTCACTAGATCAGAGCTAATACATAAGCCGGAATTATCTCGTCTCTTCTCATTTCACTTTGTCTGGTTTCTTTAGTGATTCTCGGTGGAATTCACGCTGCCACTATAATGCAATTTCGTTTGCGAATACACTGACGAAAAAGGACAACTACAACCTATAACCACCACTACACGACAAAATCATGGTACATGTACATAATACACCAGCGATAGCAAAAACACAAGAACATTAACTTTGAGATCAAGTTAGTGCCGGTCACAAGTTACCGCGCCACATACGATACCTTCTACCTTCTACCTACTACCTATTTTCTTATATACTCAAACGTTATAAAGCACCAAAAGACCTCTTCGACCATTTTTTACGCTACCTACCGTATATAAAACGACGTCTGTTTATTTTTGACTTTTTCCCTTTTTCCTTTATTTTCACGTTATTATTGTATGATATTATATTTTATTATAACACTCGGTCTCGGTAGAATCACAGATTTCCCTCAAGATATATTGGACGACAGGTGCAATCATTTTTCCCTGCATTTTTCTCTTTACAAGACCATCGAAAAAAGTTGTACAGAAGACCATGATATCGATAAGAATAATGTTCACATCCTGCCAACTCCGTTATAAATTTATTATATTTATCATCTTTTCAATTTGACTTATACCACATATTATACATAACACATATTACATACAAGCTACCACTAAGCTACAAATGTTTCATATGTCCGTCGTTTGTTTGAATTATTTAAAAATAACCATTCAAAATTTAACGGTGTGTTCGTTAAACGTCACACGTTACATCAGAATTAAAATGCATAATCTACCTGGAAATTTACATTTTAATGTGAACCGCACATTTATAACGTACCGCTGTAACCATTATGCTATATAGTTACTCAATGTTACCCTCAACTTTAAATAAGCTTTCATGTATTGTTTTTTATTTTTCGTATTCATTATTCAAATTTATATTTTCACTTCAAAGATTCTAAATAGTCGAAAAATTTTTCACTTAATATTTAGATTGAGGTTCATAGAGATTGGATTTATCCTAATTTAAATAATTTTTATGAAAAATTATTAACATTCATTAATAATTTCATTATTGAAGTTATTAATAAAATCGTATTAAAAATTGCGATTTGTAGATTTGTGTTTTTTAAAAAAGAAAAAAAATATTCTAGCTTAGAAAAGTAATCATTTCTTTCGATTTCTAAACTGGAATACTCTCTTATTCAGTTGGATATTTAAAATAATTTTTATCACAAATACTATCGGATATATGTACGCTTAAAATAAGAATTCCGTTGAGATAAAATTGACAAGATTCGTCTAAGATTATGATATATCAAGCATATGTTCGATTACAATAAAGTAAATACATATATCTCATTATCATTCCATGGTTCATTACTTTAAAATCGAACGAAGCGTTTATTTAGTTTTTAAAAATTTTTTCTTATTTTATGAAAATTTAGGTCATTTATTATTTGAAAATAAATTTCTTGGAATTGAAAAGAGCGGTTTGTCGCTTCTGCTTATGATAAAAATACATGACTAACATATAAATAGTAGCTTCCAGCTAAATAAAGAAATAAAAAAGATTAAAAAGTTAATACAAACAATAAACATCATTAAACTTTTTTTCGGTGAATAAAGTTGGAGTAGTAAGGAAGAAAAGTAAAAGCTTAGGAAAAAGCTAGTCCGTCTGGGTAAACGCAAGGTATGTATATTCGAATACACAGCGAAGTATAAATAGAGTGTATACACTCCTCATTAAGTATACTTAATGAGGATATAGCTTGCGCGTTGTTTCTAAGCTTAAATTCAAGATGTACTTCTAAGTAGTGCGCCCCAATAAATCCCATTTTAGATAAGTATTACTACTATCCTCATCAGCCACTTTTCTTCCATCCAACCGACCGAGGTGTATAGTCTCTCCTTCTCTTTTTCTGGCTCAGTAAAGCTTGCATTTCTGGCTACACGTCCGAGTACTCAAAAACTTTTTACTCATCTCTTATCCTATATCCCCGTTCTTCACTCGCCAGTGAAAAATAATCCGTGGTGATAGCAGGAAGACGCGGAATAGAAATAAGTACGTGGAGTTGAAAATACATTTCACATTCTTCACTCTCAATTCTATATTATACATTATACATCCTCCATTGTATTCTTGATTCTACATTGCAAATTTTTTAAAGTCATCGAGAAATTCACCTACTAGTTTATATTACCAAACAGTTGTAATTTATTTTAAATTTTTTGTCGGCAGTAAAAAAAATTCCCAGTTCATTCGAGTCACATTTTTTTTTACTTTCCCATCCAATCGCTACTAGATGATGATACAGTACACCAAGAGACAGTTTCTCATTCACTTGCTATTACTCCTGAGGGAAAATCGTGGTTCTATGTATATAAATGTATACACACTTTCGTGCAATATGAAGTATTGAGTATTAAGCTTGTGTGAACCTCGGGAAATCGAACTACCCGTCGCTCATACAGAACACACTCTCACAAACTTCTCTACGATTCATCAAAGTTAAAAACTGTGTGTGTCAGAGCTGGAAAAAATTTTAAATTAAAGAAAAACAAGTAAAATGTGAAAATTACATGAGAGATGTAATATCAGAGATGGATAAATTTTAGTAATATAAATTTTAAATTTGTATCGTCAGGTTTTATGGAGGAAAATTTAATGGGTGGAGCAAATAAATGAACTCTTTGATTTTTGATTCGTATTTCATGTTAATTAACATTTGTTCACCATTGTATAACGTGGGGATATTATGCATCAAAGGTTGTGGGTAGTTTTTAACTTTGAGTTATTAATAAGACTTAATTTTTGTGGGAAGTTTTTATAATTAAATAGATTTTAATTATGTCAAAGTGAGGCTTCACCTTTTCTTGGCCATAAAAAGTTTATAAATATTGAAAAATTTGTAAATTCGTCAATCGTTAAACAAAGGTCAAAATTTACAAATTTCTAAAGATTCATAAACAGTGTTTCAATAAATAAATTAAACACAAAATTTTTTTTGATTTACGCTCTTGTGGTTTTGAGAATTTTTTTTTTTTTACTTTAAAATTCAAAACTTCGACGTGAAAATAAACAAAATGAAAAAAAAAAAAAATAAAAACTGTCAACAATTCGATTTTTCTGTTTAAAAATCGATGAAGCGCCACTTCGACTTACAATAACCACCATAATTTAAAAATGCAAGTGAACTGAAATCAAACGTGAGTTTTTATCGCATGCTAGATAGACTCTTTAGCTTAGACTCGATCTCACAGTTATGTAATAACCGTGTGAGTAATTTCGAGAATTCTATGTAGCCATAATTAAAGGTTAAATTCAGATGATTAGCGGTGTAGAGTACTGGACGATGGATGATATGACCTGGTATTTGAATGTCTAAAACACGAACAGAGTACAGTATGTCTGGAATATAATTTCGGGATAGAGTGAGCTGATGGTGAATGTGAATGTGGATTATAGCAGGTTCAGGAAACATGAAACATCATTACGTGATTGGGCAACTTGTATCCGTACACATCGTTCACTCGTTAATCCCAAAGCAATTGGTAACCCTTCATATTCTGTAAATCCTCGGGGGTTAATACTGAAGTTATACTAAGAAGTTAAATCCTAAAGTCTGTTAACAAAATAAACTTGTGTACTTTGCGGCTTATGGATTATATGTATATATAAACTAGTTGTATTAAAAGTTACTTTATTTATCGCTTATTCTATGCTGCACTAAATAATTTATATTATTTCATTTTAATTTAACTAAGTAGATGTTGAGAAAAGCGGAAGTAACCAAAAGTTTATACCTAACTGCTATTATTCTTCATTTGTAATTTGAAGAAAAACAAAAAAATAGGTGTTCTGAACAGAACAGAAGAGAAATGTTGAAATAAAATTCAGTTGGCATTTAGCCTGAACTATCTGGAAAAGTGAAAAGCTTTGGAGGAAGAGAAGATTCTTCTCTTACTTTGACTCTATTTTTACTGGTGGTTTTTAACTTTTCGTGGCTAAGTAAATTCTTAGGGAATTTCACCTCCGGCGTAATATAATAAGAATAAGTCTTTTAATATCCTTTTTTGTTTTTTTTACTTTAACAATTTAGTGAAAATTTTCATAATCTTATTTTTATTATCATTGCTATCCCTATCGTTATTGCTATTCCTTGGGTGAGGGTAGCAACGGAAATTCTCGACTATTAAATGGACTTCAAGTGAGATAAACTGTGAGATGTGGAATAAAAATCTTCACATTTCCGAGATCTGAGGATAATGGATATACGCCAAGATAGTTTTAGTTATATAGGATAAGGATGAAAAGTAAACTCTTGGCGTCGCGGATGTGTGTCTCGCGTGGTGTCCTGAGCAACGACTTGCTTCCGGTTAAGATACCACTCACCCACGCTCACTGATTCTACTGAAATATTTACTCTACACACATTTAGAGCCATACATCTGTATACATAAGTACCACATATAAACACATGTATACATATTATCTGGTGCACTCGAGAAACAAAATCGTTAAAAATAAAAGCTACCGGATATTACCGATAAAGTGATTGTCCTGAGCCAAGTAATCGTGTGCCAAATTTATTCTATGCCTTAGATTTTTAAACTTGTGATTTAATGGATAACCTACTATTTTTCTTAAATGTCCTATTTCTTAATGCTTATACATTTCCTCGGATTTTTATTTTTATTTTTTGCTACTTCTGGAATTTAGTAGTATACAGAAAGAATTTGTGGTGACAGTTCGTTTACATAAAGCTATGATGAGAAAAAGTGATGATAGATATTATAAATTATAATCTGATGCTCGAAAAATTAGTTGTTATGAAAATAAATGTCATTAAACTTTAATCGAAAGACATCTAACTATTCTTAAGATTTTTTTCTATAAATTATTATAAAGAAAATAAAAAAGTAAAAAAATTCCACTTTTAGAAGTTTTAAAAACTATGAGATAAATACTGATAGGTGCTGAGAAATATTTGAGATACTTGGGATATTTGAGATATTTAAGCGAAAATTAAAAATACTTTATTTAATCAGCAAGTATTATAAAACCTGTTTGTTTTTCAAAGAAATAAGGCTAAACTATCGGCAGCTGTTTGGCCCAGGACTTGATTATCTTAATGTTTCAATGCGTAGAGGTGGCATTAGACAAGATTACTTACGTCTGCCAAGAGCAAATAGCAATATGTATGAGTAATTTTTTATAATCCATGGCATACGTATCTGGAACTCGTTGCCACCTGGGTTGACAACTGCAGATAGTCTTCCTAAATTTCAAAATGCCTCCTTTTCATTTTTTCTGGCTGATGACAATTAAAATCATCATTATATTTGTTTAAATAATTATAATTTTTGCTTTCAAAGTATTTTCAGAGTGTTTATGAATTTACTAATTAGCTACTGTATTAAGTAACTTTATTGTATTAGGTAACTTTAAAATCTTGCTCTCAAAATTATAGAACTATTGTAATTGTATTTTAATACTGTATACTTGTATATGTATAAAAATGTATTGCTTATTGATGGCCTTGAGGGAGCTTCGGCTCTAAGGACAAATAAAATATATCTATCTATCTACTTTAATATATTCAATGCAAAAATTAACTTGATTTCAGAGATAAATTCGAAACCAAAAAATTTAATTTTGAAGAGTTTCATTGTTTTGAATCAAAACAGATAATTCTCGAATCATGTAAAATTTACTTGAATCAAGAAAAATTTATCGAATCAAAAATTTTTTTGAGAAAAATTTATCAAATCAAAAATCTCGATTTGAGTAAAATTTACATTACTTGGACTTTTTTATTGTCAGTGTATTATACTTCAAATAATAATAATAATTCATTTGTATATATTGAAAATATCCTCCAATAATGATTATTACCCGAGGGTATTTTGTAATTTTTAACATGCTTTCCTTGAACAAATTTATTCGTTATAAATTAATTATAAATAACTAAAGATAACAAATGACAAACTGAAATAACAGCGAATGTTTAATTTAAAAACTGCCATTGTAAAGTACTATTAATTATACTAAACACTCAATTAAACATTTACTGCGCACTGAATCAACAAAAAAGTGCTCAATGTCTGCAATTCCATGTAATGTTTAACCAAAAAGCTCCGTCTTCGTTCTTTGGAATGCGATTAAAATTCAACCCAGCACATTGTCACCCCAAAAAACCAGAATTTATTTTCAATTAAATACATATAGAATACGAGAGTAAAAACCATTTGATTTTGCCGTAGGGTGAAAAACTATTACGCACACCAATTATATGTATTGAATTTGATCAAGATATAAAATCAATTAATGGAACAGGACTTGTAATTGAAAAACAAAAAACAACGAGCGAAAAGTGATTTTAAAAGTCCTCGACATGACAGAAATATAATGTGCAACGGAAATGGATTTATGTCATCGTTCTTCAATTTAAAGAATCGAGTGTTGATGTTTTTCAGTACTATCGACAACCGATGTCCATTATTTTCCATACCATCCATCTATACCAAGTTAATTTTATTTATTTACTTTTTTATCTTTTCCCAACTGTATTTTCTGCATTCCAGGCTCTCGCACATACATGTATATTCCATACGTTTTCATATATATGTATTATATCGAGAAAATCCGGTAATCGAAATCAACAGTTCATTAAAATTCATCGCCACCGATTTATCGAGTACCCAATTAAAATTTTCATTATCAACATCACACACTAATTAAAACGCTAGACTTTCAACTGATGAATGCTGATTAATTAAAAAGCGTGTTATTGTTACGAAAAGTATGCTCTACATTGGCAGTTAATAGGATTGTAACATAACAATAACAAGATCAGTCATAGTCCCATGAGTAAAATCCGATGGTTTTAACGTCATCGAATTTCTCTCGAGTATCACACATGATAGTTCTCAATCCATTCGTGCGTTTGGTTTTGTTCCAACATTACACACACCTTCACACATTACACGAGTAGTTTGTAAATTGAATCGAATTTACTCATTCGTCGAAATATCCAGTCTTTGTCAGTGACAATACGATGCCTGTGTAATGATGTTTTACTAGCAGATTAATGGTCTTGCTTTTACTACTCAATAGAGAGTTCAGTACCGTACAGTGCTGCTATGCAAAATATAAAATGTATTTTGCACACTGTATACTATCTGAATGATTTATGTCCAACGAAGCATTAATGTACGTGTTATTATTGTTCATGATTTGATCAACAGGATACCACTAATTTTCTACTTCCCTTTTGGTTAGATTTCCCTTTCTCTCCTGTGTACTGCTGATGCTGACAGTACCAGATTTCGTTTGATCACCTCGTTCTAATTGAGCCGAAACGTGCTTTATTAACCGTGAAAAAATTTTCTGATAAGGCCATATCAGGCTATATTTAGGAATAAAAATATTATTTTTTTTTTCTAGATATGTGTTCGTCAAGGAACATGTCGTATTAAATAGGAATTAGTTTATCAGTTGATTAATGTCTCATACTTAACTCTCTTATAAAGAGAGAATTGAGCGATCATGCGCCCTCTGTCGAAGTTTTTTAACACTATTTTAATCGAAAAATTATTTATGGACATATTGAGTCATATCAAGCTAATGCAGAGTATATACATTGTCTGGAATCAAGAGAACGAATTCTTGTTTCAAATAAAATTTATTTAAATCAAGAAAAATTCTCAGTTTAATTATTTTTCCACTTCAATCAAGGTGATGAAGGTATTCGAAATGATTTTTTTTTTCAAGAATTTTTCTCTCTGTGTAAATATCTTGGTATGACCTGATATAACCTGTTTTCATATTAGGTCATACATGGCCATAAAAATTTTCTTCACGGATAATTGTTTTAATTATCATCCGAAAGTGCTTAAATCGAACACTAAGAGTTTTTTCGTACAACGAAAATTGTATCAATAAAAGCAAGTAAGCATCAGCAGTTCAAAATGTCCCCGATTCTAATTTACATTGTCTGTGGAACGATATTCTTTTTATAAACTTCTGTTTTATTTTCTGAGGTTACTGCAAATTTATTCAAAATTCAAGCACTTGACTGTCGGCAGCTCGGTTAAGTACGAGCCATTAAGAATTTTATCAGTGTACTTGTAATTACAGTATCATTGCTTCGGGATTGAGAGCAACGTCTAGTTCTTTTTTTTTTTTTCGATTACTGTATACAGTAATTTATTTTTTAAAAATAGAACTTTCAAAGGATTATGCGATTAATTACTAAAAAAGTAAAATTTTTTCGTATGAATTTAATAACTAAATTATTTTTCCCGAGTTGAATTACTCAAGCTTTCTATTAATGTATTTTATTAATGAAAAATGATTAAATTATTTTTTTAATTGGCTAGATAAAACTTTTGAAAATGGTACAGTGAAAATATTTTATGGATTCATTGTGATCCTTACAATAGCAAAGCTAATTTATCTTCATTAAGCAAAGTCAATCTCATAAGCACGCTGCTAAATTGCAAATCTAATTTCGAAATAACTGAATTATCCACACTGTTGATCTGACATGACGTTAATATTATACTAATTAAGTTATATTACTTTGAAAGGAAAGTTATAAAAGTACTTAACTTTTTGTAACTAAATCTTAATTCCTTTTTATTTGTCCTTTATTTTTGCGACTTCAATGAATTTCAGTAAAACGAACACGGCTAATTCCTTCAATGCACAGTTTGATAATAGAATGAAAGTACATAAATAAATTATGATAATCAAATTCCCTGAATTATTCAAAACAAAGTTATATACTATCGACAGATTTTCGTAAAGTCGAAAGCCTGGACAGTTTTCAGTTAATTATAAGTTAATAATTGATAAACTAAACACCGTGAGTGTTGGATTACAATTCTTAATTAAAAAAAAAAAAAAAGTTGGACGGCAACAAAACACACAACCGTAGCTTCATCTTAAATTAGCTCTTGTACTTCTATTTGGAGTTAGCTTAGTTATAGTAGTGCACAATCATAGCTCGAAGCTGTGTCAAGAGACTGAAACTTACATTAACCAATTTCGCCTCGAGGAAACTTCTTTCGCAATTTCGTAAACTCTGCTCAGGCTCCCAGTTTCCCTACATCAATCCCCCAAGACAATACAGCGATGTACAAAGTGTAACAAAAACATCTGGATTGATTACTGAAAAAAAGTTACTCACTCTTGACGCTTTTAGACTTTGAAATTAAATGGATCGATCAACTAATGTTGTCTCATCAAATTTTTAAATTACGTCGTTAATCAGATTCAGTTGATTATTGTTAAGTATGCATTTACATTTAATACATAATTTAAATTAATTTATTATTATTATTATTATTATTATTATTTTTAGAATAGATAATGGGAGAATAGGGAAATATAATCGATTAATGTCTTTTGAAATAACGTATGATAAAGTATAATATTGCTTATAACGTATAGGTCATCGTGATTGTGAAATACCTGTCTATTGTCGAGTCTCATATTTACGTGATAATGATAAATTAAACTTGATATCTGGTTGTGAACCGTTTAAATAGAACTTTCAACATAATATTGATAACTGTACACTCACATGTACAAATATTCATATTCAGAACAAATGGTTTTCATTGAAGTTTAGTCAAATATACAATTCCGTCAGTGTATTTATGAGTATTGTGTTCAAACAAATAGTTTATTATGTCAAAGTATGATGAAGTACATGGAACAACTCATGCATCGATCAATCCATAGCAAACTTTTCTCCCTTTTATCTTATGTTTATTAAGCTTGATGATGTTTATGAACTATTAACCGTATGTATACCCATAATGTCAATTTTAAATACAATAGATCATTGTAAATTCGAATGTTGGTAGACACAAGTTTAGTTATTATGGTTTGTGCTTGCTCTATATTGGTTTAATGACCTTTCACTATTTGATGATTTTGCAGTTACATCAATCTATATACGCGATTATATTTACTGGAATAATATTTAATTTTAGTAATATCATTTGCGATGGGACGTTATTTAAATTACTTTGGTCGTGAGGTGACTTCGTTAAGATTAAAAAATTGTACTCGACTTCTTTTTAAAAGAAGATAATTTTAATGGAAAAAAATTCTCATTAACGATGCAATTAAAATGTTATAAAACGAAAAATATAAAAACAAGTGTAATCAAAATTTAGTTGAGAGTTTAACAAAAACAATGGATTTTTTTTTATTATTTGATTACAATAATTCATTATTTTGAAATTTATAAAAAAATTGATACAAACAATCTCAGTCAAACTTAAACTTTCAATCACGAGTTGTAAAATCAATAACTTAACAATTGATTCAAAGTTATTGTTTTTAGTTTGAGCTGGCATTTAGTTGAATTCCTTGATTCATTATAATGTCTTTTCCATTTTCAGTCTGATTTTTTTCACACAATAGTTGGTATTCTTATAATTAAAATACTTATATCAAAAATTGTAATCGACTTATTTTTATTATTAAAAGAGTCAACACAGGAGAAAAAAATTTTTCTTAAAGTTGATCTAAAATCCAAAACCAACAGCTACCAATTTTCTTTTAGACGCCGATAAGAAAAAATGGCTAAACAAAAAAAGACGTTGTTGAAAATTATTACCGTCTAGTTTTTCCCGTAAGTATAAGAAACTTTCTGTATAAGTTGATGGAGAAAGTAAAAAGGAGTATAAAGTTTTTTTTTATATAAAGTAAACGTTATTACCGAGTAAAATAATATTAATAGGAAATTTTTCACTCCAGTGTCTAGAGTTAATTCCTTAGGAGTGACTTCCGATGTTTTCCCGCGACCTCGTCGATCCTCGGCTCCGGAAAGACATTTGAGCTTGTATTGAGTAAGTCGGTCATATTACACTATTTTAGCGGCATTAACTTTCCACGAGGCAACAGCGATAGCGATAACGGAGGAAATGATTAAATTGCATAGCTAAAAAGTTAATTTTTTTACCAATTATCTGTTTATTTTTCGATTGAGTTACAAAGCGACTTTTAACTAATGGAATTTATCGATCACCAGTTTACAGTTTAGAAATTTTTCAATAATTGAGAATGCTGTCTTTCTTTTTTCTGTCAAAGTAAAAGCAGTAAATTGATCTGTTGAATATTTAACTATTCCTCTATGTGGAATTCAGAGATAGTTTCTATCGGAAATAATTTAATTAAATTTTTATCGCCTGACGAAGCAAATTCGTGTTACGACGTTTGATAGCGGCAATTAGTCTTACAAATAGGAAACATTCTCAATATTTACCCGAGAACTCAAACTCCATGATACAGAGTATCATCGAAGCGGAAAGGAAATGCTTGCAGCTGCTAATTACTTTCTCCCGTGATGAAGAGTACACCTACCTCCCAAAATACATAGCCATCATCAGTCTTAGTAGTGATGTATCATAAATCATAACTAAGCAAAATTTTGTTAATTTGTTCCGGTGTAATTGAAATCAAAGTTTGTATTTGAATTTTATTTTTAAATTGATTAATTACCTTAATTGGTTGGTTGTTTGTTGCAGATAAATCTTTAACTTCATAAATATATATTTGAAAATTGGATACTGTTTTGGTTTTCGGCTATAAAAAATATCAGAATTTAAATAATTCATCTGCTTTTACAGTAATTGAACTGTACTTGAATTTGTTAATCTATTTGTAAACTCCAATACGTCGAAATTGGTTTAAATTGGAAATACGACAATATAAAAGTTAATTAAATTTCGTAAATGCAGTTAATCGCAATGAAAAAACTCAATCAAATTAAAACATCTCCTACAATTAATTTTAATTAAATAATGAAATCTTTGACTCGGAAAAACAATTGCATTCCGGGGGTACTCCGACGCAGCCTCTAAACTCGATTTTATTTTTATTTTTGGTGCCTTCGCGATTGTTAAAAAAAAAACCTTAAATGGATTTTAATGGTAAAATTTTTATTGAAATATTTTGAAGAATAATTACATTTCGATAATAAAGACGATTATTTTAAAATCATTTATAAAATTATTAGTTATAATGTTTAGATTATGATTTTTTAAAACATGAATTTTTGAGAAACAAAGTTACGTTAGAGTACCCTCGATATGGTATCAGGAGTTTTTTCTCGTGAAAATTCAAATAAATAAAACAATATAATAACGTTGAAAAAAAATTTACTTTAGGTAACTTTATTTTCAAATAAACTTTAGCTAACTTTTAGCAACAAAAAATGGAAAATTAACAACTGAAATGGATTTTTTTCTGTTAGTGTAACAATATTTCTCATTTATGACCGGATACCAATTTGGTGTTTATGATTGAACTAAGAAACAATCAGTTTTTAATCAATTTTTAAAAAAGAGTTAATCAAGGTGTTTAACTACTTTGGTACATAGTTTTTCTGATAAAAGATCTACCAAAATTTATAATAATTTTTAAATTTTTAAATCGATGTTGAAAATTATTCGAAAACATAACTTGCTATCTTGGATGAACAAACTCGTGAAACAAGTGATATCATTAAATAAATAATAAAATTTTAGGCAAAAAAATAAGATCCTTGTAATAAAAACTCATTTTTTATTGATATAATTGCAAAAATAAAATTTAATTGCCTCGAATATCAAAAGCTGAGATTTCTTTAATAAATCTCAGCATACAATTTATTCATGGAGAATGTACTTGAATGCTTACATTCAAGCCTGAACCATCATAACAATCCGGATATAAATGTTTGAAGATTTCAGCGCTAAAAAGAGTTTTAATTAATAGTTGAAAAGATGAAAAGATTCAAGCATATCATATTGTATGTTCGGCTAATATTGTTGGCTTCTTAGGGTGGGATTTCGAACCCAGAACAGCTAACGTGAATAACTATAATAATGGCGATGAGGAATAGAAATAAAAGTACGTAAAGCTCTTCAGCTATAAGCACTTAGTTACTTTAAAGCAACACTGTTAAAAATTTCTATTGTAATTTTACAAGAAATGTATTGGAAGCTAATAGGCAAAACATTTATTTAAAATTACAATCGGGTATAGTAAAATTACAAAACATATATAGCTCAGTGGGGTTACTAATTTTACAAAACAGTTTTGTCATTTTACAAATATTTTTAGATTAGCTAAGTTTGTAAAATTACAATACTTTCCTTGAATTTTACTTTTATTGAAACAATAAAAAAGAAAGATTTGATTCAATATTTGTTGTCATTTTATTTTTACGAAGCGCTGATTAGATTTTGAATCTCACGTAGAACTAATTATTACAACTTAGATGATATAAAGTGAAAATAATATTTACCCTAACTAAGAATCGAACGCAAGCCGCGCGCTTGCCAGACCGATACCTAACGCCCTACGCCATACGACCGATAGGTGGTCTAACATCTTATTATTCTTATAAGCTAATAATTATTTATTATTTACATTATTTGTGCTATTTGATGCTGTTTATTGATGGAAAATAACTAACTTTACATTATTTATAATTCATTGAATATTATAAAAATTAAAGTCTAACATATACTCATTAAAATATATTGATTTCGAAATGATCGTTTGAGCGAAGATAAATTATGCCTCGATTTTATTATTCCAAAAAAACAACCATAGACTAAAAATTAGAAAAAATAAATATGAAGGGCGTTGTTGTTTTTTTATACATCAGTCTTATTTTTGTAAAATTGAAAAGTATTATTTTTAAAATTAGAAAACGGTGAAGTAGAATTACAATTCGTGTAATATAATTACAATTGTCTGATAACATTACATTGCATTTTGTAATTTTACAATGAAAATTGTAAAATTAAAAAAAAGCTTTTTAAATTTTTTATGAGATTATTGTAATATAAATTACAATATTTTTTTTATGATTTTACATACAATTATGCCGAATCAGATTACAAATAATGTTTGCAAAATTAAAAAGCTTTTTCTTGAAAATTGACGAACAGTTCTGTAATATTACAATGCGTGTTAGGTTTATACAAGAAGATTGTAAAATTACAATACATCTTAGTAGATTTCCTGACAGGTGTTGGAAAATTACATGAATTGTATTTTATTTCGCATTGCTATACACTGATTTGTAATTTTACATATCATTTGTTTTGTAATATGATTGTAATTTTACAAAAATTTTTAACAGTGTATTAGTATTTTTCTATTATAATCAGTTAAATATTCCATTGCATCGAAGAGAGTAATTCTTAATGCCGATAATCCCGGGTCAAAAAATTTAGTCTGTTTTATGATTAATAAAATTTTTTAATATTTTTCATTCAATTTAATTTTATTATGTGTATCTATTTTATATGAGAACTTAATCTGTTTTTGCCCGTATTATTCACAATTCAGACCAATTTCAGATCATTTTTAATGTTATAATAAAATTGTTTTCTATTGTTTCAAGACCAAAATCAGACTTTTTTCGTCACAATCATTTAGCTGGTTTTGATCGCATCAAGGTCAAAAACAGACCAAAACGTTCTATAATTTTTAGTCGGTTTTTCGTCGCCTGTAGATCAAAAACCGACCTTTTACGAATTTGATAATAATAATAATATTAATAATAAAAATAATAATAATAATAATATATTTATTTATTATTATTATTTTATTCATGTCCTCGAATATCCTCTACAGGGCACGGCTTTTCATTCTCTGAAACTGAAATAGTGACCATTCACTATTTCGTAGTGCAATGTATACCAAACGGTACTCTTCGCACTACCAAATAGTGGATACCGCTCATTGAATGATGCGTGAAAGTATAAAATTTAACATTAATCTTGTCAACATTTTAATTTTGTCTCGATGTATTCACATTGTGTTTAATAACGATAATTAGAAAACTCTAGATTTAGATCCATAATTAAACGATGAGAACTATTTTATAAACGTATATTAATACAAATTTATTAGTTATCACTGCAACTAATATTCGCAGTTACAAAACTTTCATAATCCATGAAATGTTGAGCTATGACAAATAAATATGACAGATGTAAGGGTATAATCGACGTTCAGTTTATAAAACAAGAGAGCGCATGAATATATTATAAATTAATTTATTTTTTCAAATAAATGCGACATAATTTTTAATGAGATACTTTTAAGTCCAAAAAATTATAAGTCACCATCTTAGTCGACTTTTGGCCTTCGAATATTTAGAGTGAAAATTGTAGATCAAAAACAGTATAAAATTTCATATTGAATTTGAAAACAATATATAAAGTCATCTACAAATTAACTAGACTAAAAACCGATCAAACTTTTAAAACTTTTTAGTTTCATTAGAAACAGCATAAAATATTCATAGTTGCTCAATTATTTTACTAAAAGGTTATTTAGACTTAAAACAGATCAAAAATAATTTTAATAGTAGATGAAATACCGATAAAAATGTTTTTTAAAGTTCAAATACAGATCAATAAGTTCAAATGCAGATTATTTAGCTTAAAATCAGTTTAAATTTTTCGACTCGGGATAGCTGTTGAATGTTTAAAGATGAGAATTTATGAAGTAGTTTTATTATTTTTTTATTTTATGGAATAACTTATTAATTATCGGAACTGAAAATATCCTTAGAGGAATAATTAAGACTTAATCAATATTTTAGTTGAAAAGTCAATGAAAAATTTTAAGCTGAA
This sequence comes from Cotesia congregata, assembly GCA_905319865.3. Lineage (NCBI taxonomy): Eukaryota > Metazoa > Arthropoda > Insecta > Hymenoptera > Braconidae > Cotesia > Cotesia congregata. Next base: position 8,218,101 of record CAJNRD030001124.1, read on the forward strand.
AGAATGTTCGAAGCAGCTCTGATATGAGAAGCGCGTAAAATCTTGACAGTGGCTATCGATCGCCGAAGAATTTCTGATGATGGATTCAAAGCACTTTGTGAGAAAGCATTCGGCTAAAAAGAAAATAAAAAATATTAAAGAAAACCTTGTTATTTGATCGGGAAAAGTTTTGATGAAAGTCATTTGTTAATTTAATTTTGTATGTGAAGATTTTTTTACAATAACTCCTTTTTCTATTTTCTCACATTACATCGTCTAACAAGATCATACTGAACACGAGAATCACAAGCATGAACACATGTAATATGACTAAAAAGAAAAAGTTCTTAGTATTTTTATCCTCGAATACTCTTGCACTCTTTGATATTCGACTCTTCACACATCAATGTTTTAACGGCACGTCTCACAGATGAAAAAACTTTTTATAGGACGTATGTATATTCCGCTAAAGTTTAAGCTGACATGAAAATTGTTTACGATCAATATTTCTTTATCGGCTCGCTTATTTTTTTCATTAACGTTTCTATTTTTTATTTCTTAAAACAGTTTTTATTTACGAAATAGTATAGCTTATTTAATACTTTTTGCAGTGATGATTTTAAACTGAAAAGTATTGTTAAAGTTAGACAATAAATCCTGGAAGAAAGCTCCGAGTTTTGTAACAATGCTGGGTCAGCAGCTACTCTCGAGATTTTTTAGGAAACGAATCTCTGGTTAAAAGTCGCTCTCGGACGTGCAAGTGTCAACTTTTAATGTTACTTATTAACAAACTTCCAAACTTTATCGAGTATTATTGAATGTTATGGCACTTTAACTCTTTAATGATATCGAGCCTTAAGATTAATGCTTTTATGATTTACGCTCAAAATAATTGTTCTTTTTTAACTTCAACCTATCTTTTGTCAGTTTATTTTTGACAAATTGGCCAAAAATAGTTTATGACCATTTAAAGATGTTTTTATGTGTTCAAGTAATTGAAATAAATAAAATTTTTTAAGGTTCAATCAATAAATTTTTTATTGAAATGAAAAGCATTTTTTCGACTTTTTGTGAAAAATAAAAAATCAATTTACGTAGACGGATATTAAAATAAAATAATAGAATTTTAGCAAGAAGGGGTTGTTGGGTAGTCGTTATCGTAGCGATTCAATTTTCTGAACCGCAATCTTGAAGATTCGTCGGCACCTAAAAGCTTTGAGGATAAGTCGTCTGTGTAGTTTTGAGATGCTTGAAATTTATCAATTTGGAGCGAATTGGACACGTGACAAAATCGTATTGTCTAACGAACTGTGCTGTAAAGTGTTAGCAAAATAGTGTGTATCTTTTATATATACTATGAGTGGGTACTTTTCTTCAACTAAACGTCTCGACTGACTAACGAAGGGACTTGTACGTCAACGGAAATTGTTACCGGAGCTTCACTTCGCTATTTTTTCTTTTATCTTTTTAACGTTTTTCATCTTCTTGTCTGCCAAACCAATGTCATTTCACGTTCGTCGCGTTTGTTCAATCTTATCATTTTTTTATTTTTATCATAGAAGTAAATTTAACTCTGAGTCGGAGCTCCCGTCAAATCGACTTTGATTCAATACGCCAATTTCAAATCGCCAACTCGACTACTTTTTTACTGCTCAAATTAAGCTTAAGATTTTTCACCTGTGACATAATAATTTTCATGTGCGACTTACCTCGATTTTACGTGTCGAAATATCATCACAGCAGTGATAGATAAAATATAAATTTATGTATTATTTTATATTCTCATTTTATATCAACATCTACTTCAAATAGTTGAGTTTTATTCAACGTTAAAAATCAGCGTTATATTCTGATGATATTTGAATATTTGAACAATTTATTAATTTTTGAATCACGTATTGCTTTATCAGTTTCACACATTTTTACATTTTTGAAAAGTGAAAAAAATGGGAACATGCCAAGGTTATGTCAGAAATTTTTTAATTTTTGTATACTTTTTAAAATATTAAGATGCATCGGTCATTAAAAGTGAAAATAAATTGACTTCTTTAAGTGCAAAATAATTTCCATTAAAAGTGACATTTTTCGTGTTAACACGGTATAAGAGGAAAGAAAGAAAATGCACATTTTTTTTAATGTTTTTGAATTGTAGTCAAATTTTTGTAAAAAACTAATATTCAATAAAATGCTAAATTCATAACTGCTCTAAATAAATTTGATAAGTCCTGACGACATTCTTTTTTGAAATTATTAAAAAACTAGTATATTAAACAAAAAAGATCATGAACAAAGTGAAAGAGTTCCAAGAGGTTAAGCAGTGGTATGCTATGATCATAATTATATTTGAAAATGGTGTTTCTTGAATTAAAAAATCCGTTTTTTGGAAAAAAGAAAACATTCAGATGAATCATGAAGAAACTTCATTCGTACAATATTTTTTAATCTATATCACTGATAGACCATCATCTTCTAATAAAGTCAATCCTTCTATAAGAAAAATTTTTTTTTATTTAATAACTTATATAACTAAAACGTTCCTTACAAAAAATATGTCAATAAATTTTTCATTTCTTCAACTATAAAATACGCGTATATTTGTGTTCACTAAACTTTTTTCTTTATTAGTTCCATCCACATTCAAAAATGTACGATCAAGAAATTCAATGAAAAAAAAAAAATAAAAAAAAACTTATCGCGAAAAGTTTATCGTGAAACATTTTAAGCATAAACATTTACACGATAAACTACAAGATGTATAACGCGGGCTTACTACTAACTTTATCAATGTTTTGCTCCGCTAAAACTTTTCAAAAGCAGCACTATAAAAACAAACAATTAATTTCAGATAAATTTATATTCACGAATGTATTAAAAGTTATATTTAACTATACTGAACACTAAAAAAAGTAAGATTGGTTATCGAAAAGCAGCAAACGGTTCTTATCTCCTTGACATCTCGAGAGATGCGCAAGAGCAAGTTAGAGACCACGAACAAAAGTCGGGGTAGAAACTGGAAGCTAGGACAAGGAAGAATGGAGGCAAGGAGATATAAAGTTGGTCCGATCGTTGACGCGAATGCGTTCGTTGGTTTTATTCCTGGGAGACTGAGCCACTTCTCAAACTTTTACTTCTTTCCCCGCGAACATTTTTTTTTATTTTTTTTTTATTTATTTTCATTCTCTCCTATCACTCTGTTTGCCAACGGAAAAGTTTATGTGGGTGTTCAGAGCTTTGGTCCAAGAGCCATCGAGTTTAAATCCCCCAAGTAGATTAGGTTTCTTACACAGTTTTGTGCACTGTAAACTGTACAGTGTTCCTGTGACTGGTGTGCAGGAGCTAAATTTTTCTAGGGCTCTCATCAAACTGCTGAAAGTAATGAGTCCTCAAAAGATAAATAAAAGCAAAAGTTTCCGCATTTTATTCGGTAACCGCTCTCTGCTCTCTGCTCTCCGCTCTTAAGTACAGAGCATTATTAGAGCTAATTAATCCGGTGGAATCAAGAAACCGAATATAATGTATAGTTTACTCCCTTTACGGTTATTCCGGGCGAGGGTGACGATATTACAGTCATTAACAGCTCACAAGTAAGCTCTTGGCATTAAATTATTATTAAACACGTAATTGGGGATGCAATTTATATTTTACATTGAAATTTTCAGGATTGTAAGCGTTTTATCATTTACTAGGGCAAAAGTTTCGTCAGTGAATTCTGAATTCCGCTGGATATGGAGGATTATTATCATCTCTCGAGAATTATACAAGCTATCCTACTATGAAGGCATTTGATCCCATCAGAGATCTATCTGCCCGGCTATATTCTCGTCCTCTGTATATACCTACATTGAGTGCTGTGAGTATAGAAGTGATAAAGAGATAAATTCTGCCCGAGAGACTGATGAAAACCCTCGGGATTACTCGAGACACTGATAGATTTTATTGAAAAATTAACTTCATTAGTTACACCTATGTTTTTTAAGTACTTTCCAATCGATAACGCCATTTTGTTCTTTATATAACGTATTAATAAATCTAATCATTTTTTAATCTATATTAGCAATCTTTACCCCAGTAATTTGAAGTTCTATTAACTTTCACTTTGAAAGTTGAACTTTATGTACTGGCAAATTGTTTAGTTTATTGCTTCAGAAAATTAGGGGAGATGGTATTGTTAATTTGTTGGATTAAATAAACGAAAATTGAGCAGCAAAAATTGTTTGGACAAATCTTTGAATTCAAAACTAGAAACTATCATTGAAATCAAATATCAATGGTGAAAGTTTCTAACGTTTAAACTCTTAAAGTTTAAATCAATAAAAGTTGTCTCTCAAGGTCAGGTTGATAAAATTTGAAAGATTAGTTCTCCAAGTCTATTTTTACAAGTTCAACCGCTTCGAGTTTTTGTGAATAATTATTATTGATTGAATTTGTAAGCAACTAACAGACAGGAAAAAAGGGGTAATAGCTTTTGTGAATGAAAACCAAGAGTAGATCAATGAATAAATTAGCAAAATATTATTTAACATAAAGATTATTTGATCAAGAAGTTAAAAGTTTAGTTGAACGTCATGAAAAGTTTAATACAACAGTAACACAAAGCTGACATTAGTAATACACTTGTCATTCGTACAAATCTTCCGGTGTCGCTCGCAGTTACATCAACTCATTCGTTTTAAACAGAAACAATATTCAACAATAGCACCAACATCCACTGCACTATGATAAAACAACATCATGATTCGGTGAGATATAGCGTAGCACCTTCGCTTTGAATTATTCACTGACAGTCAACGAAAAGTTGTATGCAACACAAGTTACACTGTGAAAAGTTAAACCTCCTTATTTACTCACTTTGCATTTGTAAAACGCATTGAAGCACGTTATGTCAATGACAATGGCGGTGCTCAACCTCAAAAATGTTCACATTCGGATTAAGAAGTAGAAAAATATTTCTATATAAATAATAATTGAGTCGAACAAATTAAATCAGGGTGTATTATTCTGTTCGATAAAACAAACTTTGTCGAAGCAATTATCGACAAAATTATCCTATCGATCCTTGTTGGACGCTGAGTACATTCAATGTTCCATTAAATTTGTAAATACAATCTTGTAGAATCTTGTTAAGTAAAGTTAGGTTGTCTGTATACATAGTTACCATCAGTTGAAGATTGATACTTGAAGTTAAAACTGTTTTCTCAGCAGATTAACTTTCCATTATGACACTCGAGGTTCGAACGAAGGTTCTGTCAAAAAATTTTTCAAAAAATTCAATTTTTAACTCACTCTCTACATTATGAAGAAATTTAACAAAGACAATCGATTTTTTGATCTTCAGACGAGAACAAAGCATGGAATGGTAATTTATTCTTTAACCGCATAGAAGTTGTCTACTTAAAAATAATGTTTTAAAAGTGTACAGGCGTGGCTATTGATTTAAAATACGAGATACTAGTTCGGGTTACTGATATTGCTGTAAATCTTGGTTGATATCTATAGAGGAGGATTTTTTGGAGACAATAAATTGTATAAAGGGAGGGCTCAGTTGAACTGATGTAAAGAACAGCTGAGTTTTTGTATACTACAGTAAATAGTGCAATCGAGGGCAAACCTGATATATGGTAGCATACGGTACTGTCGTAATATCTCGAAAATTCAATTTATACACCAGTGATGCTGATAGCAGCATACCTTGCTCGGTGGTAGTGTCGATGCTGGAATGAGGGACTGAAAACAGGAACAGGAGTCTATAGAGAAAGTGGCTCCTACTGTACCTAGATCATCTAGGTCATAGCTTTCAATTCAATTTACATCTACTTGTAGTCACACAAAATGATGATCAGGAGATTTGAACAACCGCGCGATTGCAAACAGTTCAGGACGGTTCAGGGGATCACTCAATGGTGCACTATAGAAATAGAGATCACATCTTTGGTTATATCTTGGTCCCGTGTCTGGGTATTTATTTTATTGCATCCCAGCAAATATGCTGGCTCCAAATTGCTACCGGCGAGCCAGTCAGCAAACTTGAATCTACAAACATCAAGGATCAATAGCCATGAGCCACTATATACATCTCAAAAGCTACGTTTAAGTATTCTCTTTCAATAACCCCACTAACTTATGGACTTTTAGTACACTACTCCGTCGGCTTCATGTTATTTCTACGGTCCGGTATATTTCTATCAGTGTTTATGTGTGAGTGTCTGTATGTGTTTGTTAGTATTTGGATGTTTTGCTGTTTTATTTTTCGTTGTTTATCTTTCGACATTGTTAGTGGATGAATTCATTGTGAATTTTATATAGTAGCTCGGAGTCCAAAAAAATTTTGTTATTGTAAAGGACTATACACATTTAAAATTATTAAAAACTCCATTATTTTTATTTCATTTTTATTATGTACATATATTATACATTTTATTTTGAAACTGTGTTTTCAAAGTCAATGGGTGAGATTTTTTGAAAATAGCTGAATCGATCAATCTCTAACTTTTACAAAATTTTCAAAAATTGATGAATCCAGTAAAAATTGTATCGTGCTCACTTTTTTTTATAAAACCTCTCGGAGACCGTCTACAGGAGATAAAAAAAACTTATTAATAGAGTTCAAAATAACCACTATATATCAATCTTAATATTAATCAATCGAAAATCGGTTTCAGAAAAAATAATTAGAAAGTTCCGTTGAATGAACTTTCTTTATTTTTTTTATAATTATAATTAACTTTTCAGCTAAGAATTCAAGCTGCTCAAACTTCAAAAGCCTTTCAACTCTTTTTAATCGACTTTACTTAATTTTTTTATTTATTCAACTGATTTTTTTCTTTAGAAATGAGTTCTATTTCTCAATGTATGCATACTCGGTTTTACCATTTTTTCCTTTATTACTGAAATAAGAAAACTAGCTAGAATCAAAGCTCATATTATTTGAAATCAATCAGCAGAGGATAAATTTTATATTGGCATTTACTTACACAGTTGATTGTAATATCATTTTATTGATTGAAGCTGAGAAATAAGAAAGAAAGAGCAAAGTTTTCTCAAGGCTACTTCGCCGGTTGACTTCCTTCAATTGGTATAACGCTACATGGTGATCTCGCCGTGTTAGAGAAAATATTTTTCTGACAGTCGATGCTATCGATTTTGCACCAGTAGACGTATAGTAGTAGTAACGGTAACAGTAATATAGTATATGTAGAAGTCGAACAGTAGCAATAGTGGAATAGGAGAATAGTATTCGTCGAGGAAGGAATATAAACCCGTTGGGAAGTGAACTCACGACTGGACTTGCACACGTCCAAAGTTCTTCCTACACGTTTTCCTACATTCCCGATGATAACGTTGCGGTCCAATTTCGGTTACGTGCACTAGTTTCAAAGCAAAGACACCTATAGGTACATCTATATAAGTATCTGTGTAAATGTATGTATGTATGTATGTATGTATGTATGTATGTATCAGTTAGCTTATCATACATGATTATAATCCCTGATTGCAGTTGCGTACTTGTTATCAGTTTTAGTAAATTAAGAATAACTCGCTCCGGTTAAGTTTAACTCAATCGAAAAGCCATATCAGAAAGTTTAATCTGTTGATATGTATATTATTCATAAACTTGACGCTTCGCTAATGCCACAACGCGATTTCAAAGTAAATATTCCAGTGAGTTTCAAGTTTGGAGTTAGTAATTTAAGAGGTAGAAGAAAAGTTTTTTTTGATATTTCAAAATGAAAACAAGGAAAATTATATAATGCAAGAGAACTGTGTGGCTTTAGTAAAGCTGGAAAGTATTTGGGTAATACAACGTAGGTAATATTTTTCAGGTAATCCGGAAAATAAACCAGCTAAAGTGATTACTCTTTAGCTTGTGAAAGCAAAAAGCAAATAAGAGAATGAAAAACAGTGAATAATCTTGAAAAATGTAAAGCTGTGTTTTTTTAGTTTGCCAGACTTTCAAAATAAAGTAGATAAAAAGGTGGATAAGAGTATGAACAACATGAACTGCAAAATAATTCGCACTGCTCTAGTGATGTCGAACTGTTAGAAATCTCATCACTTTTATTCCTTGAGAGTTTGATCTACCTTTCCCGAGTATTACTACAACTAGAACTACAACCACCACTCTCAATTCCAACGTCTCGAGGATTTTCCCTTTTTATATTCCTTCTCATTCCTCCCTTGCCAAACCATGAAAGCTCCGCGATTCCAAGTGAATACCATCATTTCCATTCGCATTCAACTAAAGTGCACGCAAATGGAACAATCCAGCCTGAAATTTAAACGAAAGCCAAGTGTTTCAATGAATTGAAACTTTTCTCAAGACGTAATTCATTCAAGCTTATATTAAACCTACTTTTTCTCCTTTTACATTTTTATATTATTATTTATATTACAATATGTACCAAAAATAAAAAAAAAAAGTAACAAGTCAACGACCAAAAGCTGAACCACTACCATTTAAAATATATTTTAATCGATAAGTGCATCTTTAATACCTATTCTATTCATGACAAATCTAAATTCATGTAATTCCATTCCTCAAGACCGATTTCTGTGAATCTCAGGCACCTTTGACATTGACTGATGCTTTTAAATCAGTCTTAAAATACCAGATTTACTTTTTTTACCCCAAGACCCATAAATTACTCTGCCAGATAAAAAGTTGACCTCAAATAAAATCTCAGCAAAAAATAAACAAAAAAAAAAATTGATCACTGAAGATCGCAAGTTAAAAAAAAAAAACAAGCCGTCAGGGATTGATTGGTTGGTGATGTATCACGAGGACACAACTGCAAGCCTCAATGACTGTGATTCAACGAGCATGAAGCAACCGGCGAGTGAGTACGTCTTGGAGGTTGCTATGGCACTGTTTGGTATGGTTTGGCTGTTGCGTGTTCGTTCGGAGATGCGTCGTTGCTCAAAGTGCCGACGCGAAGAACTGTTGACAGATCAACAACAACAGCAGCAGCAACAGCAGCAACAGCAGCAGCATCACCACCAACAGACACATCCACGTCACCACCATCATCATCAGCAACAGCAACAGCATAATCAGCATCAATCACTGTCCCAAACGACCAGCTTGATTCAAACACCAGATGACGGCATCACAATGTCATCCGTCAACACTCTGTTTACTTTGGACACTCCCGGAGGGACTGGACCTGCTGGAAGTTACTGCGAAGTTCACGGATACGTTGCGCCCAAAGAAGGTACAATCAATCTGATTACTCATTATAAATTCTGTTCTTACCTTATAAACTTGGTCCAACTCCTTCGGCGCGTCCTTTCCTCATTTATTATCTTGATCAAGATTATCAATTATAACTTTACACATTCAACGAAATATGTCACGCTAACGCAATAACTTGTGCACATTTCCAAAGCCGATAAGCAGTTCGAACACTATTCCATCGACGTACTTATCTATGCCTATAGATATGAATCGATATATATATATATATATATAGATTTATACCTATTATACATGCAGGTACACATTCTCAGTTGCTTGTTATACTTATTATGGGAAGCATCTGCGTAGTTATGGTACACTTCAATAATATACGCTCTACTCGCAGATGGTGCGGTTAACGAGCCGGTTGTGACGACGTAAGCTCGCTAAATTTTAAATGCCCGAAACTTTACATCACTCTTTCGTTAATTAATGTAATACCCTTTTTGAAGTAGAGTATTATTACTATTTATCATATTATAATTAATTACCTTATTTTTGACACATTTAACACCCTAGATTACGAATAAGTTTCAGCGTAAAATCACTTCTTAATTGTTATTCTTACCGAATAAAAATTTACGGCTTTTTAATTTTAAAATACTGCCTATAAAATTTTTAGATCCGTTTTTTTAGCATTCTTGCACTTTTTATTATTTCCATTATACAATTTGACTTTTTTTTAATTAAAAAAATTTTCATTGAAATATCGTTTACGTAAAAGTATTAATCAAATTTTTACTCATTCTAAATTATAAACTATTTTTCTTATAAAAAATATTTTAAAAGTATCAGTTACTGTTTTTTGCAATAGAGCAGATGTTCTCATGAAAAAAATATACGGAAAGTATATGCGTAACGTGTATGAATGCATATAAAAAATGTATATTCACATATTATATCTATTTTATACGCATTTTTAATAAATACGTATATTGAAAGTTTCTTTTACGTATCATACATGGAAATCATTTTAATTTCATTTTTGTTGAATATATTCGTTCATTAAAAAAAAATGAAAAATATTACAATAATTGTTTAAAGGTCAATATGTTATTCAAGCTATATCAATCAACTTTCAAAATCAATCGCTCATGTTATTTTCATAAATACACGAATATATTCAACAAATCGAAATCATGATTATCAAGTTATTCAGCTCTTAAATTTCAAAAAATTTCTCATTTCCGCACAAAAACAGTAAATCAAAATTTTCTTTTCAAGTACAAACCAATTCAATACTTATAATACGTACATACTTATAATATTTCCGTATAAGTTACCCAAATAATATTTATTCGCACTATTATTATTATTATCTAAAAATTTCAAATATTCGCTTTCAAAAAAATTTAGAGTTGAACAATTTGTTAATTAGAACATCAATATATTTAAATAAATATGATTTTAATTTATGATTCATCTAAGAAAATTAATTATTTACATTTTCGACGAAATATGTAATTCTCTCATAAGATTTCAAATATTTTGAGCATATATATTTTTTACGATGGTGTATATTACTTTGAATTACAATTTTCAAGCAAGTTTTATAAAATGCAATAAAGATTATTATAACTGACCATTAAACTTTCACATTTAATTGTTACATAATAACAGTAACATCTAATCCCACACAGAAAAAAAAGTCATCTTGAGTCAAGTAATTTTTACTTGATCCAAGTATATTCAACTGAAGATAAAATATATTCTTGAGTCAAGTAAATTTTTTACTTGTATTGGTCAATCTTGGTTTAAGTAAATATTCCCTAGTTCCAACAGGCTTACCAACTTAAGTGACGAAAAAAACCTCTTAATCCAAGTAAATCATTCTCTTGGTTTTTGAACTTGCTTCATGTACACACGGGCGTATCGAGGCCCGAGTAGGACAGCAGCCATGCGGAAACCCATTTTCAACATTAAATAAAAATGATTGTTTATGGAGCTAGAGTTCCGGGAGTCGAGACTTTTTTCAGAAATTTCCTCCTCTTTAAGGATCTTTCTTCTGATTGTCGATATCACTTATAGTTATTGAGTTATTAACGCAACAAATTCCTAACCGTGT
>CAJNRD030001124.1:8230480-8337363 GCA_905319865.3 Cotesia congregata
ATTGAGGCCCGAGTAGGACAGCAGCCGCGCGGAAACTCATTTTCAACATTAAATAAAAATTATTGTTTATGGAGCTAGAGTTCCGGGAGTCGAGACTTTTTTTTCAGAAATTTCCTCCTCTTTAAGGATCTTTTTTCTGATTGTCGATATCACTTATAGTTATTGAGTTATTGATTTATTAACGCAACAAATTTCTAACCGTGTACTTTGTATGAGTCGAGCAAATACTTGTGTATACACATATTTTTGTCACTAAACACTTAACTGTAAAGCAGTAATGTAATGGGAAATTAGCACGTTAATAATTATTCAAAAATGTCTAATTAAATGAACACAAAAAATAAAAATCATGCATAAGGTTATTTTTTTAAATTTAATTCTTTATTAAAAAAATTTCGGTTTAGTTCCAAAAAATCACGTCGCCAACGCTGGCGCTACTTTCTCAAACCAAGTGAAAGATTTACTTGGGATAAGTATATGACATTATTAGTTCAAGAATAAACAAGAACTTGAAACAAGAAGTAAATTTTGAAGAAAATGATTTTCTTGAGTCAAGATGACTTTTTTTTCTGTGCATAAACAAAGAAACCAGAAAATATGTTTACTGCATAACCTTAGATTAAATTCACTCTCGACACTGCATGCGTTAAATCATTTGTTGTCTTCTTCTTCTTATGAGTTTTCCTCGTCCTCTTACGTGTTAGTGAATACGATATCATATTTGATCTCATTGTATTTAAACGTTAACATACGTACTGTCGGTATGTACAAAGTCCAACCTATTCAGCTTACTCAGCCTTCTGAGGTACATCAAGCGAAGCTCCAACCCCTCGACGAGCTTTTATAACTATATGCTTCACACGTTACTTCACATTCTCACTATAGTACACTTGTGTTATAAACTATGTATAGACACTTTTACCTATATACATACATAAACATTCCTATGCATGAAATATATATTATATATTATATAAAATACCTTACACGTGATACATTGGTGTCTGTATAGTAGTTCTATCTCCGATACAGCGCAGCATAACTGTGACGAGTGAAATTAACTTGAGCCAACTTTACTATTGTTACCCAGCAAAACTCTTCTGACATGAGTCTGCTGGTACAGCTTCATCATCTCTCACTCTCTCCTTCTATTCCTTTTTTACTTTGCTTTCCAACAATAACTGTAACAGCAGTAGCTAACACCATACTCTTGTATACATAGTTTTGTTCACTGTTTGCTGAATAAGTACAGCAAGCCCTTCAAACTTCTATTAACAATCGACAATATTTTTTTCTTCTTATTATGGTCGGGAGCACTCGCGACCTCAATTAAATAAAATAAATTTATAAATAAAATACATTTGAATTCATTTTATTCTCCAGTCTGTCATTCTATCATGCATCCAAACAGGGTGATTATTTTTTCAACGCACACTTAGTCGACGGAAGTTAACAAGCTCTCGCGAGACTTGTTAAATATTTTATGTTATAATATTCAACTGTCTTAAAGTCATTCATATTTGTTCTGTTACTATTTATTATTTATAATGTGTAAATACATAATAATAAATATTCATTTAAGCTGAAAAATAATGATAATAATAATAATAATAATAATAATAATAATAATAATAATAATAATAATAATAATAATAATAATAATAATAATAATAATAATAATAATAATAATAAAGAGTTCCATATTTCAAAGCCATTATCCCCGATCCAAATTGATGTTAGACTAATTTTTACATTAAATTTTTATTTATTAAATTTATTTTCACCACTTTCGGTATGAGCACTCAATACCATCTTCGGGTGAATATATCCAATAATTAAAAATTTTTTCTATTTTTAATTAAGATTAAGCAAAGAAGTTAATTTTTTTACTCAGTGAATCTTTTTTCGGCTACTGAAAAAATAATTCGGAAATGCTCAGACCAGGAATCGAACCTGGATCTTTTCCACTGAGTAACTCTTTATTTATTGAAAACACCGATCTTCGGGAAAAAAATTAATAATAATAATAATAATAATAATAATAATAATAATAATATTCAATACTCAACAATAAATAAATAAAATAATTCATTATAGTTATATTAATGTAATCCCTTTTCCCTATTTATTTCAACTTTTATTTGATACTTTGCCGACAAACATTAGAAAAATTTTTTCTAATACAAATATCAAAACAAAACCCTTCATAAGAGTAAAGTAATATTTATTCCAAGCGTATTAAATAAATAAAAAATTATTCACTCAATATTGAAACCACTTGTGCACCGCAAATTTTTCAGTGAACATCAACTTATCGAAAATTTGTTTTTCTCTTTACCATTTATTGGCAATAAAAAAACAATTTTCGCAGTGGACCGCATCGAGTATTCTATGAACACTCAAAGGCCATTTTATTCGGTGTAAAATTGATTTTTTTTTGTAAAATATTTTTCTACAAATAAATTCTGTTAAATACAAACAACTTTTCTATTGAAGTAATTTTTCCTCGGACATCAATTGGTTTCAACAATTTTTTTTTAAATTAAATAAAAAAATTTAATGTTACCGATCACATTTATTTAAGGAAACTCTACTTACATTTAAGTTAGTCTTTTTTTGATTCAGTATCCAGTCAGACAAAATAACTGGAACACTAGATGGTCAATGTGATGTCACCGACTAGACCTTTGTAAAACAGTGGTTCTTTACAGCGGAAGCCCGAGGCGTACTCACGGTATCGCACTTTAAAGCTGAAAGCATGTTCGTGTTGGCTTGGTTCGTTCCCACTAGCTCAGCTCAGCTTGTCTACTAAATATATATGTCTTATATACTACTACCACAAGCTTTTTCTTGTGTATAATATTGCTTTGGAGTTTATTATATGCCAACCACCTTCGCACAGTTGTGACCTCTTTCAAAACAACCAAATCCACCTACATATTCTACACAACATGTCCACTCTATAGCTTTCAACCTCGTTTCTTGTCATTTACTACTTAACTATTTTTACTTCCTTTTTTACTACGTCGTTCATTTTTGTTAAAAACATTTCTTGTCCAGCACAATTTATGGGGAAATTTCAATCCGCTTTTTTTGTTTACTTCAATCTATCTACGTTAATGTATTAATAAATTAGGAAAATAATGTTTTACTTGCTGATATCAAGTTAAAAAATGATTTTACTAAAGAAAACAAACTCTTGACTGTTATAAATATAAATACAATGATTGAAGTTTATTTTTTTCGATGAAAGTTACAACTCTGTTAATAATATTTCATTCTATTTGTTTACTATACAGAAATTGAACATTCTTTGTCTGAAAAATGAATAGATTTGTGAGTCAATAGATGAGTTTTTGAAAAAATACAACGAGACTTTTTTTTCACCAAAACAACAGAGCAGCGATACTGCGGGTAAAAAATCGCGGATAAAGTTAATAAACAAATAAAAATAGTATAAAAGTTAGATTACTTCCGAGTGGTAACTTTCTAAAAACGGTTACGAGTATTGTAATAAATAGCCAAGGAAATTAGAAAGCTTTACTATCTTCAACAATCACTTTTTAACTCCTTTTTTTATTTATCCTTCTTCTTTCTCTTTGTCTTCTACGGCTTCTCTATTAAGCTAATATTTTATTTTATTTTTAAAACTTTCATTGTTTACGTGTACATTGAAAATAACGGTTCTCTATTCGGCGAATTTAATTTTGGTGTTACACCATAAAATCGTGTTATTACATTTTTTTTATTATAAAACCTTTTTCCCGGTGAAATGAGCATACCTATTTTTCTTCACCCTTCTCACTCACTCTCACTTTCTTCGTCTCGTTGGTAGCTTATTAAACGTTGTAAATTTAAACGGTAAACTACCAGTTGGAAGTGTTGTAGTTAATGTTAAAGAAAAAAAGTTTAAAATAAAAATACCTCTAAAAAGTATACCTAAAATGAGATAGAATGAGACGATTATAATGCGGTATAATTACCAACGGTTAACTTCTTGACATATGATAAAATCAAGTGTATACTGTGAAAATTTTAATGTCCATTAGCATGAGGATGAGTATGAAAAGTTTTAATAATTCAACATGGGATATTCATTCGTAATTTGCTTACATAATTAAAAAAATTTGAGACTGAAAGTAGCTCATCTTTTTTGTTAGTTTTTGACAATATTTTTTCTGCCAATAACATTAACCGGATGAAATTTAATGATTATTTACTAAAAAACGGTACGTGTATATGATAATACTTGTACGTAATTATTGAAATGACTTAATTTTGAGAATTTTTAGAAAGTTACAAATTTTATTATGACTAAATTTTAACAAAAGAAATACGATATTATTTTACGAGCTTCAATTCGAAGTTTAAAAATTTAATTTATTATCAGTTACTTATTATTACAAAGTTGTACGAAAATATACAACTTTGCCATAGACATAAAAATGATAACTTGTTCGATAGTGATAAATCTTTTACCTCAGAAACAATTATTATTTCCGAAGAATACAAAAGTTAAATTGAAATTGATGTTATCAGTTTTCTCATAATGTTCAGAGACTTATTTTTTTTTTTTTTCATCAAAAAATTAAGAAAGAAACAAATATGGGTAATTTTAATCATTTGTTGAAATTTTAACTTCCGTAATATTAAAGTTGATTTTACAAGTACAGCTTTGAAAAAGTTTTTTCACAGAATTGAACTCTACTGCTTCATGAAAAGTTAAAAACAATAGAAAACATAGAAGTTGTATTTTGAAAACCTACTTTGCTAATTAAATAGTAAAGTTTCATTCAACATTTGCTACGGTAATTTTAAATTAATCTATAATCTATTGAATAGAAGTACGATAGAAAACAGTGATTTGAATAGAGAAGTAAACTTTAAATTAAATAAACATCATATTTAGTAGAGTAGAAATTTTTTTTACTATTTTATTTAATATAGTAAGGAGTACGAGAACTATATGTTTGGGACTTTACATGAGCATACACTAAACGGTGGTAGGAGCGTTCCAATCCATTTGAGTCATGCTCACTGACCACCTGAGTGGCTATTCATCGTTCTGGGGGTTCGCATCGGGTGAATAGATGTATAGATCTATAGATGTGTGAGTATACTTCAGTATTCCTCGTTCTCGGCAACAGAGCATGTATCGATACCCTCGTACTCCAGCTTCAACAGTTCATCTCGATAGAATCGATTTTATACAAAACTTCTGCTACATCTATATTTACCGCTTTGGCATTTTCGCCCTCTACATATATATGATTACTGCGAGAAACTGTTTCCGACCTGAAAAAAAAATTTTTTTTCTCGGTTTGGAAACTATTTTTCTACCAGCTTTTTTTTCTTTTTTAGCAATCGACGAGTTGATTGATTAAAATTTTCTACAGCAGTGACTCGAGATTAAATAGCTTAGTAGTAATAATGATAAAAAAAAAGTAATAATAATAATACATTCCGTATAATAAGATATGAGTGCCAGACTACGATAGTAAAGCTAAATGCATAAATTTGTTGTTGTTAAAGCTCTGATGAGCAAAAGAAAATAATAATGAAAGAGATAAATGATTCGCTTCTTCTCAAACTATTAACGTTGGGCTTTTTTTAATAATTTATCTTAGTCTTCGTGTCAAGATACAAATTTGTTTATCATTTTTCTAAGGTAAAAGGTTGAGATTTTTTTTTGAAAAAATGAATAAAAATAATTGCAAATAATCGTTCAGGAAATTATCGTATTTTTAACTTACTTTGAAAGCTCTCAATTGGAAATTTTTTTTAAGATAATTTATAAAAATTTTAATTGAAATCGTAATTTTTTTTTTTTTAATTTTATATTTAATTTATTCAATTTAGTTTATAACGAAAATGTCATTGAAATAAATTTTTGCCTTCAATTAATTTCTCCAAGCTAGCATAAAAAAATGAAAAATCTTTTATTTAACCATTAATTTTTTATAGTTCTTGTAAATTCAAACATTCGTTTAAAATTTGAGATCGAGGATGAGGAATAATAAATGACAACTACCCATGTTTATATAAGTATCAGAGCCATAAATTTTAATAAACTCATCAATGTGCGGCGGAAAAAACGTTAGCAAATGAAACAACTGAAAGTGAAAAAAGAAACCAATCAGCGGGCTGTACAAACTATTAAATTTGTAAAGCCATTTTCTACACTGAAAAAAAAGTTTTCTACTTGGCGCCATCTACTGTATGGTAAAAGATGTATCGTTACGGGTACAATTCGTACAGCTACGAGTAGCAGTCTGAATCGTAACCGTCACGATCTATTCGGTGCCATTCACGAAACATATAGCTAACGTAGTATACCGTTTTCCTAACCTCACTTTCCTCTAGATGGTAAAGTGTAGATCATGATAGTAGCGATTTCGTATCGTGCGGAGCAGAAAACTTTTTTTTCAGTGTATGCAACTTTTTGCAAAGTCAGATTAAATCTGCAACTTCACATTCATTTTATTATTTTAATTTATACAGAAAACTCGTTATCACTGAATGTTGAGTGCACGTACGCGCACCACGGCTGAAAATTCCATACATAGCAAAGCCCTCATATGTATAGAGAAGCTCAGTGTCATACCATTTTTTCTCATAAAACTAAATATAATTGTGCAACTAATGATGTACGTTAGTAAAAGAACAACTGTTAAAAAAATGTCCTCTTCCGCTCACTGCTCGGGAAGATTTTTTTACACCGACTAAAAGTGAACTTTTTTTCCACAATGAAAAAATCTTGTTATATTTTTAAACTTTATGAAAAAATTTCACTTCCAATTATGTAAATTTTATAGTTTAAGTATACGACCCCATATCCATCGTCATATTTTTTTTTCATTTATTCCTTTTTGTCAAAGGAGATAATACGTAGAAAAATAAAGCTGCTTATGTATTATTAACTGGTGTAATATTCATATTATTCATCTAAATAATATTTAATTTTTAAATACGCTTTTCAAATATTTAATTAAATTTCTGGTAATATTAATGTCTATCGCTAATATCAATAGTGCAACTATAATAATGTTTATCTAAATAGTTTCACTGTTTATTTAGTATTATTTGAATAGATTCATATATTCTATTGGTATATGCAAATTGAATGGATTTATCAAAAATGACTATGAAAGAAACATCAAACCCTGTAGTATAAATATATGAGGATTCACTGCATAGATCAATAGACGTTTATGAATTTTCATGTTTTTATGTTTGTTCACAATATTGCTATTTTTTGTCAAAGGTAACAGTTTAAAAATATTTCAAATGAAATAAAATATATTAACTTATACTACATATGTTAAAATAAATATGAAAAAAAGTTCATTTTGATAAAAATAAATAAATATCTACTTTTTACGAATCAATGATTCAATAACTTCAAATGAATGATTTATTTGCAGTAAACATTCATGTTGTTTTTACAAATGATAAAACATTTCAGATTTTCGATAAATCCATAAAATTTTTGATCGAATGAATTTCGATTTAATTCAATACAAGTCAACCATAGGCTTTTGGCTTATATATGCCTACTAGTGATATGCTTACATTTTAATTAAGAACTTAGTTTTATAAAAATTATCAATTTATTTTATATTACTTGCAGAACAATAATTATTTTTGATGATTTCATGAAAGTAAAAAAAGTAAAATAGAAAATCCGGAGGTTAATAAAGTGAAACTATGAAGATAATTAATGAAACATCATTTCCAGACTCACGTATGATTAAACTTTTATCATAACAAAGCTGTCAAAGAGTTACAAACAATCTCCCCTCAGATCCTCCCGTAAAATTAATTGAATTTCTTCCAGTAAAGCTGATACGTACCTATAGGTATAGGGATTTTAAACAGCATTCGAACTCCGTAACAAGGAAGAATCGACATTTGCTTTGATCAGTACAAGGAGATTTAATTAATGTACTGTCTGTGGTCTTCAAATCAATATAATACATCAAATAATCTTACACCTATGAGAGCTCCCGCGATGATTATTCTAGTAGCGAATTTTTACAAGCCGCTTTTAATAATACTCTCGTGATAAATTTAAGTAATTAAGTCATTGAATTAACAGCTCTTTAAATTTTTAATCATTTACTTTCTGCAATAATTGACTATGATTTTATTTACGTTATAATGATTTATCGGACCGAATGTTTACAAGAGTATTAATTAACACATACAAATTTTGGTTACCGCTCGAATAAATAAATTTGAGCTTCGATGTATATATTTGCTTGAAAAATACTATAATTTTCCGTAATTATGATACGATGACTGATAATGATAATATTTAATTTCAACTTATTATTATCAAATAATTATTTTAGAGATGAAATTGTGATTCAATGACGATGGCAGAGAATAATAAACAGAAAGCCGAAAGTACAGACCAAATATATAATATATAATAATTCAATGAATTTAAAAGCAAAATAATTCAGTATCAAGGTACTTTTTAATAGCATTATAAAAGTCTTAAAGTTATTCGAGATGACTTTTTAATTCATTGGATTCATATTACATGATAAGAATATTAACCTCTATAAAAGCACGTCTCCTACATTCTACCAGCTCAACTCAACTAGTACTTTCCTGGGTGAATAATTCTTGGAATACTTTGCAAGTGGTCTCACGTGGCCGAGAAAAAAATTTAAGGAGATATTCATTGCATCAAATCTTTAAAACTGGAATCCGAAAGCTATATCTGTATGCATAGCTTCTTTCTTTTTCTTTTGTCTTCTTCTTCTTTCGCTTTTTTTAACATCAGAATATGCTCGCTGTAAAGTTTTATAGAGCTGAAAAAATTGATATTTTTAGTATGATAAAAGTCTACGCGGCTATCAGAGATTATATATACTGTAATAAAAATAAATTTTAAACTCAATGGAACATCGAGATAACTTTTAATTCTCCGTAGAATAGAACGTGAACTGGAAAAGAAAAGTATGAAGCATGTTATAGTGTTGATGTTGAAACAACAAATTTTTAACAATTTTTTAACACCTGGTTATTGATTTAAAAGCCATTACAACTTTTTATTACTCTTCGAACATAATTTTATTACCGATAAAAATGAAAAAATTATCACAGTAAATAAATCACATTTTTTTTTTAGTTTTCTTTTTCATTAAATTTTACATCCTGCTCGTAAATGCAATAAATCAAAAAATGTAAAATACAATCTAAAAACAGAAATATATTTTCTGGTGAAAGAAATCTCTTACCAGGACACAAAGGCAACAGGGACGTGAATTACAATGAAATAAATAACATATTTAAAATACACAAAGTAATGAATTCATGTGTTATGTGTCATGTGTGTTTCCATAAATCGCGCTTGGTAATGCATCATCCAATTCTAAAAATATGCTGATCCGAGTTGACATTTGCGAAGAGGGTAAATGTACCGGCAACTAGAAAGGGATACAATTTAAAATCGCAATGATTTATTCAAAATTTTTATCCATTCCACCAAAATATGAAATAAATTCGCCATTTAACAGCATAAACACTCAATCATTTCAAATATTACCCATTCTGATTATTTATAAATAATTATGATAAATTTATCCTATGTATCTATTAGATATATCATTGTTATTATATAAGTATACATTATAACGATGATATTAACATATTTAGCCTGGGACTCTAGATAAGCGTGTCAATAGTCCGTTAAATTTTTATGTCTGTTCATAAACAGTTATTCGAACATTTTATGCTAACATTCTCCCAGCACAACTTGAGCATATTTAATTTGATAACAAATATAATAATAATTGTTTGTGATAAGAAATTAAGTAAAAAAAAAAATTATTACCAAAAAACCAATTTTACTCAATTATTTGATGCCAACATTTCATCTTTGAAAGGTATCAATATAATTTAGCTATGACCATTTGGAATGTAAATTATTTTCCATGGGACGGGGAATATCTAAATTAAAATGAACATTTTACAAATACTTGCTTATATTATGCAAAGTTTGCCGTGTATTATGTGAGTAGACATGAATCGATGACTACTTGTAACTTGTACCAAACTGCTTGAAACTGTCGTTCATTACTACCGACCCAAGTATATAACAGCATAACACATTTCCACAACTTGCTACTAGAATATATATAACAGTAAGTTGGAAACAGTATACATTCTGATTATGTAAGTTATTGTAACTTATACACAAATACATACAACATATCTATCCTTGACTGTTTTCCCATAAATAAACATATATATTTTCGGAAAAGACAAAACTTGGTGCATTACTCTTATTGTAGCGTAAAACTAGACGATAAAAAGACGAAAAATATCAGTGAAATTTAACTTACATGAAGCTGGGATATAAGATATGAGATATAGTTTTACCGTGCATGTATATGTGTATAGAAAATTTTGAAAGTTTGGGATATATTTATGTGGATCTTCAGGACAAGGAGCTGGCCATAGACTGCTGCATTCGCAAAACGCTTTTTCAGAGAGATAGAGACGTTAGCAAAAGAGCCAGAGTTAGAAATTACGATCCGCCTTGGACTCTGGTAACCTGCAGTAGACACATCATGGATGATATATTTTTCTCAGCCGGTCCAGAGGTACACACATAATGGCACCTTTCTCCTCATATGAGGCTGGACTCTTTCTATTCCGGTGGAAGTTAGTTTAAACTATTGAAAATAATGTTTCTTTCTTATCTTGACACTTGCCTACCATGAACGTACTGACCTACGTAATAACTTATACGCTTAAGTGATTTATCTATGTTTATTTTTATTTTTAACCGGTATGCTTCTCCGTGTTTCAGATATCCAAGAGTTTTATGAGCTGACGCTGCTTGACGAGTCTAAGTCGGTCCAGCAGAAAACCGTTGAAACCATTCGCATCGCTGATAAATGGGAAGCCAACGACGGCCCGATAACACCGACATTTGCATCAAATGACGTAAGTTTTGTACCATATATACTTCATACACCCTATAGATATTAAATAACAGGGATTAAATTATTATTTCATATGGGATCGATTTTTGGGGTTTGTTTATTTATGTTTCCCCTCGTTATTTTTCAATGAAACGAAAAAATACCAGATCCATTGAATCAAATTTCAGCAACTGAATTCATCCATACGAAATCAAATTACTCATACTGTTTTTGTCTCTCTCTCTCTTTCTCTCTCTCTCTCTCTCATTCGATGTAAATGTATATTTACCTAGATGTACCTCTAGGTGCATACATATTGGTGGACTAATGATATATCATCGGAACAAATAGTAATTATAAGCTAAAGTCAGATAGCTAAATACCACGATAGTATTATCACAGAGTAACGGCAGTAATGGCTTCGGAGTAATTTTATCCAATCCACAGGCAAATCCACAATTTTAATTGCTAATTGGGTTTTATCAAACTCTACATTCACACATATGCATACGTATATACTAGAATTAATACATTAATACAATATTATATTGTGATACTGGAATACAATGTAAATCATTTAGGGTTACTACATAAATATAAATACGAATACAAATACACATTTAGCTTAACAAAATTTGGTCGTTTGATAGAATAGTTACACACTAAACTGAAATAAAGTATTGTTTCTCTCGAAATGCCAAGTATTAGGTAGTTTTTTTTTTTTTTTTTTTTTTTTTGACAAATTGCATTATTTTTTTTTGCCTATTAGGTTTTTAATAAATAATTGTATTATTACATTTTTTAGTATTTTAACTAAACAATCTAATGTTTTTCTTTTTATTAATATTTTTTCTCTGTCTGAATCAAATTTGTAATCAATTTAAAGTGCAAACTTCTTTCTTCAGTTAGTGCGCTCTAAAATGAGGCAGCCAATCAATGAACGAGTATTTTTACAATAAATATTTTTACTTCAAGGAAAGTATTATTATTACCACAGTAATGGCAAGTTTATAAATTTAAAGAAAGTCTAGCGACAACAATAGTATAGTTTATGAAAAAAAACATATAAATTACAATCGTATTTAAAGTAAAAAATTTTGAAAAATTATGAAACTTTAAATAATAATTTTTATTTTATAAAAGTTCTATGCACTCTTTTCAAAGTTAAAGTTTCAATAAATATCGATTTATGTTGTTCATTTAGTCTCATGTATAACCTAGTTTTTTAACACGTTTCCAACTTAAAATTCAATGAAAATCGTTCGCGAACATTTTAATTTATTTTCCTTATTAAAAATCGTTTAAACTTTTATATTTTTATAACTTATTCAATTTTTACATCAATCACAACTTTACTAGAATCTCCTTAATGCTGAGATTAATACCTCATGCTATTGTAGTATAGCAAAAATAATTAAATAATTATATACTTATATAAGTTGATTCTTTTGATTAAGTGTAGAAATCAATGATATTTAATATTTAGGCGATAATAGACATGTAATACTTTTTTTAATTTTCAATGTAGTATCTATTCACCAATGTTATACTATTGAACAACATCAAAAGCAACGCAGCATATTTAACCCAAAACAAATGACTAAAGTTTGTTATCTCATATAACATTACTGTTATTATTTTGTCTAAATAATATAAAGTGACGTTTGTTTTGTGTTGGTGCACCTTTGTTTGGCGGTATAAAGTTGAATGGATACAAAGTTGATATGATTATCATGAGAAAGAGACTAGACATAGACATAAACACTGAAAACATAACAATGAGAATAATCATAACTGTAAAGCACCAGGTACTTTAATAATGACGCTCACCACACTCTCTTAAGTATGTTATGATCGCAAGGGGTTGGTTTCACCGAGCAAAGTCAAGGATTCGTGTCTACTGTCCTCGAATCCTCGTGGTCAGAAAGATAACGCGGAATGGCTGTTATGGAATGACTACACGACGCATATGGCTCCTCTGTCTCTGTAACAGTTATGTAACAGCGTACAGCCTCTGTAGCAATTGTAGTTGGATGGTTGTAGACGGTAAAGTAAAACGAGGGTAACTGTTGGGCAAATACCCAACCAGTAGCAGTTGGTCGACTGTCGCACTTGAGAGTAATGCGGGCAGGATGTGGTTACGCCAACATTCCAGGAAGTCTTTGATTAAGCAGACGCGCGTTAGTGCTTTAGTTCTCATAGGTAGTAAGAGAGTGCGCGGTCAAAACAGAAACCGGCGTGACATGAGTCGAGTAACCTAGCCTGTAACCTGGAACCTGGACCTATATGTCACATCGTATATCGTGTTTGTATTCTATACATATAATGCATGGAATGCTGGTGGTACTCTTGCTGATGGTCAATCCTTCACTCAGTCAGTTGCTCAGTCACTCGCTCACTTACTCTTTGACTGACACTGATGTTTAACGTTCAGTCATTCACTCGGAAAATTCACTGTTAACCACTAAATTCGGCTTCTAGTCACTACACTGGATCTTTGTAAATTTATGCCATGTCAAAGCTTCTAGAGTTTACCAAACATAAGAGCTGTTTTGCTTTGTTTGCTACATTCCTCAGGCGTTTTCGATCAGATTACTCTTGATGGTAAAATAGGCCATTTGAGATTCGAAATAAAAGTTGATTTCTTGATCCTGCATCTTTTTTAGTTCTTCATGCAGTAAACGTCAAACTATCATTAAAGGAGTGAAAATTGTTGTGAAATAAAATGGTTAAAAATGAATTTAACTTGAAACTTTTGTTATCAGTATTTCTGTCATTATTCAATTTATTTGTGTTAAATTTGACGCTCTTTAATTGCTCTAATTAGAATTTTGTGTCATTTTGTGATTTATTTATTTTTAATAAATGAATAAATTGTTTTCAAAAAAATGAATTTAATAATAGTTAATAAATTCTTTTATCAGTGAAATTACGAAAATTTTGAATGACCACCCTTTCGAAATTAATTAATTGATTTTACCCATCGGCAAATTTGTTGAAAGCAATCTGTAAAAAATTTTGATTGCAATAATATGACAAAATTTTTAGTAAATTTCATTATGAAACCAACTACAATAATTACACTTCTAACTAATTCTACTAAAAACAAATTGATTAAAAACCAAAACTCTTTTAAAATGACGATATAATTCACCGTGGAAGCTTGATAAATTGGAAAAACTCCATTGAGATGATAGGTTTTCTTAATTAGCAGAGTGAATTGAAAAAAGACCTTTGAAGACAGTTTTCAGTTCAATAAAGTTCAATAAAAAAAAAACATCTCAATACAAAATTTATTGCTTTTTACATGTGGATTCTCATACTCGAAAAAAAGCAGAAGCTTTAAATTTCAATCCTGTTACAAGAGATACTTTGATTGAAAGGAAACTGATGTTTACCAATCAAATATTTGTTTCTTCTCCTTTAAATCTTCTTTTCTCAGATTGTACAATACTTCAATTCAATATTTTCCGTATTTTAACTCCAACCAAGATACGTCTTCAGAAACTACTCAATGATACTTTTACTGTCATCTTACATAAATAATGCCATCCTACTATACATATCAGGAGAAATCATGAGAATAACAAAATGTGAATTTTTATAAAAAAACTAAAGTAACATGAAAAATGTATTGAATTAATGTTATATCGAGATATTTTTGTAATACATCGACAATATCTATGAATTATTTCAATACGTATAAACACACGCTATTATTTTTTCAGCAGAGGGTTACTCAAGCTCGTAATGAATCAATGTTATCCGATATGTATCTAAATATATAGAAACTCACTTACACATACATCTATACACGTATCACAACATTTGTTCTCAGCAGATAACCGAGGTACAACGAAAACTTTTAACGTTTCAATTAATCATCATTAAGCCAAAATCTAAATTATGAAAAATCATACTATATGATCTTCAAGTTATATGTGATGCCGGAGGAATAATCCACTAGATAAGCAACCTGAAAAATGATTATTTAACGAGTTTATCTGGAAAAAAATAAACGTTTTGAAAAAAAAAAATAAAAAAAAAGAATCAGTGTGCGTAACCCCAACTAAATTTCAGGATCATGAGAGACTGTGGTTGGATGATGACGTCACATTCATCAAGCAACATCCCGCAGTTCACCCCGGGGCATGCGGACCGAGAACTAATATCGCTGCTTCCTCAACTACCATCCTGTTCGCGTGTGATTGCATTTATGGCTAAAGGGTACCACTGGTGAATACCCGTAAATTACGGATAGCTTGTATTGTATATTGTCGACATTTAGTTCCCATATATGGATGTATGTATGTGTGTGAACCTTTATCCAACACAAAACTGATATTTGGATCTACTGTAGTACGGTTGTAGCTATCATCACTTTGTTCTGAGCTAAGTATTTTCATTAGTCAAACACACTAAGAAACAAAGGAAAAAGGAAAAATAAATTAAATCTTTTGTGCGTTATTTTCGCTCGTACTTAACCACAAATTAACTAGGAAAACACAAAGGGTTTACCATTTTTACTCGTAAATTAATACAAAGACAGACAAAGAACCTCCTAAAGTCTCAGGATAAAGACAAAGCGTGTTTTGCTTTTGTAAACAAACGAAATAAAATAAAATTAGACTACGTTATTTCATTCAACTTTAATTGGCTTGTTTTCGAGAGAAATTAAAGGGTTATACGAACTTAGAATTTTTAAAAAATCAATTTTGTTCGTTTCATTTTTGTTAATATTTAAGTATGTATGCTTTGTTCGAAAATATTAAACGCATTTTTCTCAAAACTTTCTTTTCACAGTCGATAAGTCAGATTTTTTTAAAAATCGTTGATAAGAACAATCCCAAATTTTCTCAACTATATATAGTTAATATATTTTTTGACATTGACCAAAAATTAATAATTCCGAAGAAATTTGATATTTGTAAAAACTATTTTTTAGATTTATAGCTAAAATTTTTATCGAAAATTAAATATTTTTTGTGAAGTTGCCATTTTGTTAAAAAATACATACTTGTACTATTTTATGGATTAATCCGAATAAGTAAAAATTTTTTTTTACCTTTTGTAGATTTAGCGAGAATATTTAAAATAAATTTTTTCAGCGAAAATTTATTTTAGACTACGTGTTAAAACTTCGATTTTTAATAATGAGCTACACAAAAACTCTTCGTAATATTAAAAAAAAAAAAATAATTTCATACGTATTTAATATCGATTAACAACATGTTAAAAATTTAGATTTTTATCTCTACATTACACCAACGTTCGATCCACTTTAATCAATATAAAAAGCCTCTTCAAAAAAAATAATTGAAAAATCACTTTTTACTTTTTAAGTGCATATAACTCTCATTATTGCAGTAGTAAAATGTTTCATTCACAAACAGAGTTTAATTATTATAAACTGACTTTTCAATATTGATGAATATTATCTGAGATAACAAGAAATCCTGGGTGCTCGTTCACGTCTATATATCTATGAAAGCGGCTTATTTGCTACAGGGTATAGATAGTTACAGATATAGGTATAGATACAGATACAGAAACAGACATAGACATATAGATAGAGATAGAGGTAGCGGGTCCAAAGATTGCCCTCACGTAGGAAAGCCAAGCATTGGAGATTTGTCAAGCAGTGATTAATTAGCTAGGTAGGAACGTAGTCGTGTGTTTGTGTTTACCATGACCCTTGTGCTAAATGCAAGATCCGACTGTAGCTTGCTGCAATTTATGTTCAAAACCGCGTACGGAAGTGTGCAGAATGGTGGTAGCAACACCAGTAGCGCCACCACCGTTGCGTCCGAGTAGGCTTCTCTAATCAACGGAGCGTGTCAACTCTGACTCTAGTCATTGAACATCTGTTAATTTTTATTTATATTTGATTTTTTAAATTCACATTTACAATTCCAGAGAAAAAGTTTTGTAAAAGCCCCATCAAAGCGATGATTGATCTGTTTGATTATGGAGACTATTTCACCCGATTGATTGAATGATTGATTGATAAGCCGTAATTGTTAAACGGGTGTTGATAAATATCCTGGAAATAATTGAATAGAAGGAATTTGTTCATTTTTAGCGTATTTATATTTACTAGGATACATAAAAAAATCAATAAATTTTTTTCAAATGATTATGTCAAAATTTGAGCTCTTAAAATTAATATTAAAGAACATGAAAATAAATATTTTTTCCCACTTTGATTCATGACCTCTAAATATCAAAAGTTCAATCTTTGCCAGGGTTTTTATTTTAGCACTCTCTGCCGAAATTTTACAATCATTTGAAAAAAAAAAAAACTTCTAATTTATACAAAATGTAGAGCATTATTTATTTATATTTAACAGTAGCATCATGCAAAATGATGTACGAGGAGTAAGTAAAATAGCAAAATGTTTGCAGTAGATTATTCACATTTGGCGTCAAAAGCAATTTGTTAGTCATGACCTCGTAGTATATTTCATCTTGTTGAACGTTTCTCTCTTGATACTATGTACTCTACTCTATGCTGTTCGTCTATATCTCCATTCACCGCACTGTTGGTTGTTCTCAATGTGTGTCTATGTCTGGTACATAACAACGCTAACGTATACAGCAAGAAAACCTGTTATCAAGCACGATAGCAAGCATCCTACCTTGATAGTAGCTGGTACCTACCTACCGACTAACCAGCCAAGAGAAATAGGAACAGAAGCTATAGTATTATATGGAAGACATGGTTCCATCCCGGATGATAGATGTTGGTGACGAATACAAAGGAGAGTAACACCCGGCGTGCACACCGAAATACGCCAGGAGGATTTCCGTTATATACCAACACATTTACAACACCTCGATGCTGCTACTGCTGTTAGCGTGCATACACACGTTTTCTCGACATTTTAGACACTCATGGAGACCCCGAGTAAATGCAACAAGAAACGACGTGACTCTCGAGATCTAAACCCTCCACCCTCCACCCACCACCCACCACCTACCTAAGAGTATGAGGACGCATTCCTCTCGATCTCACATTCAATTGTCTTGTTGTTGTCAGCTGTTGATGTGTGTTGTACTTTATCAATGCGCTTTTTCTCTGGTGATATTCTACATTTCATTCGAAAAAGCGTATTATATTTTATGGCGATGGTAATATATGCGGTGATTGATTTATTATCCAAATAAACCGTACATGCTTCTATAATAGATTAAATATTTGATAATAATTAACTCATGACGTTCAATAGGGAATAGTTCAGGCTAATGTGTACTCATGTTGAGGACCTGTTATGTAAATATATATGCTCATCATCTTGCTTGTCTGTGCAGCTTCTCTGTCAATATTGATGTCGGTTAGGTAATTACGAGATTGTATTTGGTGGCTTTATTTTTACTTTGATAGGCTAATTATCTCGGTTATTATTTATACAGTATCTAAAATTATATGCACGACCTCTTGTCCCTGTTGTTGATATCGTAGCCTTACATTTGAGCATATCTATTATTTAATTTGAAATTTATCCATCAAACTGATGGTAGTTGTAAATTTTGAGGGTATTCTGTCGATGACTTATGGTGTTGGTACTTTGAATTTAGGTGTAAATATCATTTGGGAAAATGATAAAGTTTTTCAATTAAACTATTTTTTCGAAGTTTAAACGGCAAATTGACAAACTACAAAAAATATTAACAGAATACGAGTTTTATATGAGTAATAATTTTGCAATCAGCAATCAAAAATCAACCGTCATCAATTTTTTATTTGTATTCGGCGAAGCGAGTGAATAAATGCAAACATGTTGATATTATTTCAAATCAGAATTTATGATTTAACCAATAAAATTACTCAACTTTCGAAAGCTGTTATGGGTTCGAAAATAAATTATCTATGAAACAAAAAGTGATGTAACAAATTGACCAAGTGATACAAAAATTGTATCCTATCTATTTTTAAATTGAAATGACATATTCTTGCTTTAGTTAATATAAAAAGTATATAAAACAATATGAGAAGAGGCACTAAAATTATTAAAAAAAAAAATTAACTATTACTGTAACCACTCCACTGATAGAGTTTCTCAACTAGCTTCAGGATAAAATAATTTTGAATTATGTAATCCATTATTATCTTAGAACAGTGTTCACGTTAATTGAAGTTAAATGGCGCGACGACATCAATCCGTCGTTACCTGTTATACCCAGGATGTTAACGACAAATGTACCACTGAGTAATATAATAATTATTAACGTACTAAATGGAATTAACTCTAGATACAATAACCATCACGAACAATGAAATTAATAATTATAGCTTTTCTCTTGGTTTGTAATTAAGTTAAAATTGTCGACGGGTTGTACTAGTGTTTACGTTAAAAGGACAGTATGTAATTATTTCTGCCACAACTAATTCAATTTAGCTAAAACGCCTTTCTTATATCCATATCGTTGAATCAACGAGTCATTTCATTCAACATTTTTCTGTTTAGTTTTATATTTTTACTCCGGCGCCCGTTGATAGCGCTCTTCATTTCTGCAAATGCATGGACTTTTATTTTTTATAATGAAAAAATTTCTTTCCTCTACATGTATACTCACACTCTTTATCAACTAAAAAATTATCTCCGTATTTAAGAGTGATAAATGTATAATAGGAGCAGCGAGATTTCATTTATTTGTTCGAAAATATTTTAAATAAAATCTAAACTCTGAGTAAATTTCTTAGTTTAAATTTAAAATAAAATTTCGAGCACAATATCATTTCATAAATATACTAAAAATACTGGTGATAATAATAATAACAAATATAAGAAGAGTAATAAAATGTTGAAATATTTTTTATCGGGATTACTATCAAGTGAATTTTATGTTGTCGAAAGAATTGCAGAACCAAGTAAAACGTCTACTTGTGCATTTTTCTTTTATTTCGAGCTCCTCTTTTTTAAATGAGATGAAAAAAGTGCATGGATAATAATGGGTCTATGTGTATATATGTGTATATGTGAAAATCGACTACTGGTTACTGCGTTGTGTTCAGTTCCTGTTAACTCAAGCAAGTCTAACGCAACTCGACGCTTTTGCGACTTTTCTGTCGATTCAAACTTTTCTTGATGTGGAATAGGAAACTCAAGTTAAATTTATCGTTTTGTTCTTACGTCCGGCAATATTTTTAAATTTACCCAAACTTTATTGATTTTTTTTTAGTCAAAACAACAATCTTTGGAGAATAAAGAACATTTCAAATAATGTGTCACTCTATATTTATTTTCTTTTACAACAAATTCAAGATTATAACAATAATAATAATAAAACAACAGAATTACGGGTTATTGAAATCAATAATGTCAAATCAATTAAATTATTGTTAAATAAAGCGACATTTCGTTCTCTTTTATTGATACTTTATCCCATAATAAAATAGAGATGAAATGTATGTGGCATCAAACTATTTGTAACGTGATTGGTCGAATATATCATAAGCATGAAAATATAAGCAAACTCTATAGTCAAGCGCGCGAAAATTTGAATTCTAGTCCCATAATAAAATTGAGATGAAATATATGTGGCATCAAACTATTCGTAACGTGATTGGTCGAATATATCATAAGCATGAGAATATAGACAAATGCTATACTCAGGCGCGCGCTTGCGCGCGCAAAATTCAATTCTAGTCAAACTTTAAAAAATATATAACAATTAATAAATATATGTTATCATTATTTATCGCAATAATGAACAAAATAACATGTATGAGAGGAATTTCAAAAACTATTACCCTGAGGAAGGCTTTAATTTTACATAATTATTAATACAAAAAAAAATTACCAATCTTGAACATAACAACTACTAATTATAATTAATAATAGCTAATAATAGCGTGTATTGATCATCATGATTGTTGTATTCAGAGTTTGATAGAGTCTCAATAAATGCAAACAAAATTTAAAACAAGAATAATTATTATAATTGAAATAAGTGGAACTATTTAAAAAAAAATATCAAGAGCTGCAATAAAAATAAGATACAGCTAAAATTTTTAAATATCTTAGAATAACTACTTAAAGTGGAGACAAACTTTCGTACTCTAATGAATCTTCTAGTGGAGAAGCGAGTGATTCCCGATAAGACAAACTTTCCTGGAAAAACAATTTCCTTCCTCGCTTGATTCGCTATCCCCGACAAGAAACTAAACACATTTATATACATGTATAAAGTTCACCGTGAGATGAATTTTATCTTCCTCACCGCCCTTAGACTCATTTAGTTGTCTCAAAGCTTCGTGTTCGCCAGCTTAATCTACAATCCGATTTATTTTGATTACAACCCGAGATACTAAAGACGCTGATGGTGACAACACTTTTGCTCACCATCATCATCAATCCTTTATCCCATTTACAAATTAATTGTTCGCTAATTCTTCACTTGATCCAGTATTTATGTTGGTATTTATATTTATGATTTTAATTATATTAAATTACTTCTCAACCCAATTTCCACAAGCTCAATTTATTTAATTAAATTCTAATGCAATGGCGGATAATTGAGTTTACCATTCCTAGATACGATTGCTAAAATTAATTTCTGTTGTTATTATAATCGATAATTTACAATGCAAAAATATACATATCACGTTAATGAAATTTTCATAATTTAATTTATTCAATAATCTAAGTTCATAAAAATTTAACGTAATACTTATTAATTTTTTTTCCCATGACAATTTTTTCTCAAATAAAGTTTTATTAAAAATAAATATACATATTAAAAAAAAGTATTTATTAAAAATTTGTTTTACAAGAAAACTGAGTTAATTTTTCTTGAAGTTAAAACGAAATGCAAATTCATAAATTATAAACAAAAGTTTCTTACAATAATCAAAAAAAAAAAAATTAAAAATGACAAATTTTAAAATACGAGTCAATTTTTGAAACTAGAATAAATAAAATAACAAATAATGAAACTCAATCCCCAAAAAAGTAAATAAAAAAATGAAAATCAAATTATCTAATTTAAAACTAAGAGAATCAAAGCATCAAATCTTCAAGTATTGATTTGAGACATAAGGTAGTGATAATATCGCCAATGTACGTGATTTAACGATAAAATGGAGTACATACCCACCAGAGAGAATCGGAAATGCTTTCTCACTATTTAGTTAAGCTTTGAGCTCCTAC
Organism: Cotesia congregata; assembly: GCA_905319865.3. Classification (NCBI taxonomy): domain Eukaryota; kingdom Metazoa; phylum Arthropoda; class Insecta; order Hymenoptera; family Braconidae; genus Cotesia; species Cotesia congregata. The sequence goes on from CAJNRD030001124.1 coordinate 8,252,577, forward strand.
TGCTGACTATCTAGCCCTCCAACTTCACACACACAGCCTCACAAAGGTATAGTACACCTTACATCACTTGCACACAAAACAATACTGGTAAGCTCCCACATACACTTCTACCAGAAAATAGCGCAGTAGTCTATTACTATTACTATACACTTGGGTTTGTTTGCGATAAGTAGTCGAGAGTCGAAGCCAGCCAAGAGCACAAGGTACTTATTGTTAAGTCCCTTAAGTTCCAACTCTTAGGCGTGCTTCATACTCGTTTCGTTATCAACTATTATTATCTATAACTAAGACCAGGGACTTCGTAAGGAAGGGGTAAAACAATTGATGCTCGTGCGTTACCCCTTCCATACGAAGTCCCTGGCCATATCTATAACTAAAATCTTACCGAATAGTTATAAAACGGCAGCATCTTAGTATCTAGTAAATATAAATGACTTTCTATTCTTACCTGCTAAGTTTTTGCTCTTTACTAAATACTCAAGAAAAGTTCGTCATTATTATTATTATTATTAAATACCGCATACGACTTCAAGCGTGATCAATTATTACAAAAGCTTGGAACTAGAGACGCACTACCAAAAGCATGCATTGTCTACGAGGGCTTGGGTAAATAGTTGCAGGTGCCTTCAAGTTCTTGATTTTCGCTCGACTTGCTAATCCATCAGATCCTCCATAAGGTCCTTTCAATCTATCTGTCTAACTAACTAACTGTATGTCTATCTATCCATCTGTCTATCTTCCTCAATACCTATCCCTATCCCCGATGTGCAACGCCGTCAATGTCGTTGACCCATTTCAGCAGACAAGATAGAGCCGTAGTATCTCCTCCGAAGGCTTGACTCTAATACCTCCGCTAATTCCATCTAACACTAGATAGTTATACCTCCGTCATCTATTTATACCTATTATATATATATATATATATATATATATATATCTTCAAGCTATCTTATCATCTCTGTTTGATCGAAATTGTTTCAGCCACAAAACGCGGAAAGTCAACAAGTTCATTAAACTATTTAACTATTAACTCTCGCAGAATTGCGATAAATATAAAATAAAAAAGCAAATCCATTAGTGAAACAGCTTTCAAACTTTTTGATAAAAGGCCTTTTTAAATTCACCGTGAAAGTCCTCCAGGCAAAAGAGTTGGGTCAACAAATGTTTTTACCGATTGTTTTATTAACGTCGAAAACACAAGAACTTTTGTTTTTAAATGAAAAGTTGGTTTCGGTTTTAGTTTTTGTTTTTCGAATTAAACTACTCGGTACTTTACTAGTTTTCAGCTGCACGCTATTTGCATCTGATTTTGCACGTAGTTTAGCATGTAATGTGATGTCATGTATCGCAACAAGTACGCATATAATTTAACACTTCCACGGAGTATGAGTATACGAGCTCAATTTCCAAGTGAGTCGTTTCATTTCAATATCGCTGATTTTTACCATTGGTCAACTTGGCTGGTTCGCTCCCGATAATCCAGCTCATGTTTCATGTGTAGGGTGGGAGGGATGGTCATTGAAAATCGATCTTGCCAAAATGCCGTTCACCGGGTGGTAGATCCAATTATTTTCGTATGTCATTTATTATTTTTGTTTTTATTTTTTTGGAATATTTACAAAGCGAACAATGTTTTTATGTGCAATATCCATCGATGGGTTTAAATTTAAATTTTCGAGGTCTTTTGCCAAGTAAAAATATTTCATCGGTGACTTGGCAAAAGTAATTCACATGGAATGACGATGTGAATTTGAAAACAATCCCATGGTACTGTGAAATAAAAAGATAATATATTTTTACAAGGCTCAAAATCTATTTTCTAAGTAACAAAATAAAAAACTTTCTGCAATATTACACTATTTTATTCAGATTAGAGACATTACAAAAATAGTTCATCAAACTTATAATTTTTTATTAAATGATTCTATTTTCTGTTTCTCTGAATAAAAGCAATGAACAATAAACAAAAAATAAATCATGTACTGAATATACTAGAGTAAGTACACAACAAACATATAAATATCTATTTAGCCAACAGAAAATGGTTCCCCGTGGAAATTTATAAAAATTGAATTTATAAAAAAGTTACCCCGATAAAATAAATTCAAATGTACATGAACATAGACATTCACATTGTTATTCTCGGGAACCGCACACGTATTTCACATCCAGCCCTTCTTAAAAATGAAAAACGGGTTTGAAGCTCAAAAAGTTTTAAGTCATATAAGAAAAGAAATGACACCACTTGGACTATAACACTCTACGTGCTTGTGTATAATGCACACAAAATACCTTTCTGAGCCAGAAAACTGCATACTTACTCACCCATTATAATAAATGTATCTACATGCAATATGTATCGAACGTACACATGCACGTAGACCTATACAAGCAGCGTACAGTGAACCGGATATACATAGATAGTACAGGTTCGAAATAGCTCGATGTTTCGGAACCAGAAACCTAACCTACATGGGCGTAACCTAAATGCTCGCAGTACCTTCAACCCTCTCTCGGGAGCTAAATAGTGTTTACCATTAAGGCCATAGGGGCAAGAGATACACTTAGCCCAAATTTAGTTTGCGGAAATGACGACCTTCCGATCCCCAAAATTTTTATGTCCTCCCTGTTATGTAATTACATTACGTGATAATGATAAACTTTATCATTAATATTTGAATATCAATATTCAATCATCATTTATCAAATCAATACATTTTTTAAATTTTATAAATCCTACATAAACTGTGAAAAATTTCTGATATAGGTTCATCAGCTCTTATATGGTCATATTAGACTTTATATAACAATAACTACAATAAGAAATAAATTTTGAGCACAATGACAGATAAGTTGTTTAGAAGAGTAAAAATATTTTTTTAGCATTATTTTATTGATATCATCATTATATAGTTACAAAAATTTAGATATTATTAAAATTTTACAACAGTTAGTGATTTCTGACTTTTCAGACTCAATTCAGTCGAGATAACTCATAAATTTATTTTTACAAAATATAATATTGGATCTTTTCAATATATAATACATTATTTTTTTATAAAAAAATTTTTTTAACAATCTAAATTAATCCTTGTTTGTAGGCCAGACTTGCTAGCGGTAACACGCTTAGCTGTTTCCATTTATTTACAAACTTACAAGCTAAATAGCCCTTTGGCTTAACTTATTTTTTATGAGTATTTGATGAGGGACTTTATATTTATTCCAAGGATTATAATCCATATAACATTTGTTTTTTTTAAATATCTCGTGTTTTTGTTTTTGTGTTGTAAAAGTTTACAGTTTGTATTTGTAAAAAAATTATTTTTTGTAACATTGCATTTAATAAAAAATTATGTAATGAACATAACATATATGTTCTTTATAGAGCACATAGATCACATAGATTATATAAGTGATCATATTAAGCTTGAAATTGACACTTCGAGTCGTATGAGAATGTATCAAACCATATTAAGAAAGATATGTCAATATATGGCCTAATATGGCCAATTTTCATATCAAGAATTATCAACAATTATTTATGGATATGTCAGACCATGTCAAGCTTCAAATTGACCAATCGAAATTTTTTGATAGGGTATATAGGGATATATCAGGCGATTTCAGGAAATTTCTTCATGTGTAGTCTAATAATTGAGAATTTATTGCTGAAATTTGACGTACTCTTCTTTAAATTAATTAAATGCAATTATTGCTTAAATTACACAATGCATAAAATATCATATATTTAATGGGTTTAATCATACATGAGATCTATTATATAATATCAGCTTTTACACAATTAGTGATTAACATATAAGCAGTCTAATTTGTCGCAGCTAATACCGGTTAGTTAATGTGACAGCTGATCCCCTTTCACTTCTATCACATATTTCTCTTCTCTCCTGCTGTACCAATAAATCCAATTATCTTGCATGACTACTTGGTTAATGCTAAAATAATGCCATACAACAAGTATTCGTAAACGGCACAATAGTCTATTTGCATATCGATTAACAATTAAGAGAGATTACTGCTCCATGTTGTTTAACGTCCCGTCAGATGTAACATTAGTTTATATTTAAAATATTTTTTCATCTTTTTGGTTCTTTTTGATGAATAACAATCGAGAGAAGTGTTGAGCTTGGAAGTAATTAGGGTCGAAAGTTTTGAGAAAGTTATTTTCTTGAAGTGGGAGTGGATGGAATATTATAAAAGATGAGATAAACTAGTGGCATCTAATATGGTTGTGAGCAGCTGCTGGTTAATAATGAGCTCGTTACTTCCTATTAACATATATATTGTATTTGCTGCATACATTTTAACGCTTCGACTGATATGTTATCGTTATCATACACTCCCAGCGATACGTATGGATACATTTATGAATATTCTGTAATTAATTATGAATTGTAATGTATTTTATTCCAGTTTACAAAATTGATGAAATTAGTTATTTATATTTAGTATATAGCTGTATTATTTGAGAAAATATTGTGTGGAATATTTTATCATTGATGCTATTTTGTAATTATAAGTTTTTAAAAACTCTTGAAAATAAATTTACATTTTATTTAACCAGAGAGTTTTATTTTAATAATTAAAAATTAAATGGTATTAAAAAAAATTTTTTTTTTAATTATAATAACTTTTTCTTTACCGAAAAATGAAAAATTGAATGATTAAAAAATTTTTAATATTTCGAAACCTCTGAAAAATTAGTTTAAAGTACTTAGGGCGACTGAAAGTTAGCTTTGAAAAAGTTTTTTTTTTTTTTGAACAAAAATGATTTAAATCAGGAATTTATTAGAGAGATATGTACTCGAGAATAACAAACGTCTGATTGTCACAGAACACAAAAAAAAAAAAGTTAACATGTAATTGATTGGCTACAAAATAAAGCATCCAGCCTTAAAATTTATGTATGAAAATCCCCAGCTTCTGGCTCTGATGAAAATAAATTTACTTTTTACGTTTTTTCCCCGAGAAACAGGACGAAACTAAAAAAAGTAATCCAAAACAAAAATAAAGTTCGCGGCAATAAATCATTAGAAATAATAAACGTGGCCGTAGAAAATCCATTTGTCACGGCGGACACAGCGCAGAATAGAATCGCCGGCAGAAAAGTTTGATCTGTCGTATGGTTGTCGATACATTCTACGAACTAAAATAGAAGCGATACCACGTCGCCCGAATCCAGCAAACTAATCTAGACAATCCTCAGACTCCAGATAACTTTGCTGACCATCCGCCGCACTGCTACCACCACTCAACACGAAACTGTAAGGAGAAACAGTCAAACTCAAGGTGGACATTTATTTCCAGGATGGATCAAAGTTAAATTAAAAAAATAAGCGAAACGCTAAAAAAAAATTAAATAATATCAAACGACGGAACTAAAGAAATTTTGCGGTATTGTGAGCAAGTATACTTTGTACGATAGTAGTTACATTACTATACGCTGTACGTAACATGCTTCCATTGTTAAATTACTCTTACGTATATATTATATAAATCGACGTTCTCATTTCCACCATCTCTATCGTGTTGTTCTCGTTGTCGTCGCCGTCGTCCGGTCTGCAACCAATGGATTCTCGTTACCAAGCACCGTGAAATCTCACTTCGATTACTGTCCACATGAGCAAGTATTTCAGTGGTATCGTTTTATTCTTGAGTCATATCTATTATATTTTATCTGTGTTACTTCGTTATAAGTAGGGATTCTCAAATTGACTTTGATATTTTGCAATACATTGAAAAAAAAGTTTAAGTCCTATTGGTATACTCTTTTTTAATGAATTGGTATTGCGAATATGATGTAAAAGAGTTTAAGTATAATCGCAATACCCGGTTTAAGTAAGTGATTTATATTTTCCGTACGATACTATTGCAAGTCTAGAGAGTATAGTAAAAAAAGTTCCCGTGTAAAAATAAAAACATTGTCAATCGAGATTAACCTAAATTACAATAATTGTAACATTAGTGTTTTAACTATTATTTTTTAATAAATAAAATTAAAAAAATTAAATAAATTACCAAAAAATAAAAAAAATATTAACATATGTGAGTCGCCAGGAACAACTTAGATATTGTTAATTTTTAAAAATTTTAATAAGCAAACATCTGACAGCTCTTATGAGTTTTTCATAAGTACAAAATTACTATAAAATCAAATAAATATTTGAAAAAGGTAAAAAATTTCGAAAAAGGTTTAAAAAAAATTTTGGTTTAATATAAGTAATTTTTTTAATTGGATCAAAACGTTGTCAGACGTTTGTTAATTTTAGAATCATTTCTATATTTTCTTTGGGAGGAATTCTGTTGATAATAAGTATTCGTTAAAATTCATATTTAGATGAAGAAATTGATAAGGCAGCTTTTGCTAATCTAACAGAAGAGGTAATAAAAAGAATTATTCCAAAAGCTGGCCCTCAAATCAAGTTCTGGTCCAAATGGAAGGTGGAATTTAGTGATACTTTTGTCCTTCAACCCGTAGGAATACCTAACATTAGTTATTTGTTTCAGTACTGTTGATTTCTATTCAATTTAATTAATTATTCCGATCAATCATTTATAATTGTACGATCTAACCATTACTAAAATTATTATTTGGACATTAAAGATTTTAAAAACTAATTATATGAATATCAATATTATCAATATACCTTATCATATAAACTAAGTTAATATTCTGGGACTTAAATTATAATTATTATTAACTATTTATTCAGTGTAGCGCTTAAAAAATATTGCGTTGAGACTTAAATATTGTTTAAGTATATTCGCAATACCAAGTATTTCAATATCACTGAAACTTATAAGTGTGAGACTCATACTTTTTTTTCAGTGTAGAAAAATTTTGATGGTTGGCTATCAATTTAAGATTTTACCACGATGACGTATATTTTTTGATCGAGGCAATAATATATATTTTTGTAAAATTTACAAAATTTTAATAAAAATATTATTAAACACTATAAAAATTTTATGCAATGGATGTTTTTTGATTGATTTCATTACTTTGGAGTGAAATTCACTTCGAGAAGGATTTCATTTGTAATATAATTATGTGGATTGATTTTTTTATTTTTTTCGTAAATAAAAACAAAAAAATACTAATTGAAGATTTATTTCATTCTAAAAACTCAGATGTTTTTTTAGATTAAAATTCATATTCTCTCCGAAATCATTCCGCAGGTTAAAAAACTCTAGATTTACTCCGTACTCCGATTAATAGGAGTGAAAATTCACTCTGCATTAACTCCCAATTTTCATTACATTAATTAATTTAGTTGAATTTTTTAAAGGTCACATTTACCTTTTTAAAAACAAATTCGAAGCTCAATGACTAATTTTTCTATTAAAAAATCAATTTAGTAATTTTCCTTCAAAAATTTAATTTAATAATTGGCAAAAATATCAATGCATCAAAAAATTCAATACATTATTGACAACACTTTATTTCTACAACTTATAATTCTAAAAAATGTATAAGAAAAAAAAGTATTTATCTCAGTATTTACTTACTTTTATTCTCACGAAGAAGTTATCGATTCGTTTATACATTGTATATACATGTGAGAAGATGAGCACATGTGTTTATAAACATTACGTATGCATATGCAGTGAGTGCGTAAAAACAAAATTGCATTTTGGTACTCGAGATTCTAAACTCATTCTCGTGGTTACATTTGTATTCTCAATCGAGAAGGAATCATATGAGTAGGGAAAATAAATGCGCATATTCTTCTCTGGAAACACAAGGTGAAAAAAAAATAATACTTAAAAATAAGAAGGGTGGCAAAAAAAAGATAGATACGCGCGAAGCAACTGGGGATAACAATCCGTGGTGTGGTTGCTTGTTATCGAGAGTAAACCCATTTTTCTTGCCATCGTGTTGTCTCGAATATATATGTTTTATTTTTTTGTTCCATAATTCTTACAATACTTTTTTTACTCTGGCTCGAGGAGTCACTGCGGTAGGATTTCGCACGTACATCACGTGATGTGTATTTAATGTACTGTAATATTAACCATTCAGGTTTTTTCTTCTTTTTTTAATTAAAATTCAATTGTTTGGATAAAATAAATTCTATATATTTATTCACAGCATTCATATGTAAATAATGCGCATTAAGGTGTTCAGATTTAAATTATTTTTATATTTACTATCAGTTTTTACGGCATACACACATTTTAACTGTTCGAATGATCATTTATAAATAACAATCAATTCGAATTCGTGATGCGTATCTAGGTTGGTAAAAAATTTTTTTATTCATTCAGCGAGATATACAGTAAAAATTTTACGTCATAGTAACAAAAAATTTTGCGTACAAATTTTTTGTATGTAACACATCAAGCGTTTACCTAACAACTACACAAAAATGTTAATTCTTTATATATCATTACACACGATCAGTGTACAAAAACGCCAACATTTTTACTGTGTAAATTAAGTATTCGGGACAAAAGTTTTAGTAATAATTAGTGAAGAAAATAAATATGTATATTTCTTTCAACCGATTGATAATTGAGTTCCGAACATTGTTTATGATTGCGTATAGTTTTTGTTGCATTTTATGATAAAGCGATTATAAAAATAAAATCGTTTCTATTTATTTCATTTTATTGATTATCGTTTCTAATTATTTATTTATTTTTCATCGAAGCTTGGAGAGTTATGAACATTCAATAATATAAAGTATTATTATTTATCGGTGATTCAATAATTTAGTTATTTTTTTTTCTGATTATAATGCATACCGAGAGGTAAATTGATTTGTTCGAAAATTCAGAGTATTTATTTTAAAACATTTCAATCATTTGAAATAGTTCATTATCGTTACGAGCATATAAAGTTCATAGTATATATATAAATTTACAGAATTTGCGGTAGTTTTGATTGTGAACTTTTGGAATGTTGAGGTACATTAAATAATTTATTAAGAATGAATCGTTAGAACTCTGCGAGTAAATAACTTCATGTAAATCTTTTTAAAAATATTAAAAATATCTTTTCCGTGTTTTAATTTAGAAATAAAATATTATACTATTCTAAATTCTCGAAATCAAATCATCATAGTAAAAATACATTACATAGTTGATTTATTTGAGAATTTGACACGACTATATAAGACAATGTATGATTGTATAAAATAACATATGATCATATAAAACTCTGTAGAGCCGATTTTAATTTATGCTCAGACATTATTATATGTGGTACCGTTTTTGTTTGCTCACACACGAACATCCACGACAAAATTTTCTGATCTAATATTCTGTCCATATGTGGTAATCTGACCATATATGGTTATATATAATTGTTTGATCAAAGTTTGTGTTGATAATATCCAACAGAGGACGAATGATCACTGAATTTTCTCTTTATCAGAGAGTTAAATTTGATATCTTAAATTTAAAAATAAAAATGATGAGTTACTCTTCTAAGAAGCTTAATCGACATCTGTTTTTCGTTGAATTAATAACGGCTAAACGGATAAAACATGTTAATTTACCTACATATTTCTAGAAAAAATACAAAATTATAAAACGGGCATATATTTTTTTTCTCCGATATGATAAATGTTTTGTAACTAAATCGCTATCAAGATTTGAATACCATTCACAATACTTTATAATTATTTTTTTTAGTTATCTGAACAACTATTCGAGGATAATTTACTTGAAAAACGATATTTATAATATCACAGATTAAAGTATGAATACAGCATTATCACATTTTTATTTTTTTAAATCACATAAAGAACATACACTTGAAAAATTCACGCTTTACTTCTGCACGAAGAAGATAATACTCTAAAAAATAAAAAACAATACCCGTAAATACATTACACAAAAGTCAGGTACCGAATAAAGAATTAAAAACTAAAAAAAAAAAAAAATAAATAAATAAAAAGCGAAGAGAAGGAAAGCAAAAAACGCTTCTGTGCCTATTCCAATCTCTCTAATTCTTCGGACTGGCGTTGGATGCTCAGGCGAGAGAAGTAGTACAGAAATTCGCAGCGTCAGCCCTTGAAATAATGGAACAACCGTAGGGGAAAGTTACCACGTACACACCTACATACACATCCACATACACACATACATAGACCAACATATAAATATAGTTGCAAGTGTGATGTAAAAAGGTATGGCGTGCAAAAGTGGATGTCGCCATAAAAAGAGTGCACTGCAGCAGTGTTGCCTAGGCGATCTGTCGTTTTAGCAATTGCCGATGGTGCATCTCAATTTTCTCTGCATAGTGTCTATGTAAAAAGAGTGAAAAATTTTTTGATACTTTGTTCGTCAACCACACTGAGCATCAAACCATGAATTCACATTTTTTCATTCATTTTATTTTATTTTTTTTTGGTTCTGTAGCAAACCAAAACATGTAGTGTACACATAATAAAACAATTGAGGGTTATTGCAACCCTAGAATCTCAACATCCCTACATCTCTCGATACACTATTATTTTATTGAACAAAACTTCCCGTACAAAAAAATTTTGGTTCCGGATGAATTTCCGGATGAACTTCAGATTGTGAAACAAATATGAATTTCATCATGAAAGTCAGCTGGAATTCCAGATGAACTTCATGATGAATTTGAAACAAATCGCACATAAAACTTAATTTTTTTAATCAGTGTAAAAATATTTGGAGACAGTTATATTAGAATTTTTAGTTTAACTTACGCTGACTCATTATTTACGATTCTTAAACTTCTATCTGGATAAATTTTTTCGAGTAGAAGAACACAATACGCAAAATAATATTTCGTAATTCATCATGAAAGTCAGCTGGAATTCCAGATAAATTTCATGATGAATTTGAATCACTCTGTATATGAAACTTAATTTTTTTAATCAGTAAAAAAATATTTGGAGAAAGATATATTGGAATTTTTAGTGTAACTTACGCTGACTCATTATTTACGATTCTTAAACTTCTATCTGGATAAATTTTTAGGAGTACAAGAACACAAATTTGTTTCAAATTCATCATGAAGTTCATCTGGAATTCCAGCTGACTTTCATATTGAATTTCGAATTATTATTTTACATATTGTGTTCTTGTACTCCTAAAAATTTATCCAGATAGAAGTTTAAGAATCGTAAATAATGAGTCAGCGTAAGTTACACTAAAAATTCCAATATATCTTTCTCCAAATATTTTTTTACTGATTAAAAAAATTAAGTTTCATATACTATTTGTTTCAAATTCATCATGAAATTCATCTGGAACTCCAGATGAAATTCATTATGAAATTCATATTTGTTTCACAATCTGAAGTTCACCCGGAAATTCATCCGGAACCAAAATTTTTGTTAAAATTTTATTTCACGTGACGACTTCTCTGGTGTAACCGGTACATATATGAATAAAAAAATATATATATATATATTTTAATACCGATTAACAAGAATGGTACTGGTCGTATCCATGACATGTGATACTTTTTATTTTATTGCATTTACACTTTATACTAACATCTGGGGATTTTATTTTATGTTATATTTTTTGTTTTTACTTTTGCTTTTATTATTATTTTTTATTGTCACCCTAGCAGCCAGTACCCAGGGAGTTATAGTTTCATGCTGCCGTTCAACGGGTTGTTTGTAATCGAACAAATAGTTGAGAGATGGTTTAGCTCCACATGTATATGGTATACTCCGGCACCAGAAGCACCAGGTAGCTTATCGTGAAAACATTCATGCTGGATTTAAACTCCGTCACGGCGCGTTTATTATATAAGGATTTTTCATGATGAAAATTTTCAACACTCTATTATTTTATACTACTTTTTTTTTAGTACCCGAACTAAAGAGTGTGTGAAAGGGGTGCTTATAAAAAATTCATGGAATCTTTTGTGAAAGTATTGAAAAACTGTTACTTTTCTCGTAAAAATAAATTCTCTATTTAGCGCAGGCATTGGTTAATTTTAAACAAAGAAATTGGATAGACATGAGTTAATGTGCGGAAAAAATTCATGGATACCTTACACTTATACTGTGTAACAGTGTGACTGTGTTGCGTATAAATGCGGGTGTGTTTAGGTGAGTAATATTAACGGTCGGCGATGAAATAAATTCTGATGACCGCGGTGGCTGTTGCCGACCGTAATCCTGGGGAAACTAAATTAAAGTGCGAAAGCTCACGCAGAATAAATAAAACGAAAAAGTTTGAGTTTGAGAAAGCGACATCTCGTCAAATTTTATTAGTTAGTTATTATTAATGTCAGCAGTTGAAAGAAAGAAAAAATAAAAAAGGTTATCATTGTTATTGTTGTTCTTTATCATTGTTCAGCTTTTTTTTTCTTCGCTGTGCCTTTCCTGCGTTGTGTCCTGATGAATTTACATTAATAACTATAAATTACTGTAATTAAATTTTTTTCCTTACACCCAGCGTAGAGTTTCTTTTCTAGCGTCATGAAAAATTAAAATTAAAGTTTGTAATAATTCACTTGAACTCAGCTCGTCAATTAAAGCGTTTTATTTAATTTAAGTAGAATACATTTTTTCAGCAGCACGTTAATTAATTAACTTTATTAACGTCATGCTCATGGAACATTTGGCAATTTTGTAAAATAAAATGTCAGGCATTTTTTTATTGTTGATAAATTTTTTCCGTTTCATTGAAATTGACGTTTACGACAGACGAATTTTTAACAAACAGAATCAATGTCATTGTCAGTATCAGTGCTTTTTTTTCATTTATTATTTTTGTTTTTGCAATGTTGAGTTTTTTTATCATTATCATGCATTTCATCATATATTTTCAGGGTGGTCCAGCTTCCGCGTTTCCATTGACACAAACGTTGCTGAACATTTACGATCGTAGATCTGCCAGCCCTGATGCTCCGGTAGACCAAAACCAGGTTCGTAAAATCACCCCGTTATACTCATAAATAAATTTATAAACAGGAAATAAATTTTTATTAATTTTCATAAATAATAATAATAAACAGAAATTTATAAATTATTATTACGCACAAAATAATTACTAGGAAATTAAATCTGGATAAAATAGTCAGTTGTATTTCCCAGAAAAGGCTATAAAAATATTATTACCTTTCGAAAGTTTATCATGTATTTCAAGTTATGGAATAATATTCCGATCTTTTCAAGTGAATATCTTCGCGTGATTTTTTTATGATGATTTGAGTTTTTTTATGGAAGTAAAGTTACTGTTCAGAATATTAAGTTTCGTTAAAATTTTTTAAATTTATACTCTCTAACATCAAAAGTTTTATCTTCGATGTACTTATACGGTCGAAACTATTTGAAAATTTAATATGCTTCTAAATAAAAAATTTCACAGATGAAAATACACCTTCAGTGAATAAAATTGATAAAGTTATGAAGCTTTACTTTAAAACTGTAATTTTAACAATATTTCGTTCGACGCTTTGTGCTGCTGCGTAAAAAACTGATATTTAAAGTGCTCTTTGATGCGTATGTACTAAAAAAAACTCGTCCTTTTTACAGTGAAAATTTTAGGGACATAAAAAAATTGTCTTTTCATTATCATAATTATATGAATTTTGTAACATGTACTCTGTTCAATTGTGTATATATCGACGTTCTAATTAGAAAATTTCTTAACTTCATATTGTTAGGAGGTAATTTTTTGACATTTCCATAACAAATTCACAAACTGAGCAAGAATCAGCTAGTCATTTTATTTCATATCGATCATCTGTAACGTTAGTGCGAGCTTTCGAATTTACCGACATAAGCACACAAGTGCATAGCAACTCTTCTGTACCTCGGGAAAGCCCAGCGATCAGACAAATTTTTCTCTCGAGTTATCTCTGGGTCGGTAAGTTATCAACTACAACGTAGTTCCTTTGCAACTATCGGCATCATCATAAGAATTTTCAATTGCCCGTTTTCCATTCGTATATTTCCAGTTAATTTTTTAAATGAACTGCAATTAATTTCACCAAAAAAAAGTAAATTTATTTCAAGTAAAAGATTATAACACAGCATTAACAGAATTTTAATCACCGTTTTATTGAAATAGCTATTTTTAGAACTTGATTTATTGGAATTTCCTTTGAAAAAAAAAGTTCGAAAAATTTTCAATGATCTGTATAAAAAAAAATCGTGGTTCGACGAGCAATTTTCCAACTGAAGAACCAATTATATCCGCATCAATACCAGAACAGACCGTAATATCTTTTTTCCCTATGCGCGATTGTATCTATTGGGCAATAGAAAAAAAAAAGACAAATTAAAAAAAATTCTTTATCAATTTTCTCATTCACCAAATTTTATTTTTATTTTTTCCTATTCAATACCGATTTATATCGTTCACCAACATTCAAATAAGTATTTGCATTTACGTATATTTCCTCCTATATTAACTATCATAAATTTATAATTGGAGAGAAATAGGCGTTATTACAGTTCGATTTTATATTTATATTTATTATAAATTATAAATATAAATATTATTTTTATGAATATAATTCTCTGGTGACAGAGCTATTGGTTTAACTGTCTATAGTTTAGAATCACAGTAAGCAGTATTTCATCGGCGCAAGCTTTAAATGAAAGCTTTCGAACAATTAAACCAACTTCATTGTTTTCACGAGTAGTTTATTAATAACCAGTCATTCAATTCCTGCTATCGCAGACACTTAATAATTGTTGTTATTGCTGCGATTTTTTTTTTTAATTTAATATCAACTTTATATAACTTCTAATTGAAGTTTTTACAAGAAGTTATGAATAAAAGTGTAAATTGAGGATAGTAGTTTAATTAGTCGATAAAAGTCATTTTTCATTAATGTCATAGAAACTGTAACAAAAATGTTGAAAAAGTTACAAGTAATATCTACGTTGAAAAAAAAGTTTCCTGCTCGGCGCCATCTACTGTGTTGCAACGAGAATATCGTTATATATCGTGCAATGCTCGATAGTATTGTTACTTAAATTTTCATGAAACTCGGACCAGAATTTTGCGGCTAAACTTCACCAAATTGAAAATTCAGATTACTGGTACTTAGTAAATTTTTGTATGGTATTAATCCATACTTAATTAATTTTAAAATGACTTAGACTTTTTGAACTGAAGAATTGTTCTTGGTTCATGTAAATTTTAATTGATAAAAAAATTTGTCTGATTGATTCAAAATAATCAAACTCTTCAAATATAATTTTTTCCGATCAAGATTTGTTTCTTTTGAATAAAGTTAATTTTTTTATCAGTGTATTTTTTATGTACAAATAAAAAAATGTATTGACTGAAAATATTGAGAAGCTATGAAAAAAAAATTTTATTGAATAACAACTGAAACATAACTAAAAATAAAAAACTCATGTTTTTAATTTATTATCACTTTAAGTAAGCTTTTCATTAATCTATTTTTAATTATAGAATAATTTATGTGTTTAAATATTTTTTTTACATATTTATTTTCCATGAAGATAGTTACTAATTTTTAATATTGCCTTGATAAAAGTGAAACAAATAATAAAAAAAAAATCATTATAAAGAAAAATGTATTCAAAAGCAAAAAGTAAATCTTCACACCGATGTTCAGCTGAATCAGCAACTCTGACAATAGTCTCTTTTAAGCCTTCTCGTTGAAATAAAAAAAGCTGGTGCTCCAATCCTCAAGTCAGTCAAGCTGCTTACGTGTATTGCAAAACCCGTCTTTTGCCGGTTCGTCGAAATATATATCTTTTTTCTGATATTATTATTATTGTTGTTGTTAAACAAAAAAATTATTATTTACACCCCACCGAGGCGGTATTCGTCTTCACGGGTGTTATGATAGATTGGGTGTCAATTGTACGACATTCGCGACGTCGTTTCAGCGACTATGTCAATGCAGTGCCAATGAAAATCCGGAAGCGCAGACAGAAAAATCCTAGGGATTTATTATATGTGTCGAGTACAGATGATAAAAATAGTGTCGGTTATTACGAGCGATTGTATGGTTTATGTATATGTTGCCGTGTAAGTCATGTTGCTGTATTATGCACTTGATACTTAGTGTCAAAAAATATTACGTGGAAAATTCTTAACAGTCATATTATTTGAATTACTGCACCCGGAAGTTATTGTTTATTGTTATACAGCTATACTTAGACGTACTTACACCCAATATTTCACGCGAGGAAAAACAGAAGCTTTTAAATTCCCCTAATGTAAATTCATAATTCTAGGTACTATAATATAATATTTTAACGCACATTTTAAAGCTTTATTTGTTTACGCAAATTATTTTTAACGTCGGAATATTTGTTGTTTAAAAATATTGTTGTATTTTTATACGTAACTTGCTTAGAAAAAATTGATACACTTTTGTTTACCGGAAATATTAATAATATCCGTGATTTTATTCGGATTTGTACTTCAAGTTTTGTTAATTAAAAAAAAAATTACTCTCAATTATTATTGACAAAATAAATATAAAGATATTGGAAAAATCAATTGTGAAAATTAATTAAAATAGAATTTATATAATTTCTATAGAAATCACACATATATGTGTGGAAAATTTTATTTAAAAATTATTTTCTCAAGTTAATTAAGAATTTATTTTTCAGAAAATAAGACATGCAACGAGGAATGTAGATGAGCAGCTTCCACCCCCGCCTTCGCCGCCTCAAATAAAGGAAGCAGTGCAATTAGACGGTGTGTCAAGACCGAGTTCGGTAGAACGCGTTATCCATTCCGAAATATCGCCTCACATTTCGGCAAACCACGATACCCATAAAGTAAGTGCTTTTAACACTCTTTACTCAAAAAAATTCAAATTTATGAAATTTCCTACTACTGGCTTGAAAAAATTTTCACTTTCGCGCATGCGCTGTGCGGGACCGCAACCGCGACATCTGTAGCGCGCGTCATGTACCTCCCGGAAGCGAAGTCGGAAAATCAATATGAAAAGCTCGTGCTTGCAGCTGGAAAGCTCTTGACGTTTTACCTTCCGAAATTCTGCTTTACCAGCATATTCTGCCTTATCAGATACCAGTCTGGCAAAATGACAGTATTTGAAAGTGAAACGAATCAATGGGACTAAATAATGAAAATGAACGAAATAGTTAATTTTATTATTCCATAAATAATAAAATATGTAGGTTAAAAGTTATGAGTTGTAAGTTATAACTCATAATTTATCCAGCACGTATATCGTCAGTGAGCCAGAGCAGCCTTGGATAAAAAATATTATCAGCGCTGCTTATCGCGTTGAGAGTAATTGTTTGGTCTACACCGTTAATTAGCGCACTCGCAACAATCTACATTGGTATGAAATGGAAATTCATTTATTTCACAAGCGTCAAGTAAAAGAAAAGAAATGAAAAAATTTATTTATTGATTAGGCAATTGCTTGGCAATAAAAATTTGTTTTTACTGTTATTTGTTTATCGAGGACTCAAGAGATTTCAAACGCGATAGACAATAAAAATAGCCAATAAAAACGGGCTAGAATGATACAATAAATTAGCATTGTCGGATATTCCAGTCGTAAAATTTATCTAACTGAGTTTGAAAGCAGTATCTATAGCAAATACAAATACAAAGCTAAGCTAAGTTAAGTGTTGTTGTTGAACCGGGTCATTTTTAGGTCGTCGACAATGCCTGTGGCAGCACATACACTTGTAGTAATAAATAAGACCTCTGCGTCACCGGTCGAGCTGAGCGACTACAACACGTGCAACAGTTCTACCTGCATCGCCGCCGTTGCACTACCTTTCAATCGTTTGTCTCGCTTATCATTATTTTTTTCGTTCGTTTTTTTTTCCGGTTCTCTCGAAACAAAAAAATAACAAGAATAAAAATTTCCTAACAAAACTCGGTGAAAAATTGTATGCGCAAAAATTACAGTGATTTTATAAAAAATAAAAATAAAAGTAATATTAATTAGTTTGAAAACTAATTAAAATACTGCGATGTGATATTATAGTAATTAATTATTAATTATTATTATTATCGCATCCAGAGGTAATTTGTAATTAAAAGCTTCAGTGTTTGTTTTTGTAATATTTACGATAATTTTAGTCATTTACAGATTCATTAATTTTTACTAAGTACTTAATTATATTGAGTAATTAGAAGTTAATCAGGAAAATTTGGTTCTCATTTATTAAATTATTAAAAGCTAACATTTGACATAAAAAATAATGAATTATAAATTATAATAATTATTTTTATTATTAATTGATATATAATATTTATGTGAAATGCTAATTAGTTGATAATCCAGTTATTGAAAGTTTTTTTGATTTTTATGAATTTTAATCGAGTTGTTAAATTATTTGGATTGATATTTGTCTAGTGTTAAAAGTAACTTTGCTGGATATTATTGAGCAGATGAGTGTAAAGTGAATAGAGAATTGTATAGTCAGACAGTACAGCTCGTGATAATCCTTGAAACAAATGCCTTACTACGAGTACTTGTGAAGAACAAAGTATTAAATCGGATATACATTTAAACAAAAGTGTTTTTTCTGGACTTTAGTGTGTCATGTTTGTTGGCAAAGAGAAATAGAAAAAGTATAGAAAAAAAAAAAACGTTTTTTATCTGTTTGAAACTTAACGTTGCGTGTGTGAACGTGTATAATTGCACGTGTGTGTGTCAACAGGGAACGAACAATGAAAAAGGCATTGTTCGTGCAGATAAGCCTCTAGCATTTTTAATTAAAAATTGCCTTGAGCGCTCTATTGATCTTGTTTGGGGTAAAAATTTCGAATTTAAAAGTAAAACGCAGTTATAGTCGAGGTCTGGTGCTTAAGCATTAATTCGAATAGTGGGTCACAGTACACAACATGCGAGTTACATTAATGGAACTAGCTTGTTTTTGGTTGCACGGTAGGCTGATGGGAATATAATCTGGAGATAGAGAAATTTCATTTTTTTTTTTTTTTAAGTTGTTTCAAAAATGTTAAACCGAGCTTTTGTGCAAGCAGTTTCTTTTCATACTTATCCTAATATTTCTAGCTTTTGCGATATGGAATGAAAGTAAAAAAATAAGTACGTGCCTTGTTGTAAGTTTTTAAAAGTAGTAGAAGTAGAAACAGAAGATAAAAAAAATTCAGTGACGGGTGAATTCAGTGAGCATAAAAATAATAGTAATAAAAAAAAAGTTAAAATGTCTGGAGCTGTCGCTGCCGGTTTCATCTCGGTATTACATTTTAAATTCCTGAGTTATGTTTCAATGTAAAGCGGATCCTACTCCTATCCACTAGCTTCAATATCCGATGGATCATCCGCATTACCAAGATCCTTGACTCAGCGAATATTTACCACGCGATTTTTGACTCGTCAGTCTTACGATTTATCTTGCCATAAAAAGCTCACTGATTCAAACTTCAAATCAACTCGTCTCGAAGCTTTGGATTTTATTACAACACCCTTTTTATTATTATTTTTTTTGTTTATCATTATTATCCGTTTTTATCCTAGTGCTGGTATTATATTATATATTATGTTGAATAAAAAAAAATTTTAAGTTCTCGGGCAACAGATGTTGCGAATATTAAAAATAGTTTAGTTGAATTAAAACTTCGGAATCACTAAGTGATTTACATTTCCACCGGGAAAAACGTAGAGAGGCTCTCGGGGCAACTTGTAACGGCGGCTTACTTTTATAATACGTGTATAGTAGTAGTAGGTCAGTGTTTTTTATCATAAATTTACTACCACATTAATTTATTTTTCAATATTTTATTAGTATAACTTTCATGTGAGAGAAAATTTTTGTGGTTGAAGTAATATTGAATAAAAATTACCGCGGAACGAAAAAAAAGTTCAATGAACTGTTTATTTACAACTTCTGTATGCTATGCCTATGTTTTTTTTTTCAGCATAAAAATTAATATGAACTATCTAAATTTATGAGTACATTTTTCCCAATATTTACTTATACCGTGTAATATTTGCTAAAAAGTTAAAATTCAAGCATTTCCTCCTGTCGGATCGATTTCAAATAAAAATTTGCGCTTTTAACATGAGTAGTAAAACTACGTATCCATACCACTAGTCGTATTATATATCGGATTTTCATATATTTCTTTGTTAATCCCGAGTATTCTAACAAAAAATAATCAAGGCAATTTTCTGTCAGTAAAATTTTCACATAGGAGTGATTTGCATGTCTATCTTTACTATAGAAGAATCTTTCTTTTAGGAATTACTTTGAAGCTTTATTTCAAGCGAAAAAAAAAAAGAAATGATCTCGAGTTTTACATTCATTACTTTTTTTTTTTAAAGTATCTTCGATAAAGTACATTTTACCTTGTAACAGAGCAATGTTGAAGAACACAAGAATAATTCGTGATGACCCAGATTTCCTCAAATAAGTCGAGTAACACTCGAAGATTTTTTCTGTAAAAAAGAAGAGGTTATTTTCTATCCAAATAGAGAAATGTAAAAGTAATTGATAAATAATTTTCTAAAAAAGAAAAGATATTTAATTTGAATGCCAAAAACTTCACGAAAATATCTATTCGCTCTAATTATTAATAAGACTCTAAATAGAAATTCTATAAAAAGTTTTCTCCGGTCAGCAACCTCACAAATTTCCTAAAAAAAAAATTGACAGCAGTTTCCGATGAATTCTCGATGGAAAAAATAAAAATACCTCCAGCATGCAATTATAGTTGACTTGAAGGCTCTTAATATAAATATTTCCAATAAATTTCACCGCGGACCAATCAATCATAATCAACTTCAAAAAAACCTGCCGTAAATAAACAAAATAAAAATAGCTCTCATGATGTATTTTTAATGAAATAACACATAATTGATAGATCCTGACAAACAACTGCCCGTAATAACCAAGTCTGCTGATAACAATGACTGACGCTGCAATAATCGATGAAAGGGCATGCAGGCGGCTCATTCATTCATACATTCTCGTTTGCTGATACTAGATTCATATCAGTATTGCTAAAACATATATGTATATATCTACATCAATGTAATATAGTATCGGTACTCGAAAACAGGATTGAAATACGAGAGTGGTAAGTTTCTTGGTTGGTAGCACTATCGACCTACACCGTCAACGTAATGGTTTATTCGGTCAACCAAAGACTAAGTCGATGATTTATTTAACAAATAGAAGATAACTTGAAATCTATCTGGCCGTACTCTATTTATTCGATTCAATTCGATTTTATTATTATTTTTTTTTTTTTTTCATTTAATGTCACTACGCTTTATACTGAAGGATTTAGGGAATTTATTTATCATCCAACGGCCCCTACCCATATAACAGCATTATAGTCGGGCTTAGTTATTAGCCAGGTGAATAAATAGTGAAACTGCAGAACATATATACGGCGTAGAGCTAAAGATTTTCAATAGAGTGTACTCTATATCTAGTATTATCGAAACTTGAATTATCACTGACGAATAATAGATTAATTGTATACTGATGAACAATATAGAGTGTACCGAGTGCCAATGGAGATAACGTTAATTAGTAGGATTAAATGTATTATGAATCAGCGAACCAATCAACATGTTTGTTTATAACTTTTGTTAGTAATTAATTTTCGATATGTTTAATCAGGACAATTAATTATTGTGTATTGTTCCAGCTATCTGTTTGTAGCAATGTCGTGTTGAGTATAAAGTTTCGAATAGAAGCAAAGATTCAAAATTTAGCGACCCGAGTAGAGGGGTTACAACCGCGCACTTGCAACTGGTACAGAAGAGTTAACGAAATAGAGTTTCTCTTGTTGCCAATGAGTAAGAGTAGATCTCTGTATTCTGCATTCTGTAGTACCGACTTGCACGAAAGCTCGGGGTACTTTAATCGGTGAATGATATAGCATGGAAAGACGGTATTATCAACTGGTTAAGAATTCATTTATCATTACAGCATACAATTGAATTGATTTTTATTTTTAATATTCATTTCAAATGGAATTATTTATTGCGGGTGATGGGTCGCAGAATATTTGATAATTAAAGGTACTTTGGTGGATTAATCATCTGAAGGGAGACGGATAATTACATAAAATGGAATGGTCGACAGGCTGTACTTGGTTTTAGTAATTAATTTTATTAATTGGGAGACCGATATCGGTGGAATTTGTATCCTTCGAACTGGTAATGTGAATAATTTGAGGGACTAATGATTATCATGCCCCCGACCATTCCACCGGATTCGGCAATGTGTTCGTTGTGTCCAAGACCGAAAAAGCCACAGAAAAAATTAGTGCGTTTTGATTCTGTTGTTGATACGTTCTCTATCTCTGATTCTAGTGGACCGAGAAGGGTGAGTTTATTTATTTTATTTATTTTTCATATTTCCAGAGTAAGCAATTCAATAAATTGTTCAATAAATTGAAGAGATTTGATTACTGAATTCAAATCACATGAGGGCTCGAAATATTATTTAATCATAACTACACTTATAACATGTATCATAAATAACTTCATTAAATATTTCGCAGTGGTTATAACTCTAAAAATAATTAATGAAAATTACTGACAATGTGATTTAACATAAATTAACTATTTACTGTAATAGCGCTCCGGGGAGGTGATTAATTTCTCTAATCAATAAAATAACTACTGCATTAACTTAAACAGGCTATTTTTTTTATAAGTCATTGCACGTTGTATAATAGTTATATAGATCTAATAATACGAAAGTATTGACATAAAATACAAGTTTACTATTTTTGTTTTTAAATTCGTTTCTACATTTTTTTTTTTTTTTTTTTGATTACTTTAATTGTGAAATATAATATTTTCAAAGAAAAAAAAATTAATGAAGTTAATTATTTTTTTTATTTCGAAAGTTCTTAGATCGTATTTCTACATAATTATCCCTATCTTGACTTACAGAAAAATGAAAAAAAAAAAAATAAATCCGGAAATATATTCACTGGATGATTATTTTTTTTTCATTAACTAAATATTTGCTTGAGCTAAATAAATATCTTTTTAATTAAAAAAATTATTCGATTGAATAAAATTTCAACATCTTTTAAACCAGTGGCGTTTTTTTCTTCATTCTTCTTTTTTAATTATAAAATTACGTTCAATCTTTATTAAAAAAAATTGTGCGAAAATTGCTGTGAACCAATATTGATTGTGAGTTTAAAAAAAAATCAGTTTTTAATAATTAATATTATGAAAGCAGTTTTTTTAAGTAAATAACGTAACAATGTACTAAAAAAATGATATGTATAAAAAAATAAAATAAAATGACATGAACGATGCACAAAGCTCTTGAATAAAGTGAGAGATCATGTTCGCGAAAATCGAGTAATTGGATCCGCAAGCACAGAGAGCCTTTTGCATACAAATAAACATGTGTAAGTGTGTGTTTTTAGACATGCATAAAGAAGAGAGGATAAACCGCGATAACAGTAAATAATTGTTTCACCGTAGGAAAATGAACCGGTACAAATAAAATAAAAAAGTTTGAATAAAAAAAAAATGGAGGGGAGGACTAAAAAATGAAACAAGTATAAGCGAAAATAAAATAATACAAATAGAAAAATACAATTGGATTTTTAGTTTGTTTCTGATACTCAGTCTGCTAGTGCTGACTCGTTCTAATTGGTCTATCCAAACATATAACGAACCCGTTATATGTTGTTATAATCCTACACAATAGTTATAACGGATATTATCTCACTTATAACGAGGATTTCATGCCGCCATCTGAAACTCAGTTTGCATTTTCACCTCTGTTTAAATTACAAATAATGATAATTTTATTCACAACATCTGTTAACTTTCCGTGTATGAAACTATACAAAAATAAACAGCTCGTTAGGTTAACAAAAATAACAAACTTTAATCAAATTATATGAATATATTAAATGTGTATTAAGACCAAGTTTAAATAAGCGAACAAACGCTAGAGGAAATGATTATTTTATTAGGAAAAATTTTTTTTCTGCCCTCCGGCCGGAAAGTGGCAACTTTCTGGCCGCTGCGCTAAACAAAGTTGCCACATTCCGGCTACGTCGAGCAGAAAAATAGTATACACACCTTGGCCAGTAAAAAGTAAAGCCTCAGACCACATGTTTGTCAACCTCGGCTTCGCCTCGGCCAACAATTACATGTGGTCTGAGACTTTTCTTATTTTACTGGCCTAGGTATGTAATATACTATTAATTAATCTCATCGATTTATTTCTCGAAATTAATTAGTAAATACGAAAGTTATATTATTTTGATTACAGATGAATTTATTAGCAAATCCAACATGAAAATTATACACAAAAATTGTTATAAATTAGCGACATTTCGCAATTTTTATTTTTAATTTATAAAAATACATCTAATAAATATTTTAATTATCTTGATTGAAAAAAATAATCAAAAATATTAAATTTAAGATAGTTTTTAATTATAAATTGACAATTAAATGATGATTATCATTAAATGATAATAATGATCATGTTGAAAGATTGATGGATAAAAAGAAAAAATATGCAAATAGGCGATTTGAGTTGTATGAGTAAAATAGAGTACTTCTGTAGAACTGATTCGTAGGGGAAAGGGTGCTTCCGTGTGGGGGTAGATCTTGCGCTGTTCACCCTACCTAGCAGCATCCCTCCAGCATAACTGAAGCTATCAACCAAAACGACAGTCACTCGCGTGAATTGCGACCCGCAGGATCGCTGAGCCCATACTCGTGTATCCCTCAAAATTAAATACTATATCAAACTTTTTTATCAAAATTTTAAGTAGAAAAATTTTGTAAAGTACAAAATGTGACCTTAAAATTTTTAATGCTCAAAAAATGTTTAGCAGGGTGTTTTTTATTTTTTAAAATAAGTTTTGAACAGTTGTCACGTGCTCAAAAAAGTGGTTGACGTTTTTATTTAAAAGTCATAAGTCACAAGTTTTAAGGGAACAAGGATAACGTATAATGATTAATAATTAATTATCAACTATAAAATGTATATTTAATAATAAAATAAGCAAGTCACCTGCGAGTGTTTTTATAATTTGAAGCAGAGTAATATAATACATGAATGTAAGATAAAATAAAGTATCTGAGGGAGAGAGTGAAGAAATTTAAATCTATATGTCAGGTGGAGACTGCATAAACTCCTGAGCGTTATCATTTAGAGATACGGGAGTTATCAAACTGGAGTATCAATGCGGATCACGTGTGGCGCCCGTCTTCATGGGGATGGGCTTTAACGATAAAAAGCTGCGGAGACTGCGAAGATTGCGGCTTTTTGGCCGCGCAAAGGTTTACCTCACGGTCCGGTGGCCTCATCTGGTATGTTTGCTTGTCCAAAAACTTTGACACATAGTTTAACTATTTTCTGCATTTACCTCTGACTCAAACTCCGATCTAGTAAATATTTTTCCTTGGATCTCGCAACGTTTCCGGCTAAATATTACTATCGTAGTAATATAACTCTCGAAACGCCTGATGGTATGAGAAAACTTTTGATTCCGCATCAATTGCTAACTTACATTTACCCATTACTTTTTTTTTTTACTTAATAAATTGGCTGGTTTATTTACATTAATTAAATTAAGCATGCTTGGTAAATATCAATATCAATATTAATATAAATAAAAAAAATATAAAAAGTATCGGAAAATAAGGTATATATATAATAATATAATAAGGAAGCAGTTTAGAGGAATATATATTTAATTCAATTATCAAGTACGTGAGGATAAGTTTTTTATCTTGTATACTTTTTCTGCACACCCGATCTTCCAATTGTCCACTATCACACCCGTTTGCCGCTATTAAAGTTTGACCTACTTTTTGTTCAATTTATCCCACAAGGTGTCACACAATTTCATACGCTCGTTGATCCTCGTTTCGCTATAAAAATAACACACCATTTTACCACCATTTTTCTTCAAATAACTTTTATCAACACGAAACCACGTTAAAAACTTGCTTCACAAAAAATCTGTCCCAATAAAAAAAAAAAAAAAAAATTTATCCCGAAGCAACACCCTGAACAAATCCATGCTTATAAATAATATTTGTATCGGGATAAGAGTGATCAATGCCAATATAGAGCTGTTTGTATGTTTCTCTTTTTCTCCAAAGAATACTCTGTAAAAAAAAAAAAAAATTCTTTTTATATTAATCGTTTATGAATTTGACAATGTCTTTAAGTTTCAAAAACTTAAAATTCTTGAAACACGATATTAACACAAAAAAAAGTTGCTAATTTGATGGGAAATAATTTAAATAATAAAAAATTTTTGTCGCACCTCGAAAAAATTTTTTTATGTGAAATAAAAATAATTAGCATATAATTCAAAAATTTAATAACTAGGGGACGGTGTTAATTTTTGTAACACAACTGAAATAACAAAAACGAAAATAATGGAGTTAATGTTTTAAAAGAAATCTGTATTAAGTCGTTAAAGTTTTATTTTGTCTTAAAACTTTGATTTTAACTTTGAAGTAGTAGGCGGTTTCATGTTGAGAGTATTTAACGCAAAGTACTTCACAAAGGCGGCAGGTTGTATAAATCTAAAGCGTGCGTGGCTCCGACATCGCTCGGCCCAGCTACATAACACAAGAATAGGAAAATAAAAGCAACCTATTTTTAATTCCATTCGTTTTATTGCTTTTATTTTTTGTTTTATTAATACCTGAGAACAAAAAAGTTCAAGCATAAGAAACACAAGTACGATACAAGCACAAGTGGAACAAGGAGAATAAGAGGCAGTGAAATACAAAAAAAAAATAAGTAACTGTACCTGGTAAAAAAAATGTAAAACTGTAAAAACGAAGCGTACATCTCCCGGGAAAAACTCACGTCGTTATAATGGATCTCATTACTTTTATCGTCTAGGCATACATCTTATTCTTAAAATTACCACTCTAAAAATGGGGAGCCCGTCATGTTTCTCTCAGGTATCATGTTAAATTTTAAAAGATTAAAAATCCCAGACTTAAACAACTTTTCTCCTCTGACACACTAATTTTCTTGCTTTTCTAAATGTCCTACAGCTTTTTTAATTCACGTCAACCTTATTTATTATGGTCTTTATGAGCAGCATTTATCGTTGTTACTTTAATCAAAATTTAATTAATTCTACATCCCTTTCCCTTCTTACTCAATTAACTTGCTTTGAATAAATTTAAAAATACCAGTAACGAAATATTAAAATGAACGTGTCAATTGACAATCTAATTGGAAATTGAATAGGCGCCAATAGAAACAGCGCGGTTAACGCATAGTTCACTATACCGTGGTTATAGTGTCTACTGACAAGCATAGTAGGATTCTGTGACAGGACAATATCCCACCTGATACGTAACATATAATAGTACGTACTCCAGCACAAGCACGCAAAGGTATAGAAGATAGGTGAGCCGGAGGTGAGTGGAGATGGGTGTATCAAACTCATCGAACAATCCTAGTACTTCACCAGCAGCGGCTATTGGATTTCGTCTACAGAAAGGGCTCTGTACCGTACACGTCTGTGATACATCGTTATATATTGCCTTGCCACTCTCTGTGTTGTACACTATTCAATTAACATTGTCGAACTTTGTAACCTCGTCACTACATAGTGTGGCTTCACCAAATCATTTTTCACGATTCAATCGATCATCGACACATCCAATATCGTCTTTATTACTTCCCTTTATTATTTCACAAATAAATTAGTATTACTAGCTATTGGGTATCTGTTTATTGAAAATTTTGCTCTAGATATTCTATCAAAGTTCAAAGTTTATTTTCTCATCTTATTTCGATCTTTTATTGGCATTAATATTGATATCAGATAAATCGAAAATAATATGTTCAATAATTCATTGACTTTTTTTTTATTTTCAATACTTTTTTACTTTACTCCATAACTAGCATACTAGTATAATAATGACCGAAAAGGTGATAACGAGTTGGAATAATTATAAAAATCACGGTTGAGAAAAAATAAAAAGTTTATAACTAGCAGCCTTTGACTTTCTATCACTTTTTGCATGTGATACTAAAACTGACAGATTTTTGACAATCTTTGGTATTTTTTACATTACAATTTTTAAAAATGTTTGTCAATTTTTAAAATTTTCATCATTTTTATAATATACTGCAAATCTAATTTTTCAAAAATATTCTTTTCACAGTAATTACTTCGCTTCAAGCAACCAAAAAAATAATCAGGTGTCTTCTCGTTTCAGTTTTATTTTTTGATTTTCATGAACAAAAAAAAATAAAATACTAATCTCTCATCGAAACTTTTTAATTGGTTTGACAAGTTACCGGTTATATTCATTTTCAACAAAATATCTCTGTTTTAATTAAAAATGTATGGAAAAGCAATTTCATGAAAATCCTGTCTAGTTCTGACAAAAATCAAAGTTAAAATTGTTACATATATTACAGCTAAATTTTCGTAAGCTTCATGAACTACAGTTAAAATATCTCGTTTTATAAAGTTACAATTTAATAAAGAATAAAAAAATCACTTTTAAGCAATTACATGAAATCCGACAGTAAAAATCTAAGTTAATAACTACACTAAGATAAAACATTAACATAGCAACCACGTCACAACATTTACTAAGCAACAAATAATTTATCGGAAAATGAAATTAAAACCGTGTACACCGTAGACCATAAACAAGGTAGAACGCAAGGAAGCTTTAATGGTTGGTCGAGTTTGTTTTCGACTTGACTTGTGTCACAACGAAACTCACATCGTAAATGATTTAACATGAAATGTCGTTTGCCCATCACTCGACTGTGAAAATTAATATCATGAATCAACATCCATAACCCTCTGCTCCTACGGTGTAGTGCTCAACTCAGTACACTACGATTCGAAATGCATTGAAAGCCCTAATTTCTCGGTCACTTCGACTGTTGATTGATGTCCCATGTATTTTACGACTGTGGACATTGCTTGTGTTTGACGACCCTGATGACCAGTTAGTACAGCCAATACCCACCAACTATAGCTATATTGTAGGGACAATAATAATAATATGGCTGCAATAACGATCTAAGTCATAAACTGCAAGAAGGTATACAAAAATAAACTATTTAGTAAAGCTATTAAATATAATGATCGATGGTATTTGTATGCTGGGGTGATGAGTAGTGAGTAATGAGTAATGAACGTGAGACAATCGATAAACTAAGAATCTATATAATGCTTAGAGATAGTTTAGTAATAGTCAGAAGCATGCCAAAGATTCTGCCCTTGACCATTATTTATTTTTAGACGAAACTTGTTTGGTCGATAATCCCGGAAATATCGTGGCTCATTATACTTTATTTGTCTAATATTCGTGACGTACCACAGTATCATATTATTACCACAGTACATTATAGATTGATTTGTCATTCAAGTCGAGTTACTGTTATTCAAATTCAAATTTATCATTTACTGCTTACATTTAAGGTAAAATCAAAGTTCAATTTTTTTTTCAAGGCTAAATCAATCATAAAATAATAAACAGAATTTAGTTAATAAAAAACTTATTTATGAGCATGAAAAAGTTGAAAACGGATACATTTATCTTTATATTTTGAAGCTTTAAAGACAGTAAAAAATATAGAACTCTATAGATGTAAAAGTAAAGGGAAAACTCGTAACTATAACACCTTTTTAGTGCCTCATAATTCACTCAGGGGCTTTTGAAAATGCCATTATTGCTGAGCTTTTGCTTTGAGAACCGTGTTCTTACCTTTTTTAAAGTCTGGTTTCCGGTGTAACCCATGTTGGTCCTTAACCAAAGATGGATGTGTCATTTTATAAGAAAAATAAAAATTTTATTTGTTATTTAGTCGATTGAATTCACTAAAAATTTTAACTTTTAATATTGAACCGTTTTTTTAGTCATAAATTTTTTATTGATATTTCTGAGTAATTTATAAAAATAAATACTCAATTCTGATAGACTTCAAAATCATTTTTTATTTTGATTTTCAATTGAAATAAAAGAAAAAAAAATTTATAAGAATGCATTCATGTTTGTAGTTATCAAATGATATAATATGTTATCTCGTAAATTTTTAAACAATGTAATTAACTTATTGTATTTATGAAAAATATTCACTCACAAATTTTTTGAAATTTAGAAAAATCCAACGTCTTTCAGGTCAATTATTAATTTTCTAAATATAAAAAATCCAATTTTCCTTAAAAAAATTCAAAAAGTTTTCTAATATCTCAAAATAATTTTCTTAGAAAAAATGCACGCTCGCAATAAAAGAGCAAGTGAAAAAATAATAAAAAGGCAAATTGACACTAGAATGTACTAAAAGGGCAGAGTGCCAGAAGTTTAAGTGAAATAAAACGAAACTGTAAGATTTTGCCTTGTTGTCTCGACGTCTCAAGGGTGTTAGAAGCAACCAATTGACTCCGATAGACCGAGAATCTAGATGCGTTTGCAATTTACCGTAATATTATTCTTTTATTATTCAAAAATATTACAATATTCAGTGACTCTGCCTGAAAAATAACTCGAGTAGCAGCGCTGGAACTGAATTAGAGTCTATTAAATTTAATGTGTCTGGTGAAATAGTTTAAGTGATATTATATGAAATAAAATAAGACAAAATAAAATAGAATAAAAAGGTGGCGGTAGAAGATTTTAAATTCACTGGAGCATGATTATTGGCTCTGATGGTTGTTACGCGCGACGTCTCACGCCGACGTCGTTCAGGAGATCTCGCACAGGCAAGTGCATCCTACCGTGCAGGAAAATGTCGTCTGGTGTCGATAGTACGGGTAATTCTATTGAGAAAACTCAAGTATCTGTCTCTACTTTTTACCTCTCATTCTCGTCCTCAGCCCCCTTCTTATCTCAGTTGGAAGATCTCCAGTCGTATGCGCTGTAAAACCCAACCGTCCCAATGATATATTTAATTGAGAAATCATTGGAAATGGGATAAATGGTTCTCACTAATTACCAATAATAACTAATCACAATCTTCTACTTTTTAATTTCTTTTTTCTCTGAGTCTTCATTATTTTCTCTCTATTTTCTTCTTTCACTGTTCTTTCTTTATTAATCACAAAAAAAGTTCTACTTCTTATTGATTAAATTCCCGCTTTATTTTTAACATTGAACAAGTTCATTTTACCAAGTTTACTAATGACAACAAGACTTTTCCATTTTAATTCATTTTTCCTTTTAAATAAAACGTTTATTTCAATGAATTCTCAATTTATTTTTATTCCTTTGCAGTTAGTCTCTGAATGTGAACAATTGATAGTGAATTAAGATTTATAAAAAAATAATAAACATAAAATAAGCTCACTTTGATAAAATTATTAAAAAAAAAAAATGTTCAAGTAATTTGCATACTTTTTGAGGAAAAGTTATATCGATAAATGACAGAAAATTATTTCAACGATGTTGCTATTATGGAAATATTTAAAAATGCTCAAGCTAATTAGACAGGAGCTCGGAATATTTGAAATTAAAATACTTTATCATTTTACCTCTTTACTGCATAAATGTAAACAAAATTATTAAATTATTTTTCACTCACATTTTTCATTATACAAGACTTCGTATATGAAAATTCTCAGATCTCAAAATTAGCCAGTTTTTTTTTAATTAAATATCAAAAATTATCTTTCAGAAAAAAAAAATTTTTATGACTAACACTCTTATCTTCATTTTTTAAATAAATTTTTCACACCAAAAATTCAATATCTGTAACTTTTATGCGAAAAAAAATTTTTAAAAATCTCATCTTGTCGAGGACCCATTTATTATCTTTTTTCTCTATGTTTTTTTTTTTCACCACTTTTGTTAGAGCAATATATTTTATCAACAATAAAACAGTTCAATTTAAAAAAAAAATAAAACCAAATACTTCATTGGATCTTTTATAAATATAAGAGATAAATGGGTTTGAGGTTTTTTCATTTTTATACTTTTTCTGTATGGACAATACGTGCCACTACCATACAGGACAATAGTAGATATATATATAAACTAGAATGAAACATATATATCCGGTTCATGAGACGGTTTGACGATACGAAGGACGATAACGGAAATGCCAAGAGTACAGTATACAGTATAGATATATACTGTATATACGAAGGTAAGGGGGTGATAGGGGGAATAAATGTGGAACCATCTGGTATCTCGACTGCTGGGCGACGAAAACCTAGAGCCATACCGAATAATCGGTTGAATTCAGCATAGCAGTAGGAGAAGTAGCCCGAGTAACAGTTGAAGGCATGAAGAAAGATAAGCTTGATAGGGATTGTAAGTCTTCAACAGTACAACGGGCCAGGGGGCAACGTCTAGACTCTCTGAGTTATTTTAGCTAGCGGGTGAGTTTCAATTCACAGGAGAGTACATTTATTCATGAGTACATCAGAGTTTTACTTCCTTAAAGTGCTTGTTTCACATCCAGAGTTAATAAGCGCGACATAATAATAATGTTTTTACTATTTATCATCCAATTTTCGGTTTATTCGATTGTCTCCGCGATCCGCGATTAAATTATTCATATCAAAGCACTATTTGCATACGTATGCCTACATTCATCCCTAAATATTAGTACTAGTATTTGTATTTATATTATAATCATAAAGTTTGTTTACAACTGATTGCTATCGTCTAAATTATGTTCTCAATTAAAATGATTTAATCTCGCGCAATTAAGTTTTGTAATTAGCCTATCGCTTAAGTAGTTTATGACCGTGACAACTATTTTTATCTAAATTTTATATCGAAAGTTAATTAATAGTTTAATAGTTTTGTTAGTTATCAAATTATCATTATGATATAAATTTGATCGATTAAAAATCATCTAGTAGTCGAAACATATATGAGATCAGACGCTTGCAAAATAGTTACGTACAAATCAGATGAAGACGTAATATCAAATAATAAAATTTTTTATGAGAAAAATGCGATGGTGATTAATGATTATTGTTTACTTAACTAGTTAATTAATTTTAATAAGCTATAGAGCTTTTATTAAAAAAAATTTTTTTTCAAGCACTTTATTTTATTTAATTATTTAAAGAATTAATTATTTTTATTTCACCGAAATTATTTTTACGACAATATTTTTAAATAAAAATATTAATATTCATTTTCAATAATAGCAGAATATTAATGAATCATAACTAATTAATCAAGGGAATGATTAATCAGTTGATGATTATTTGAAAGAAATAATATATGAAATAATTTAGTAATTGATAAATTTGATTCTAATGAATAAATAAATTAATAATGAAGCGTACCGATAATAAAGAACAGTGGAGGTATAAAATGTGAATAATTAAAAAAAAAAATAGGCGCAAATATAAATAAAAAAGTTGATTGTAGTCTGTCGGGATTGTTTGAACGAAAGTAATAAAATTTAAATTGGACACCATGTTTCATTGAGTCTATAGCAGTTAAACTCCCTGATACCTGCAATTAATCCTGCTTTAAAAATGGAAACTAATCATGCAAAAAATCTGTTTTTTAAAAAACAAAAATTTCCTGTGGAATAAAATTTTTTTATTCGAAACAATCTTTACCATCGAAAAAAGATTTCATGTTTTTATTCCAAAACAATTGAAATATTGATCAATAAATTTCTCCCGATGCTTCATTCAATCATCTACAGACGTCTAGTAACCCCGAGTGCCCGCGGACTAGTTTAATTAACAAAACAAAAAATTGAAAAACTTTGACCTTAATTAATAAACGTGACGTAAACATTTTTGTTTTATCGTCAAAAAAGAAAACTGAGAACAAAAAGACTTTTTGTTTCTTTCACTCATTAAATGACTCATCAGAAATCTTAAAGTTTTTGCTTTGTCGAGAAAACAACACAAAAAATCTAAAGTTCTTCAGTTAATTAACAAAAACTTGCAGTCCGTGATTACGAACTTTTAATACTCGAATTTAATTAATCTCAATGTATGAGCTAGGAATTATATGAAATTTATCTATGGAATATGTTTAGGGGATATCATTTCAAGTTGTAATATACTATATAATATGAGAAATCTCAAGTATGCTTGTCGTAAATCTCGTTGCTCGATCTACTCATGCAATCGAGCCTGAAAGCTCAAACATCCGGAGTATGTATTATGTCTTATGTCTTACCCATCCAACAAATGGCTTCTGTTTAATCGAACCGACCGACCCTGCTTAACCAGAATCTGTTTGGATATCCATAGCTAAACTAAATCTAGTTCATAAATTAAAAATAAATAATAATGATTAAGAGAATGGACTAATAAAATTAATTCTATCATAAATTTGAATGTGAGTTTGTTTGTTTGATAAAAAAATAATTTTTAGGTCGAAGTCCTGGTATTTTTAGTAGATTTCATAGAAAAAAAATCCAAAAATTACTGCGATCGGAAACGACCGCGGCTTGTCACCACGATAGCGTCGCCAATTTACAATGGATCTTTACCAAACTCATTATACTTATTCTACAGATAGATACCGAGGTCATAGATACCGAGGTTCGAAGATGAGCTTAATCGGTCCAGTAATTTAGAAATGCCATGATTTCAAAATTTTCAAAATCATAAAAAATCATAAAAATTTACATTTCTTCATTTTCGTACTTGAATAACTTTTGAATGGGATAATTTATCGAATTTTTGTAAATTGCATCTGAAAGCTCTTTAAATAAGCTTCAATTTGAGTACCATATCATATGTGTAGTCCAAAAATTATGTCCTATTCTGCTATGCCAATTATCAAATTTGCTATTGCACTCGTTTTGTGCAATAGCAGTTCTTCGAACTTGACCTCGGTATCTATCTGTAGAATAAGTATTTTACATTTATGAAATCTACTTCCATTTCGACTGCCGAATGGTCTTTTTTTTGAGTTTTTTTGACTTGGTATCAAAGAGTATTTTTTAGTTTTCTAAGTAATAAATTATCGTTCACTTTTTCAGATTTATAAAAAGCTAGAAACGTTAGAATCTTTATATTTTATTTAATGAAATCGACTTTTTTAAATTATGTACAATAACTTTTTACCGACATCAATATTCTTTTTTTTCCATCTCAATGAGAAAAAAATTTTTACTGTTATTCTATGCATGGTGAATACTCTACTTAAAAAATTTCAAAACTTTTGTTTCATTCCGATGGCCCTGGTCAGGATTTAAGGATAAAGTTATCAAATGATTATATTGTCATGCTAGTTCTTGTAATAAAATTGATAAGCTTCTTAGTGAAATAAAAAATTCGAATATTTCCGATACAAGTAAGTAACCATTAAAGGATTTCAGTTTGTTCTCGGTCAACAGTATCAAAGTTCTGAATAATTAATTAACTGATAGCATTGTTTATTATTCTATTTGATAATAATACGCTAAATTAATAAAAAAAGAAGTAAAGTTTATCAAAAATTCACTATCTTTTAAACTTAAAAGTTTTTTTTTTTTTTTTTTTTAATTTGTTTAAAGTCGCATAAACTACTAAGGTCATGAGCGACTACGGTAGGGGGTACACTTTTGAGATTGGAACTCGTTTGTATTTCTTGGGCTGAGCAGAATAATATACACTTAAATATTGAAAATATTCATTGGTGTACGCCGGATTCGAACCCGGTCCAATGCTTTGGTAGCAAGGGCCGGATCCGATAGGCTACTGCGCGCCTAAACTTAAAAATGTAATCATTATTTTTTCATTATTGATATACAAAAAAAATGAATTTTTCGAAAGGCCTAAGTTGTTTTTGAACAAGAAAAAATTTTCTTGAGACAGGAAAATTTTCGTTTTTCTAAACATTTTCTTCAGTCAAGGAGGTTCCTTCTTCAACAAAATTTTTTTTCTCTCTACAAGCAAAAATGAGACTT
Organism: Cotesia congregata; assembly: GCA_905319865.3. Classification (NCBI taxonomy): domain Eukaryota; kingdom Metazoa; phylum Arthropoda; class Insecta; order Hymenoptera; family Braconidae; genus Cotesia; species Cotesia congregata. The sequence goes on from CAJNRD030001124.1 coordinate 8,288,327, forward strand.
CACTAAAGAGTAATATATCGAAGTCACCAAATTATTCCCCTAAAGCTGTCTAACATTGAAGTTTAACAACCTTCCCTTGTTCCATTTAATTTGATATAATATGATATAATAATCTACAAGCTTCTGAAATCAGGTGAACCAAACTTCCTTAGAAGTCTCTTCATTGAAGAATCTACAGATATTAGAAGATCGGAAAGAATTGCTGCTAAACAAATTAATGTGTCTTTTAAAATGCCCAATTTCTCAACTACTACTTTTGAACATTCCTTCGTAGTTTCTGCGATCCGAATTTGGAGTGACTTACCATTTGAAGTCACAAATTCACTTAGCTTAAATTCTTTTAAAATTAGTACTTTTGAATTCTTCATGAAACGTAAACGAGAAAATGAACCTTAATTTCTAACTTTTAAAGAAAAAAATGAATCCTAATTTTCAAACCGTTTATATTCTTTTTCACATTTCTGTTTACATAAGTTTATTGTTCTAGATCATCTCAGATTATCATCTTCTATAATTTGTATATTTTGTATCACTGAGTTAAACTGTTAAATTTAAAAAATTTTTAATACTCAATTTTTTATCCTCAAATTTATTTTCTTTGTTTTATTTGTCAAATTTGTATTCCAAATTAAGAAAATAATATTTCATAAAAAATAATCAATTTTTATATCTAATATTTTCTAAACTAATAGATATCTAATTTTTTCTAAACTTTATATCTTCATTAGACTTACGTGTACTTTATTATAACTCTTTTTGTATACTTTTGCCATCTGGCTATACTGCCTTGGCATTGAAATGAAATAATAAATAAAAAAAATAAATATAATAATATACAGGCATATGTTTTCAGAATAAATGTTTACATTCCTAAGTAAATAGCCCTGAAGTTCGCTATTAAGGGTCTTTGTCATCAAAGACGTCCTTTGACAAAGTTCTAGGTCGTAAAATTAGGTTTTTATTATTTACTTTTTCCTCGAAATAGAATACTGATTGTTTTCATACATGTTCGAAGAATGCTTTATGTTTTTTTTTTTAAAAAAAAATTTTTAATGATAATAATAATAATGATAGAGATAGTGATAATAATGATGATGATTTTAGAGAAATTTAGGAGCTGAATATTCGACGCAAATTAAGTTTTCGAGAGCAAAGTTAAACTGAACGATAAACAAGTTAAGGATGAAGTAGAGAAATACACGAGTAGAGAGGGAGTGTATGTGGTAGGAAGCGCGTCTTGTATGTAGGAAATAGGCGGTGGTTTCTTAATTATGAAGATGTGTCTCTCGATTAATTAATGTACGGAGTAATAGCTTTTCTAGTCTTGTGCTTGTGTTTTACGATGCACGAAACTACTAGGTTTCTTGTGTACTCAGTTTTAATTATATGCCAATGGAAATTTGAATAAGATATCTACGACAGTGAAAATTTCAAATTAACTATTCTTTTTTTTTTTTTTAATTATTATGAGCAGCAGTTATTACTTAGTATACCGTTGATATAAGTAGTTTGTAATGGGAGATTCAAATTATTAAAAAATTGGACTAAATTATTTAGATACTGTTAAAGCGCTGACGTTTAATTTATGAAAGAGTTTTAAATAAGTGTGACAGTAACAGATTAACGCGGCTGATTAACGTTAATAACCATGAATTTAGTTATTTAATTAACAAGACGGGCTTTGAAGATGGCAATGACCAGACTTGACCTCATTGTATAATGAAGTATAGTTTTATGTATTCATCTAAATATAATTATTACGCATAGAATGTTTTTATTTATTAATAAATGTTTTCAAAATTGTATATCATGAAAAATTTATATTTTCTTAATTCGTAGTAATTTTTTATTTTAATAAATATATAATTTAATTTTTTTTAACTAAAGTTCACCGATTTTTTTCATATTATGTTGATAGAAAAATTTATTGACTAAAAGTTTGATTAATCAATAACAATCTCGGCTCATAAGTAATTTTTATAAAAAATAAATTCACTGATAAACTTATTTAAAAAATTTCTGGTATTTTTTTTTTTGAATGTCCTTGGGCTCAAAAAATTTTTTCAGAATCATTAAACCAGATTTTCCAGCTCTGATGGTATTTTTTTTAAAAAAGCCACTCTTTTTATCATCGATATCATTTGAGATAATAATAGTCCAGTAAATTGGAGATAAGCTTCGACAACTCGAACCAATCTTCTTTAAATGCGTTCTGATATTTCAGAAAGAAAAATTTGATTCCCGATATTGATTGTAAAAAACAATTAAATATTAAAAGTTTTAATAAAAATACTAGCAATTTGTATAGTTGATATTAAAAAACACAAGTATTAAAACATTCACCAAAGAAAATTCTGATGAATATTAGACCAGCAAAAAAATCAGAACTATAAAAAAGCACCAGCAATAATTTATCTGATTTCCAATTTAAGTACATAATTGAAATTGTAATAAAACTTTGATTGCGATAAAATGATAAATTAATTCCTTATCTTAGCATATTTTTATTCAGGCTCTAAATTGGAAAGCCGAGGACAGAATTTAGCGATTCGTAATTTTATATTGCCATTGAAATGAAACATTACGGGTATAATTTCGAAAGTGGATGAAAAAGTATTTAACCTCCATTATTGTAAAAGGGCGAAGGCTGTACTCTCTCTTTATAATAATAAAAATCTTACAGAAATATATTTATAGATACTGTGAAATGCCATAGAGCATAGTACGTTTCAACGTGGCTCGAGCTCGCTTATATTGTCGCTATAAATCTAACAATGCGGTTCAGCATTAACCCGACCCGGTATATAGTACCGCCGCGACTATTGTACGCGAACGAGCGAGCTTTATACTTCCGGTGGCACGCGTATCCGATAAACCCCATGCGAAAGAGATGAACATATCGGTTTATAAACCACTCACCACACATACATATAATAGATCAAATCAGACCTAATATATTGTTTATATCAATTTGATAAACCAGCATTTATGCCCACTGTCCATTCAATCTCAACTTGCCTCACCGGATTAATAAACACCCATATATCGTCAGACAAACATCCGCCGAACAGAAACGATCTACCGAAATGATAGGTTTATTGCCATAAGTCATAAGTCATAAGGAGAAAGATTGAGAGTCCAGTAATTTATTGGCGAAATGAGTCAGAGCCCATACCACCAACTAACGCTCTCGACATTCATCAAACCAATTTATTATTTACTACATTTAATCACTCGTTTTAAATAATTTCCGGCCAGGTGTCATTTTCTGATAAATATTTTATCATTTTAATTCACTTATGATTTATTTACATATTTATTAATGAATATAATAATTTAATAATAAATAAAGGCCATCCGGCAGTCGAAATGGAAGTAAATTTCTCCGAGCTGCCAAAAATTTGTAGAATCGTTAAAACGAATGCAAAAGTAAAGTTTCATTAAATCGGCAAAAAAATTAAATAATTTTGAGTCTAGAATAATTATTAAGCTTGAAAATTAAAGCTTATTTGATAACTTTTTAGATTTACTTTACAGTAATTCGATGTTATAGTTAAATTTTTTCATAAATGGCTTAATTTAGTTTGATATAGCCATATATGAGAATTAAAAAAACTCATTATAATTTTTTTTTTTTTTTTTAAACGTTTATATCAATGAATATGTTATATTAAACGACAATTGGACCGGTATTTACTTAGACTATTATCCAAAGAACAAATCTATTAAGTAAATTTTTTAAAAGTAACGTTATGATTATTAATGTATAATAGTTGAATTTTTTAAAAATTTGTTTATAAAATGTAAGTCAATAAATGAATTTTTTTTGTACAACAAACTACCGGCAGATTTGTTGAACAATATAAAAATAAAATAGTAAATAGTAATTTTATCATAAATATTCATAGAATTCGTTTGTTTCTATGGGCCGTGAGCTATGACTAATGTAAATCGTCATTTTATACGATTTAAATAACAAAATAAAAAAATAGTAAATACAAGGATATAATGTACAAAAATAAAATAAAAATTCTGGTACCGATATTGATGCAAATTATAAACTTGCTTGGATGATCAATGCAGGAAATGGGAATTTCCTTCAATGTGAATATATATTTATATTTATATAGAACTGATATGATATCGAAAAAGTGAAATAAACGTATCGATTTTCAAGCAATAACATATCGCTTTTCGCCACTTTATAGAATCCACCGGATTGACGGTATATTTGTAATAAAAATTCAAAACCTGTGGAAATATCGTTACTACTTGGCTTTTTTTGTTCCACCCAAATCCCTCGCGCTCTAGAGCTTATAGATGCTCGTTGGTAAAACATATTCATGAATTTCAAGGGATCTCAAGTACGGATTATTTATGGTACTTTTTTGTTACAGAGCCATGACAGCTGGCAAGGACATGACGGGGATCAGGTAAGCGTCAAAATTAATACTTGATAAATAGCTAGTAATTTTAATGCATGCTATTTTTCTTTTTTTTTTTCCTTGGAAAGGTTCAGTGCATGGATTTAGTTGGCTTTTATTGGTGTTTTGTAATTATTTATTATTAGTTTTTGCTAAACTGTGGGTTCAGTAAAAACGAAGCTTTGTCTAGACAATCTTTAACGCTGAAAAATAACACGGCTTATCTGAAAGAAAACAATTTTGTGACTAAAAAAGGAGTTTGCTACTCGAGTCGATTATTCATGAATAATTGAGAATAGACTCAGCGGTATTTTTTGTTTTTTTTTTCTTTTCTTACAAATGTTCTTTTATAGTGAAAATAAAAACTCGACTGGTGCATTCGGGGCTCCGAGGTGATAAATGTAGCTAAGTGTCAAGTGAGTAAGAACCGAGCAATCGATCTTGTCTTATCATTTAGATTCATCTGAAGTGTCTTAATGTGTGCGTGAATAAGATATTTCACCGCATTTATAAACCGATACCTTGAGTACACAAAAAAAGACTATCTTTACAGACGGAAAATCTTTAAAAAAATTTAGCTTTTTGTTATTGACAGTTTTAAGTTAGAAGTAACATAATCACATAAATTAATAAATTTCCAGAGTGAATTTGTTATTTTTTAATTGAATAAAAATAAAGAACTAGCTGTTATTTGTTTAAAAAATACAAGTTTACATGATTGACGCGCTATTATATTCTTGAAAGTAGATTCTATTTGAATAACCATCACTTGTAATTGATAAATAAAAACTGTGTCTATAAAAAATTCATAAAAAAAAAGTTTTTTTGAGCCTTGCAACTGCGTATAACTCCTTAACATAACAAATAAATTTTAATATGTAAAAAGAATTTTCACCAATAATTTCTTCAATTTCTACAAGTAGCATTTTTTGATAAATTTGAAGTGTTTTAATTCTTCACTCCAGTACTTCGAGTGATGAGCGTGAAAATTCACCCTCAATTTTTGACAGTGTATATAAATGCTTGTACATTTTTTTTAATGAAGAAAAAAAGCTTTTTTACATAACCCACGCAATAAAAATTTTATAAAGATAATTTTCTAGATTCAAGTAAATCTTTTTCTACACGGAGAAAATTTTATAGTAGAGTTTATTATCTAGTTATGATAAAATCTATTAACTGAATTCGATAGTAGTAAATATTATTTAAATAATTAAGTAAACCATCTGAATTGTAGTATTTACCATCCTGATGGTAGCTACTACTATTATGATGGTAATCAGTAATAATAACTGTTATTATTTTAATTAGTTACTACTACTATCAAAATTGTAATTCCTAATATAACCTGATGGTTGCAGTTACCATCAGTAATAATAATAACTACTATCTAAGCTAGTAAAAAAAATTTTTAAATCTTCAAAAAAATCAAATTTTCAAAAAAAAAATTTTGAAGGGAATTTAAAATATTTTAAAATTTCAAAGAAAAAAATATGCATTAGCTAAAATATGAATGTAAATAAAGGACTTAATTAAGTAAATTTATATTATTTCTTCTTCGAAAATTTTTACAATCTGAGATGGTTACAGTTACTATCTTCGATTGTAACAATTACAATTTGTTATAATTACAATTATTATTTTCGATAGTAATCGTTACTATTATTAATAGCAACTATTACAATTGTCAATGATACAACCTATTATTTTGTTACTAATTAATTTTATTACCATTTTAGATAGTAGGAGTTACTATTTTTGTATAGTAGGTAGTATAATTAATTTTTCTCCGTGCAGTACGTTTTTCTTAAATTTCGTCTAAAACTCTAAAATATAGCGGGCGTAAATTTCATCTATCGGTAAATTAAAATCTCTGGTCGCTGTACAAAATGAAAAAGCTTTCATCTTTTAATAACAAATGGAGGTTAAAATAAAAAGCGTGTAAAAAATCAATATCCCGATATAAAGTGGGTTTTTCACGTCGAAATAATGTCTATTAAAATCCGTGGCTCTTCAATACTATAGTCCACATTTGACACGAGGACAAAGGGCCACTATTCTGGAGACACAAGTAGAGAAAAACGAACGGACCGACGAGACGGGACTACAGACCGGTCGAATGAATTGTCAATAGATACTCAGTCTCAAGTAGACCGTTGTTTAGGGCTTTTTCAATCCGAGTGTTCTGATTATTTTTCATCCTATTTTCCGCTCAGCTATTCTCCACACAAAAAAAAAACAAAATTTCTATTCAACTTTTAATACTTTCCAATAACCCGCTCGCATTTTTATTTAACTTTTCATATCATAATATTGTAGTACTTAGAAATTACTTCTGATGTATGACGGTAGTTATAAAAGTGTCAAGTCTTTTGAAAGCTCGGTTTTTTATTGCTATATATACGTAGTCGCCGGACAGGATAGGGCCGCTACTCCTTATCCTGATCCATTAAAATAAATATAAAAGTAAAAACCTCAACACGTATCTCCGCGAGTAACCACTACACCCTTAAGTGAAAGAGAGAGGACTGGACGTAAAAAATTTTGAATAAAAGTTTGAGTAAGAGTAAGAGGTAAAAAATTTGAAATTCAAACGAGATTTGCCTGGGGATATCCTACCAAATCTTCTTAGACGTAGTATCCTCAAGTGGAAAAAGTTTTATCAGCTTTCCAAGCGATACCTAGAGACCACGTTTTTATACATACGGAGGTAGAACATATGTCAGCTTTTTCTTCCCTTTTAAACTTATTAAAACTATTTAGTTTTTCGAGTTATCTTTATCATTACACCTATAATTATTGATAATCGTTTATCCGCTTCATCTAATCCATGTCATATATGACTTGATTAAAAGCTTAATTACAAATTATAATTTGTTCGGTCACTATCCTTCGGTTGAATACTCTGTGATTAAATTTTAAAGTTAAATTTACACATTAATTATCAGAAATGTGAATTTAACAATTTTATCGGCCAATATAGTTGATGGGTTGTTATTTTCATGATTATACTTCGGAAGTTAAATATGTTATTGTAATTGATTCTCGTAAAATCAATATTTAAGCAAATATTGGTGTGATTGAAAATTCGTAAATAATTTTCCAACATTAAATTCAATGAGGAAAATAATTTGAATTTCATGTCAATTTTTTTTTTTTCTCGGATGAATCGATACACAATATTTTTCAATATACTAGAAAATTTCTGCAAGTATCAACTTTGTTATTTATATATATATATATATTTTTACAAAAAATTTTTAACATATTTATATTTGTTCAGTAAATTCTTTAAAGCTCAATTGTTATTTATTATTTTAAAAGTATTTACTAAAAGCAAAATATTTTCCAAATGGAATATTTATTTTACAAGAAGTAAAATTTATAATTACTAAACTATTATTATTTTTATTATTACTAAATGTTTTTTATATCAAACCCATTACGTAAATGAGTTGTAGCCTTGAAGGCTTGTCAACTCCCGCAGCTATTGTAGTTTGGAACACTTAACTTCCACGAGAGTGAGTGTGATAGTAACTGAAGATAGTTACTCTCATTTTCTAATTTAATATCGTATAATGACTACAGCAAGTTTGCTTCTCTTCCATGCAATTTGTTTAAAATGTCGAGTCTACGTCCTGGTGGTGTACAGGCTCGAGTAGAAGAAGGAGTTGTAGGAGTTTGAGTACTAGGAGTTATAGCAGTAATACTATGACAACACAGAACGAAAACAAAATTAACGTAACTTTCAGACATATGCACGTTTCATTTCACGATAAATTATTTTAATACTTAGCACGTTATCACAATGGGACCTTTTATTTACAATTAAATTGGCTCAAAACATTCTTCAAGCTTTTCTGTTATTTGCCACTAATTACATTCATTTTTTTTTTTTTCATTCATTTATTTTTATAATTTTTTTTTGTTTTTAATTATTAGGATGTAATCGCATGGAGTGATTTGAAGAGATCGAGACACTGATTTGTCGCAGTGAAGCTGAGTTTTGATAATTATTTTTATTATTATTAAAATTTTATCCAAAATGCAATTGATTTTTTTGTTCCTGTTTTTTATTTTTTACTAATAAAATAGTTAACAAAACAATTAAATTTTTTTTTGTGTTTATTATTTTTAACATTTTTATCCTATTTTCCTGGTTCCAATTTTGCACGTTTTTGTGATTTACGAAGCACGAGCCATCGACAGGCAGATTCATCAAACGATTGAGCGCATGTTGAAACAGTGAATGCACATGAAAGGCCGAGAATGTTGTGAGTAGAATACTATTTTTCAGGGGTTGACGCTGCTACTGCTGGGCACTCAACACGTCCCAGTCCCAGTCGTACCCACGTCAGTATTAGTACTGAAGCAATCCTACACCCACTGAAAATTGATTTCTGTTCTATCACTAAATTTTCAGCGGGACTTTTATGTACAGGAATTCAGTTTGAAAATTTACATAACAAATCACGTTTGAAATTTTTTTTTCGTTTATCACCAAGTTAAAAATTATTCGCATTCATTCGAACGAAAAGTTACAAAATTTTTATTAAATTTTTGCTATATTGATGAAAAAATATTTGTTTTCACGTCATTGCTATTTAAAAGCTTTCGGTAAATTCGAGGATGAAACATTTTTTACTCTATTTGTGCATTTAAAAAAATATCAAAGCAATTTAAACAAAATCAGTAAAATGAAATGTGATAATCAAAAATTTGATTTATTGCACTTATTATTATTATTGTAAAACTTTCTACATGTTATTTTTTTCTTATAGATTTTTAAATATTAAAACCTCGTAAAAAATTTTTTTTTCTCATCACGACTTTGATCTTTAAATTGATATTTTCAACAAATTTACATTATTTAATGAATTATTATGAAAAATTTATTTCAATTTTTTCATAAACAAATTTATAGGATAATATTTTGAATTAATTTTTTCTTAAAAAAAATGTAATTATTTATCTAAAATTTATTTAAATTAAATAAATTTGAAAATCATTTTAAAATAAATATTCTTTGCACAAATAAAGCAGTACAAAATCAAACTTCCTCAAACCTATTTTAATCTCAATAATTTATTTATCGCGCTTTTAGGACGGATTTTAAAAATATAAGAAATCATTACACTGAAGTGTTCATTCAACATATTGAATAATAATTTCAACTGCCTGTATTTATTTACATTACTCTCGAAAAATTTTAATTTTTTGCTGACAAATTCATTATGAAAGTCATCTTTATTTCAAAATATCAATTTAAAGATCAAGTTTATGATAAAAAATTTTCTTCGCACGGGTTTAATAAAGTAAAGAATCAATATTTATTTGGCCTTTAAATATAACATTACGTTACTGCGCTTGCGCTGTGAATCTCTTTCTGTTTTATCGACCCTCAAGTGTCGGCTGCATTCAAAAGATGTCAGGTCATGCAAGAATTTCATGATAGGATATTGTTCTACATGAAATGTTTTAGTAACTAAGCAACTTAAATAATTTTTTAAATTACAATATTGTGGATATAAAATTAATCCATAGAATTGATTATTTAATTGTTAAAAAAATTAAAGAAAGTAATAAAAATTTAAGTAAAATAAACAATAATAATAAAAATTGCTGATCAAATATGTAAAAATACTAATTAAAAAAAAAATATACAATCCAAAGATTCAGCCACTTAAAATTAAAATACCTCAACATACTCATCATGCACCGCAATAACATTGAGTATTTTATTCTCTTTTGATTCGATGTCCTCTTAAAAATCACTAAAGCTTCCGGGTCATAGCTCTAGGGCGTTTGTTCCAAGAGTGAGGTGACACACTTAAAATACTCATTTTTTTTTGTCCCGCCGTGAGCAATTTAAAAAAAAAGAGTTCAGTTAGCTTGAGATCCTCTATCCACAATCTCTTCTCCGCCTATTATTTTCTATCAGCTCCTCCCGTTTATCACTTTCTCGTCTCCTCTCATCTCCTCTCTATTTAGTTCTCATGTTTGTGCTACACTGCGCGTAACTCAGTACTCTCGTGAAATTTGAATGCTTCATGACCCTGGCGAGCACAGAGCCAAGAATATTGTTCCCACTAGATGTTGAGGTCATATACATTTGCTACAGTGAATTCTCTACTTCTATCTAGTGTATTTCATCTTCTCAAATAAAATGAAATTTTAACTTTAACAACCGGCATTTTTCATCCTGAAAAATTAAAAAATTTAATTTTTTATTTTTTCTACAATAAATCATTTTTCATAAGTTCAAATTTAAATTTAAAATATTTATTGGTACAAAAAAAAATTTTTTCATACTAATTAAGTATTAACGATACAATTCTTCAATAAACTAATAAAATGACCAAATATTAATCCTTCTATCAGTGTAATATTATCAGATCAGTTGATATTTTAAAATATCTCAAGATCGCACCCACGCGATCGTGAAAATTCGTAAGCGCTCGGTTATATTCGTCATGAATAATTTCAGTCTTCAGTCTAGTCCGTCTAGTTAAGTCTAAATATACAATCTAGTCTAACTACATTATATATTATATATGTTATTATTATTGTACTAGTAAATATTTCTCTCTATTCGTAGATTCGTAGACCAAGTACTACAGTAGTAAAATAGTATTTTCTTACAACATAAATACACATACAAGCTAGAATACACATAAATACATGTATATAGTAAATGTATGATGACGTCAGCGGTTACGGTACCCAGTGTCGCGACAATCGCGAGCTGCAAGAACTGCCGCCATTGAAATAAAATAAAATATATAATACTAGTGCAAATATATTCAAATTCTTTATCGTTAAAGTAAAAATTGTAGCTAAAAAATAATAAAATAAATAAATATTCAATAAAATAAAGGGCTCAGTAAGAAGAAATGAAAAGTTTTACTAGAATAGAAAATTAAATAAGCCGGTCGTAGAATTTGCCGGCACTTTAGACTAAATTATAAACTATATTTAAGTGCACCGTGAAGTTAGTTCAAAGTCTATGGTATTTTAGTGAGATGGTGGGGGCTACTTTTGGAGTGTAGTAGTGCTGAGAAGGCTTGTATTAACGTGGTGACGTGTAGGTGTACGTACTACAGGGGCAGAGAACGACTTCTCTGTGCAACCTGTTTACGCGAGACGCCGTGAACCATGTCCAAGCCTATTCTCCGGGCGCCTGTTTCACGATAAATTTCCCTGACTCCGGGATCAAAAAATTAATACTGTTGTTAAGTAACTATTTATGGTGTTAGACCGGTGTTTAGTTAATAATAAAAAAGTTTATTTATTTGTTTTTTTAACGTGAGATAGTATGTACTATTGTTGATAATATACGCCTCGGATATTATTTAATATTATATGGATGTATAATGTATTTTGTGTTAATATATATAGATATATATTTTATGTGTGAAATATTGTGGAGGGAAATTTAAGTCGTTGATCTTGGACTGCGACGACGCAACAGGCGTGGAATGCGGCTCAAATATATTACAGTTGACAGTGATTTTAAAGTTACACGCGTGCTCAGTGTCCAGTGTCGAAAAAGTTTTAATGTATTAAATTAACTTGGAGTAAATTTACATTTTTTACTATTTTTTATTTCATTTCAAAACGGAGCTTTATTAAGCCGGTTAAATTTCCGGTCTTTAAATGGTCTTTAAATAGATAACAAAACGGTAAAATTTTAAGTTTAATAATTTATTCATCAATTCGTAGTTTTTTTACGAAGATTTTACTTAAAATGTAAGTGCTTTTCCCACGTGTAAAAAGTTTCTTAATCAGTCATTTGGAGTAAATTATTTGGAATACAGTACACCTGCGCGTCAGTGACAATTGATATTGTCCCGTCAAAAAATAATATTAAAAAAAAAAAAAAAAGTAAAAATTGACTGCACTGACTGAGGATTACGCCCGGACCCTCGTAGTCACGGTACTCGATTCCAGCCCCCTCTTTTTTTTTTTTGTACAACAAACTCGTCCTTCCGACTCTCGTTCTCATTCTCTGCTCTATCTCACATTTTATTACTACATCCCTCTCTCTCATTTACTCACTACACATGGGTATACGTACATACAGCACATTACTGAACACGTAACATATGTATATTTGTATATATATACATATATATTCATGTGTATAAAAGTAGCAACAACACAAACGACAACGCGGACATGTGACCGTGAGAGTAACACCCACCTGCGAACTGACGGATAGGGACATTAGGGCAGCAACGAGCAATACGATAGTACACTTGGTACTTTATTATCGTTCAACTACGCCAGTATTTCCTCTTTGCAATAGGATAGAGTTTAAATAAATAAAAAGTTAAGTCTAAAATCTAAACAGGAAAAATTAGTTTAAAATAAAAATTTACTCCAAAGTTTTTACAATTTACTTATTGAAAAATTTTTTACACTTATAAAAATTTTGATCGTAAAATTGTGGGTTAATTTATTTTTTTATTACTGTTGTTTTTTTTTTTTGCGGTTGCAATAGTGTCGCAAGGCAATAAAACGAGAGATTGATGGAGCAATAAAAAAAAGTGTAATATATCCATTGCAATAAATAAATAAATTGTTGTTGGGACTGAAACTGTACCCTAGATTTAATTAGTGAGTTTGATTTGACACATAAGATGTGCATTGATATTTGAAAAAAGTACACGAGTACGATAATAACGATCTGATATATTACTGAGCAAAGACTCAGCCTTGGATTAATTCACGTTTGAATTGGTAAATTCTGATCGCTAAGAGTAAAGGACATGGCTACGAGAAGGAAGAAGAAGTCGCAAGACGGGTTTCTGAAGAAAGTCTCGAGCCTGTTTAATCTCGATACGGTGAGTCATCGCCACTTAAAAATACTATATTCCTCAATGTAAACCGTTGTACTCTCGACATTCGTCAATTTTTATTTCAGTCATCATACTACTGTACAGTTGTTGTTATGTTTTTCTGATATAATAAAAAATAATATGAAATATGCTTCACAGCATATTTGGTAGAAAAGGATTGAGAAAGGATCATCTTAATGTGAGTGTATAGAATATGCGAGAAAAAATTATTAGATAGCTCGGACTGGGATTCGAACCCAGAACCTTCCGAAGACATGTCGGCTACTCTACCATTTGAGCTATCCGGTCTATACTAAATTTCCTTTCACTTATTCTATATACATTAAGCCACACAGTCCATCTTACGGCTAGCATTTTTAACAAATATAAATAATGCTGTGAAGCGGGAAAGAATAGGAGTTACGGATAATTATTACGTGAAGCATTCCAACATAATCTCAAAAGTGTACCCTCTACCGTAGTCGCTCGTGACCTTAGTAGTTTATGCGACTTTAAACAAATAAAAAAAAAAAAAAAAAAAAAAATATGAAATAAACAGCATCTTGAATTATATTGATATTATTTGGGAGAATTTATAATAATTAAGCTTTTAACTATAAGCTCAGTTTCGACACTGTTAAAAACATAAATCCAAAATGAGATCAGTTATCACAAACATATCATATGTAGAATGGACACATATTTGATTCTCTTTGATATCAGCACCGATTAACAGATTTAAAATTTGAGTAATCGGTTTAGTTTCGGTTTCATATCAACCGGGCGCTCATTGGGTTTTAAAGAAAAATAAGTAATTGACAAATATCCGGTTGAAATCAGCGGAATAATTAATTCATTAATTCACTTGACGATAGAATCGTTATAACTCTATGAAACATAATATTATATTAATATTAAATTGTTATGTATTATAGAGCAGAGATTAATAGATTGCATATGCGGGATTTGTTTGTAGTAATAACATGTTATGATTCACATTTGAAGGCCGTGTTGATATAATGTATCGCGTTACACATTTTAATATTAATGTTTCGTATTTTATTTTATAGTAGATACTTCCAGTGTGGATAAAAAAAAAGTAACTTTTAAAAAAATTGTCTACGAAAAAAATTTATAACTCATGCAAAAAAATATTACGATATTTCCTTGTAAGCTTAAAATCTATTAATTAAGTCCACTGATCTTTGTATACATGTAATTTAAAAGTCGCAAACACGAAAAAATAAAAAACCGGATTTTATAAAATAAAAATCAATCTTTAGTAGATTAAAATAAGAAAATTATTTAATTATTTTTTGTATTTTACATAGCTGAGTTCGTAAAAGTATATGTGGTCCATTTACCATTATTACTGATTTTGATTCACAAATATATAAAATTTTTTAATAAATTTAACACCAGACATAGTATTAAAGAAGTATAATTATCGTCACGGATATTTGCTTTCAATAAATTTTGGTAAAATATTATTTTTTTAACAGTGTAGATATAGAGCCTACTTTAGTAAAAATTTTTTAAACTTTAGTAAAAAACACAAAATTTAGTAAAATGTATGAATAAATTTTTTTCGCAGACTCGATGTATAATTTTTACACATATTTGTATACTAAAATGTTATCAAGTATACAAAAATTTTTAAGAGTGTAGCATTGAAAATATTCAAATAATGAATATGGATGTGGATGTGTGACAGTTCTTTTATGTGCATCGTAATAATAAAATATAATAGCGTTGTTCTTTTGTCGAGTCAAGTAAGAGACGTAATATTACATATTGTTATGTATTATATTATATGTACATACTGCGTTTCATTCTCGGTGATCAAAAAGGAGTCATAAGCATAAGTAACAAGTAATAAAGTTTTTTGTGATATGACGTGACGAGGATATCACACATGCTCCGACTATTATTGCAGCTTGTCCATGTGGATTTAATGGACTCGAGTGTGTGCTTAATATAAATTGTGCGTGTATGCAATTCAATCAATTGTAAGCTATTTGATAGTACGAGCATGCATCATAAATATGTGTGTATATGATGTATTATATAGTAATAGGTATAGGCATAGATGGTTTCGTAACTCATTGGATAACTGGTAACCGTCGACTGGTTGCTGTATGGGTTATTCCGATGGCTACAGAGCTACTGGAAGTAGTAATAGTGCTGGTGATAATATACTTGTCTATATTATGTGTGCCACGCGATCAGTTTGTATGATTGTGCTAACCGGCCGTGACGACCTCGTAACCATTATCATCGATGCAAATACATTCACGGTTGGATGGTAAGAAAATCGCGAGCGAGGTCCTGATTCTTGTAGGTTATACAAGGAGCAAGTTCAAGGCTTTCATTATTTATTTATTATGAACGTTGTTTTTGCAATACGTGCTAACATTGAAACATTATTTTCTAGACTTATCCCTATATTAATAGAAAAATTAGCGAACCAAGGAAATCATTTTGAAGAATTTTGTTGTCTTAAATCCAGCTCACAGAAAAAAATTAATTTGTTCAAAGAAAAAATTTTTGAATTAATTAAAGTCTACTTACACCAAAAAAAATTTCTCCATAGAAAAATTTCTAATTGATTCAAAATAATCAAACTCTTCAAAATCATGCTCTTAGCTCACAAATTTGGGATGAATTGCTTTTACTAGTTATATAGTGTCACTTGCATTCTAAAGTGAATTTAAAACAACGTGTTATGCATTTTTTCTTGAAAGATATTTGCAGTAAAAACATTATAAATTTATAACAATTTGGAGGTAGTAAACTCAAACTGTAAATACATTTATTTTTGCTTTTTTGCTGTTTCTTCTTTTATTTTGAAACATTGAATTTTTTATTCCGATTTCAGCGCCAAAAATACATTAATAAATAAAATAAATACATGAAAAAAAATTATTTTTCTCCCGAATCAAATTCATTTTTTATTTGTATAGAACAATTTTTTGACCTAGTAAAGTAGATTTTGAATGTTTAAATTCTTTGAATGATTTTTTGTCCAACATTTTTTATCTTAGATTAAGTTAATTTTTTTATTAATAATTAAAAAAAAAAGAATTTGATCAAGAATTTCCAAATATTTTTGAGTATACAAATAACATTCTATTAAATATCAATTTTTTCATAAAAATCTGCTACTTAAATTCAAAGAAAATAAAAACATGCAATTTTTTATTTTCTGTTTTTTTAATAAAGATATAAAAGTTTGGAATTTTTTAACGACGTGAAATCTAACTCAATCAAAATTAAAGTATTATTATAAAATTAACAACAATCTCATATTAATTGCCATTATTTTTGTTTAAAAGAAAATAAATTATTTCAAGTAATCTGTCTACATAAAATACTGTTATGGTCAAAAAAAAAAAAACGGAAATGAAATAAATTACAGAAGAGTAATTATCAGAACGTTAATAAGTACGCGGGGGATTAATATATCCGTCGATATTCCGTTTCTCTTCAATTTTGGGTTCACCGCAAGAGGAATAAATATATAGCACGTGGTAGTACAGTTGAATGGAGTGTATGTTTCACGGAAGACTGCCGACACATCCATTTCGCGGCAGACAGCTCGAGTATGGGATAGAATTGAGGGTATGGTATGCTGTGCGAAATGCTAAGGTACATCCTACATACTACAGACTACATACTGCATACTGAGTGCAGGGCAGAGTATCCAGTATAGAGTACTATACTGAGAGTACGCTATGTGTTTCCTCAGCGTGACTGAAAGGATTTCTCAAGGAGGAGCAATTGTGGTTTAGCCTTTCCAGACGTTATACCGCTTTTCCTACCATTCCTATTTGCGCGCCGCTAACTAATTGTTCAGTCGATCAAATTAACTTCTCATTTAATTACTGTTCGCTTTTATGTTATCAATTATTCGATACTTTACTCAGCGCGTTGTTCTCCATGTCAATGACTATCGGAAATTATTTAGTAGTGTTGTTGTAATTATATTATTGATTACGTAACTGTTCATCCGATATACGTATTTAATTATTTTTGTGCCTGAAAATTTTCATCAGTTCGCGAATTACAAATTATTATTATTTATTCAATGCACAAACTTTGAGTACATGTATAATGTATATAAATGCAATGGTAACAATATTATGGTAAACTTGTGAGAGTTGCAAGAGTTACTAATTTCCCACGCGAGTTCACCGAGACTTATTGGACTTAATTAATTCTTGAAATTACTTTTGAATAACGGATTTTCAATCACTTGGTATTGAAATTATTATTGTTTTAACGTTTTGGTACGCGCTTTAGAATTCATTCGCATATTTAATTATTTATTAAATTAGTTAATTTATTTTCTATAAAAAATTAATACAAATATTGTAACTCTGAAAAAAAAAATATACTTTGTATATTATATTAAATTTGTTCTAAAAAATATTTCTACGTATCAACAAATGCAATAAGTAGATCAATAAGATAAAACGGCAAAGCAGCTGGGTATTTTAGCCTGGCAATAAATTCCGAAAACGATTTGTGAGTACTCGGAAAATTATACGGAAGCTGTATAAAGTAAATCCATACAAATGAATTGACTGCTATCTGAACGTAGTCCGGCAGTTTATGTTAGTTTGGCGTTTCGTGTTCTCAACTAAATTGGACTTGATGAGAAATGGAACCAGTCTATTTTGAAATAGTGAGAAAAGCT
This sequence comes from Cotesia congregata, assembly GCA_905319865.3. Classification (NCBI taxonomy): domain Eukaryota; kingdom Metazoa; phylum Arthropoda; class Insecta; order Hymenoptera; family Braconidae; genus Cotesia; species Cotesia congregata. The sequence continues at coordinate 8,306,290 of CAJNRD030001124.1, forward strand.
CGACTGAAAAGACTGGTGTGGCCCAGCCGGTAATACCTATAAAGTCCGTTGAGGATGGAGTCGAGAAATAGGAATGAGAATAGGAGAACTGAGAGCCACACCGGTCAGTAAGTGCTGAGTGACATTCAACAAATGAATTCTCATTTATTTGCAAACCCTTGCTTCAAATAACCATTTCCTAATCTTCTTTTTTTATCAGCTATAAAATCGAGTTACGACGTTGGTTAGTTTAAAAATTCTGAAATTGTTTTTTTATTAGAGTATTTTTTTTTAATTTATACATTCCTAAGTACGCTGTTAAATTCCTCAAGAGATCCAACAGTCTAGCGTATAAAGCTAAAATCGTTAAACTGCACGCGACGTACCCTTGATGAAGGCGTAAAACTCTTGCATCCGGCTGGTGGCTACGACGAAATTACCGTCATTCCTCAAAAGCTCTTCTTATAGTGCAATATACGATATATGTCTGTATATCGTGCCCAGCTATAATTCTAGGAAAGAGTTCTTGGGATTCATTTTTTTATTTTTTCGTTTATAGTCAGACTTTTTCATCCATATGTATATTAAATAAAATATATAAAGTTTAACCTTTCGACATCGCGGTTTTCTAAAGTCTGAATTAAATTGCGTCTTATAAATTCATTTCGTACAATCATATTTACTGATTAAAATAATTGAGAGATAAGAGACAACTTCTGCACACTGTTTTACTATAACTAACATAGACATGATGTTCAAAGAATTTTTTAAAAAAGAGCATTTGCAGAAATATCGTGTGTAATTAACATGAGAATGTCGAAATGTATCCTTAGATTCCCGCTCTCGGTGTGAATCAGATATCTTTATCTCAAAGTGAAAAAACTATATAATCTATTTTGTATTAAAAAAAAGGTCTCCTATGATTTTTCGACAAACTTATTTCTTCTAAAATTATTTAAGATTAAAGTTGGACATATACTAAATTATCAAATTTATTTTTATTTCGGCGAAATTATTTTTGTTGGGACAAAAATTTTTTATCTATTTTAAAGAACATCTTATTCTAATAAGAAATAGAAATTATGAAACCATGCTTAAATTTTTTGGTTATTATATACAGTCAAAATTGGATATTCTTAAGAACAGAAAGAATTTTCATCTAAATAATAATAATAATAATAATAATAATAATAATAATAATAATAATACTGCACCTTCAGTTAACCCATAAATGCATTATAACAAAATCATTGAATGTTATGATAAAATAAAGTATTTAAACACAAATTATAATAACTTTAATTAATACTTTTAATTACTTACCACAATCGACGCGATAACAATAATCAAATAATAAATACCGCTGATTAACACGTGTTCTTAATGAAATTGACGGTGTAAAGTTCTACGTTAATTATTTTCATTCTGATGACTACTACAATATTATTTTTAGTTTTTATTACTATTCAACATCACGTGATATTTATCACGTTTAATTTAAGCAATAAGCTTTATCTATCAGCTCTACTAAAACATTTTCTCAAGGTGTCTTTATTATCTATTTACTCAGTGAATCAAGTGATAAAATTACCTAAAAACTCGAATTTCACAAAGTTAAAAGAGCATAAAAAATAAACAAATCAGCAGTAAAATCTTTGAGCGCTACCAAAGTATCTTTTAATCCAGTCTACCAACTCAAAGGGTTTTCCCTTCTTAACTTTTCCAAACTTCAAGTACTCGTAATTAAAAATTTATCCTTACAAATTTTATGATAAAAAAATTTATTTTTATCCACAAAGTGATATTTTTTTCTACACCAAGTCTCACTTTATCCTAATTACAATATTTTGAAAACACAATATAAAAATAAATTTTTCTATTCATTGACGTCAGTCCTTTCAGTCACCAAATTTGACGTCACCTTGTTCGTATAATACAACAATAAAGTTAAGTAATATAGCTTGAACTATTTATATTATACGACCTTTACATTACGAACAATCTGTCAATTGATATTTTTTAAATATAGTATAATACGCACGCTCTACGATAATAAATAAAAAATGATAAATAACAAAGCCCGATAAATTATGAAAGATAAACATTGACTTAAAAGTTAAAATTATTAATAAATATTATAAATAAAAATTTATTAGTGTGCATAGCTTTCTTTGATATACGGTTATTTTCCTCACCGCCCTTGTAATCGTCGCGTTTCACACGATACCCGTTATTCACTGTACTACGGTATAATATGATGTACTTCTATTAGAAAAAACGTAAATAAATATAATATAATATGATATAATATAATATCCTTTATATATTATACTCTTTACAGTTAAACTGACGCGAGATAAAGCACGAGTAAATTTATTAAAATCACGCAGAGTACAGGAGCGCAAACTTTGAAGTACACTTTGTTTGGATAAATTTTAAAATCTCATTAAAGTATCATTATTTCAACAGCGATAAGTACCTGTCTATAATAATAATAAAATTTTATTTAGACAATTGTCGATTTATTTTATATTACCATTATGATCATTATCATTACCACACATTAGTTTATTTAAATCACGTATATATATTTCATTGATGTGTTTAAAGAGTCATTACACTATGAAATCGATAGCAGTGTTTACAATGTTTATAATTACACAGATAAATTTATATATATATATCGAATTTATCTTTATCATTAAATACTACAATGATAACACGTGATACCTTATCTATTTATAGGTATGAGTGTATATATATATATATACGTTCACAATAAATTACCAATAAATTTTCAATCGACGATATCTCACACGTAAATCCTATTTTTCGTTCTATTTAATAAATACCTGTGAACTAAAACCGTATTTCGCTATTTTTATTTCTGTATATTTTATTGTAAAAAAGCGTCCGATTGATTTCATTAAGAACTCCCTACCCGTATATTGCAGTGTGTATAATATTCAATAGAATTTATGTATAAGCGTGAGAATAAACTGAGCGAAAAAATAAAATCGATATTCCATAAATGTGTAAATTTAACAAAATTCAAATACTTATTTTTTTATCTTTTTATTTTTATATTTTTTTTATACCGAAGAAAGTGCTACCATTAAGCTTTTGCTAGCACACCTGTCGTACACCACTACTATCGTCTTTACGGAGCACTTTCAAGACTTATCTCAACATTTTCCAAATACTAAAGAAACATCACAAATGTCTTACGTATATATATCTACAGTCTTTTTATACACGACATATTGCAATAGAATAACTTGTACAGTTTTCTTATTCGATTTATCTTTCTACCTCTTTTTATCTCTTCATAAATAATTCCCAGGAAATTTTTTTATGCTAATTTTTTTTTCCTTTAAATTTGTCATTACTCATCCTCATAAGTAGAGATAAAAAAAAAAACATTTATATGTTATGGACGATATATCTTGCAAGTTTGAAAGGTTATGTTTTCTTTCATCTGGAAATCTATCAATTGATTTTTTTATTCCTTAAATACTTCTTTAAAAAAAAATTACACATAAATGGTCCTGATAGATGACCATATAGCGCTTCAATACAAAAATCATACATGAAAATGGCGTTTTTTCTGTTAAAAAATTAAATTTGTGGTAAAAAAAATTCAAAATAAATCAATATTAAAATTTTTTTTATTTTTAACTGTTACTTTAATTTTGTAAAGTAATACCTAACAAAAATCGTAAAAATAAAAAATAATAGTTAAGGGAAGTATGCAAGAATTTCCAACTTTATTATTTCATAACAATTATTTTTTAAAACAAAAGCAAGGAAATAAGACCAAAGAACGAGCATTCGAGCTGGTACGTTTGGGCAAGGAATTAATTGAATTTTATATTTCGCTGTCGGTGCAAATTAAGTCGACACTCCCCCGACGGTCCGCTGAATTAATTATCATTCTACTGGCCAGTTGTCGTCGTCTCGTAGTTACCGTCTACGTCTAGATTGAGCACCAGCGAAGAAAAGATAGAATAAGGGAAGACTACCGGGAACTTTTGGGAATGGCTGAAAAAAGCTAAATTAAAGAAAAGAAGGGTAAAAGAAGAAAAAACACTTTTCAGCTTCAATTCTCAGTGGTGCTCGAAAAAAATTCATCCACCAGTAAAATAACTTTAAATTGATTTAATATACTTCTCCTAAATAAACTTTTTCCAATCGGTTATTTTAAGAAGAACAAGAAGAAGTATAATCAATTGTAACATTTTATTTCAATTATTTGTTTTTACCTTCATTTTATTCTGCTGCTTAGCAAGCTCGAGACTTTTAGTTGCGCCAGTTAATTATTATAACTCAAAGTATCTTTATTTATCATATCATATACATATTGATCATCATGAAACTTTGTTAAGACAACAATATTTCAGTCAGCTTTGCACAAATAACTATTATATGTTTTTATAAATCTGCATCAGTAGGTAGTATCTGTAGATAGTACACATAATATCTTCTCTAGACTTGAACTGTAGAGTAGCTTGTAAAGTTTGCCTTATGATTTAAACTCATTATGGATAGGAAGAAATTCTGCCAATAGAGAAATATATATTAATAGAGACAAGAATAGAACAGAATAGAATAGAAGTAACTCGTTGAGTGTCGAGTGTTGATCACTACGATAAAGTTGTTTCGACAACGATGATAAGGTGGCTTTGGAATGGAACATCCAAGAAATTCTATTCACGTTGTGTACCGTGTGGCTTGGTGTATGTACAACATAATATGTTGCATATACTCGTATGTATTGAGTATTATAGAAGATACCAAACTAAATAAACGATAAGAGTTTCCTATCCATACATATACGCTCAAGATAACTTTGTTGTTGTGTATATACGTTCAATATAATCTCTAATCATAGCAACCAATTCCGGTTCAAATTTATTAAAAACCAAGAGTTTTCTCTTTACCGTCGTATGACATACTTTAAAGAAGTATTTTAAAGAATGCAAATTTTTTTTTAATTTATCTTTTCAATACAACAAAAATGGTTGATCATGTTCTGAGTAAAAAAATAATATTTAGTTTCAAATGAATTTTCTTTGAATAAAGTGAAGCCAGTATTCAATTTCATTAGACTTAAAACTTGGTACAAGAAGAAAAAGAAAAATATAGTAGAGAAGCCTGATTTATTTGGTGAAAATCAAGAGGTCTGCTCTTTATATACACTGAGTACGAAGCACGAGACAATAACGAGTCTCATAACCTTCCTGCTATCTCGTCTTGGTAGACCGTTTCTCTGACGCAGCAAGAAAATCATCAGGACCACAATGGCTTCGTATTTCCCCTTCCTCCTTCGCTTTTCCTGATATGCTCTCATCGAATGTCGGGATGTCTTGGAAACCGCACAAAGTCCACAGGAGCTATTTGACCTGTTTTTCTAAGCGAAAATTACTCTACCCACACCAAGGTATTAGTTAATTTTAAGCGGATAGACCAGACAAGAACCCCGTACTTGATGTAATACTTATCCTATAAGTATTTATAATTATTTAACACAAAATATTCTGATTATGGTTTATGTTGTACTTGAGAAAATTATAAGATTAAACTTATATTGCGGTTGAGATTTTTATTCCACTCAAGGTATGCTTTGCTCTCATCTCAAATTTAAGTTGATTTTAAAGAAAATTTATTAATAAATTGATAAAATTTTTTTTTACCATATATTGTTTATTTATTCATTCCATTATTTTATAAAAACTTAATTCATGGATATTTGGATTAATCAAATTTTTATATTCGTTTATTTGTAAACTTTTGTTGATGATTGCTTTTCGGTAAAAATCACTCACTGAAAAATTTAATTGAACTAGCTGTGTAAGCTTGTATCAACAGCACAATGTAATGGATCCGAAACAAAACAAAGGAAATAACGAGGAAATTTAATTAACAAATTTACACTACGATGAAGTTTACAGATACCTAAATGCATGAAATATATTGTGCAGTGTCTGGAGTTTTTTCATTCCTACTGTTAACAATCCGAGTGAACTAGTATGCACATAGTTTTAGTGTACTCTGCATGAAATTTATCACTAGTAATGGAATGTTAAAGCTCAGCGAAATAGTGCATGAAGTATATGCAGCATTGGTAGAAACATAATTAAAGATTGAAGGTATTAGTAGCTTAAAAAAAAAAAAAAAATACATGAAAAAATACGCGTTGTTACAGGCTCATACGCCGCTTTTGGCAGCAGACCCTCGACATGTGAGTAAAATACTAACATTTATTTTCCTTACTAACAAACAAAAGCTTTATGACTTTTACGTTGAGTTTTTTCGATATATTAATAATATTAATATTATTTTTGTTTGCTGGTCGGTTTCGACAAGAGAAAATTGAAATTTCTGATTGAAGCTAGTGTTTAATTATTAAAACTAAAACTGTCAATTCATTTCTCTGAACTCAACATAACGGCATTGTTCACTATTTTAGCTGTCACTATCACTCTCAATGTTCAATTTATCACAAAATTATTCAAACAAACTTTACCAATTGTGTGCATACCCAAAGCAAATCGCGGTGGTGGCCGGGGTCGTATTATATAAACTACTGTTTCCTATTTGAATTTAACCGTTTTCGCAAATTGACATTTTATAAATTTCGAGGGTAATATTCCGAGTTAAAATTGCTCGGTAAATAATATTTATTATCAATAGGGACGGCTAAACAACACATTGACAGGTGTAATTACATATTTATAATAGTAGAAGGATAGAATGCTAATTTATTTTCAAAACTAATTTTATTAAAAAAAAAATTATAGTAATAAATATTTCAAAAATTTACATGAATAATTTTTTAATTTTTAATGTGCAAAATTTCAACTTTTAAAAAAATTTATTGTTTTTTATCACAAAGTAAAAAAAAAAAAACAGTTTTAGAAAGTTTAGTTTACTGTTATTCTTTATAATAACTAAATCATTTTCTATTTATCCAAACTTTAATACTAAAATTAAAATATTCCATAAAATTTTACGTTATTCCATCTTTCTTTAATTAATTAACTAATGAAATTAATATCAAGTACCAATTCAGCGAAAAAAAAAATGAAAAGTACCTTTTTATCGAAGATCTTACTACCTTTCTCAAATTATTAAATCTAAAGTACAAAAGCAAATTATGGAGCTTTAAAACATTATCGCGCAAATAAATAATTTGAAAAGTATATCCATGTTACTGAAACGAGTAGACCTTGTAACAATAAACAAAACAAGTAAAGTTCTGATGAGAGATAAACTTTATCAGTTCTCAACCCTTTCATTAAGATTTCCCTCGCTAACTGTTCTTTGTCTTTACTGCTCACTTTACGAGATTTATCTTTCAGCTAATTCAATTTTCGCCTCCTCAAAAAGACAACCAACTTGGCATGAGTTTTACTTTTCTTTCTCATTCTTACCCACAAACTATTTCACCGCAAAGAAAGAATACAAAATGTTCAAGAAAATAAAATGAACGTTTTAAAGAATTCTTTATACACAGAATCCACAAAATAACAATTGGACAGTGAAAGATTTAGGAGGAGCAAAATCTGGTTGCTAAGGCCCTTGTACTTAGAAATCCGTCTCTTCCTGTAATTCCCGGCCTCAAACATTGTCAGCTTCCCCGTGGTAACATAATAGCACGACAAGACGCGGCCCGGAGCACCAGTGTCACACCGTATATATCATTTCGGTTGACAAACGCACACGTTACCTCCTCACTTGTCTTCCTTCCGTTGTTCTCTTGCGCCCCCACAAATTGGTGGGATTAGTTTGCCGACGGGTTGCTCTAACACTCTCAGGCTTTAACTCGATGACAACTAACATATGAATGAGATTTCCTTGTCATAATCATCAGATAAACTAACTTATATGTCACACATATATTAAATATAAATTTATAACGGATGCTGACAATTTTTTGTTGTTCAATTAGCCACCACCTTATATGTACATATTATATTAAATTTCATATTTAATGAGGATGTATTCATATTTTGTTGCTTCACTCACGTTAAATATGAAGTTCCGTGTTCAAATCCCGTTCATTATCAATATCAGTGAAAAAATTTTCATTTATGGACAATACAAAAAAAAATTCATGGTTTTTTTTAATGTCTAAGGCAATCAATATGTCGTATCAAAAAAAAATTGTTTTGAAAAAGGATTAAACTAAAAATATATAATAAATTAGCTCCTTAGAAAGTTTAGAAAAAAATTTTTTTTCCAAGTACTTTAAATCTCCGTATCGATTGGTTTCATATTTTTATTAATATGTTTATTAATATATTTAAAGATATGATTTTTATTTTAGAACTTCAAATCACAGACTTAACTCACTTGTAACGAGAAGATTCAGCGATCATACGCCATCTGTTGCAAATTTTCAAAACTACCTTTGTTTGAAAAATTTTATATGGGCATATATGACCGAATTAGATGTAATATAAGTATATCAAGTCAAGTAAAAACATATCAAGCCAAAAATGGCCTGATATGGTACATTATATATGCAAAAATTGAATTTTTTACCATAGCCATATCAGAAACTTTTTTACTAGTACACATTTAAAAATAAAATCTTAAAAAAATGATTTATTTCAATTATTACATCTATAGTTATCACAAAGAAACATTCGAAAAAAAAATTCCTGCCGTCAGAGCTTTATAATCTTTCACTAAATTAAAAAATTTTCTCGAAACGTTTAATCCTAATTGATGAAGATAAACGTATCTCGAGACTTAACTCGAAAAAGTAAAGTGTAAAAAAAAAGTTCAAAGTAAATCCAAATTGTAATCTCACAACTCAGGATAGTCTGTAAATCCACTTTTGCGGTGAGAGTTATAAGTAAACATTTTATTTCTTGTCTCGTTGGATAACCACCAGCGAGTCAAGTTTTCCAATTTGTCCTCTCGTAGCTCGTAAAAATAAAATTTCCATGCAAAATACTCTCGATGTAGGAACCTAAAGTAAAGGTAAAAGACGCATTTTCAGTTTTCTCTGCCTCTTTTACCTTCTCTTCTATTTACCTTTTACAACTTTCCTTTCATACTCGCAGTTCAGCTTCACTCGCAGTTCTCCTGTTCCAGTATAAGTGTCTTGACATATATCCACCTACACGAGTCTGTCGACACACCAATTCTTAGTCATTCCTTTGATACAGCTTTAATATTAAATTTCAATCGAGTTTCCAAGATAAAATTAAACGTTAATAAAATATATATTTCCTCAATTCAACTTTACTAAACACTCACAGACATACACATATTTATCTAGCAGTAAATAAGAGAATATTTTAACTGTCAAACCACTCGTATAATCTATGAATTTCAGTCAAGTGTATCATCGATTCACATTAAATCGAAGCTATACCGAGGAAAGGGATAGATAGATATATTGCCATACAATTCTCTGCGTCTAAGGCTGCGTTAAGCTCCGAGTTTGTAATGCGAAACCTCCCTTTGCAGCTCTACGATTTGGCATTGCACAAAAGCAGCGAATCTGGGAATGCGATACTGTGTACATAATACATATAATGGATAATACATATAATAGAAAGGAATATATTGGATTGAATGGTCGACACACGGCTCTCATGGCATCCCCGATTGGAGAAAGGCAGATACAGCGCTCCGGTTAGAGGCCACGGGTAGATAAACAAGTTTGGAGAGTTTGTACAAAAGTACTACCACTCGTAGGGGATGAAATTTATTTGTGAGCTAAGCTTGCGGAAAAAACATCCACCTTTAGAGCTACGATACTCTTGTACTATTCGGCAACACCGTGTTCCTGTTGCTGGTAGTGGTAGTATATGGTACAGTATGTAGTAGACGGTATGTAGTATATGGTATATAATACCGGCACAGTAGTTTAGGTTGAATCTTTTATCGGCGTAATTGACTAAGAGGATCCAACGAACGAATGAATGTTACATGAGGATTAGGGAAAGGGGTTGATGGATAGCACACCGTTGACAATCTAAACCATCTCATTCCATGTGTACGTGTTAAATTCTTCCTAAAGTTCCTTTACCTTACCTTTTATTTACATGTGTCTATGTACTTTTTCAACTTCTTGCTTTTAAAATTGTAAATATTAGAAAGTGGGAGGAGTTTTTGAACGAGCTTGAAATTTTGTTTTACAAAGATTCCCAACTCCAGTTGATAGTAAAATCAGAATTAGAGCACTCAATATTAATACTTAGAAGTCGTGAATTGAAATTTTTCATTTTTCATTTAAATAACTTGGAAAAAATCATTTTATAACTTTGAAATTTTATATCTTGTCTTATAAGAAAATTACCACTAACGCGATCCATTTTTTGTTGGAAATTGAACGCTCTACAAAAATAGGTTCTTATGATTTTTCGATGCGGTTAATATTCCAAAAATTTTTTACTGTTGAAGTTGAACATGTCCTTAATTTTCAGATTATCTTTCATTTTCGGCGAAAATATTATTGTTTAGATAAATATTCGTCATACTCTGACGTCACGCAATTTTCTAACTATTTTTCGTGCCTTTCATAACTATTTTTATAAGTAGTAAGATTTTAAGAAGTCCATCATATAATTATTATTGATTGAAATATTCAAATAACTTTTTTAGATTCAAAATTACGTCATAGCCCTTGATATTTATCTCTACATGTCACACTTGTAAAAAAGTAAACTTGATTAAAGAAAAAAAAATCCTCTTTTTTAAATAAACTCTTATTTACACGGAAAAAAGTAAACTGTAATAAATAACAGTCGATTTATAATAAGTAATGATCAACTGCTAAAAATTACCATTTCAAACAGTAAAATCGTGATTTACTCTTTACATGAAAGAAAATACTATTTCAAACAGTAATATTCGCTATGTGAATGTCTAAAATGTCAAAGTTTAATAATTAAGAATTCAGACTTTGATACTTATCATTTCGTACCTAAAAAATGATCTTATGATAAGTAAAAAGTATAAAATAAAGTTAGTAAATTTCTAATACAAGCGACGTCAATATTTACAAAGTAAAATGGTAAATTTTAAACGCAACGCCAAAAATCAAACTGTAATTATTGACTTGCTTGGATTGGTAAAATGTATATTTTAAAAGTATAATTTTTACTGTTTCAAATGTTAAATTCTCCCAGGGTGAGACCCCCTTCTTCTCATAATATGGACTATATATTGAAATGGAAATTTTTACTGTTTGAAACTGTAATTTTTTAAGATGAAAGAGTCGTTATTCACTATAGTGACAGCTACTAATCACTTATTTTGGATATTAAATTATAAATTGTGGTTTTTATACTTTCTACATTAAGTTCTGTAATATTTATATTTTTGCCACCCCGATGTCCGCTTTATTGTTTGAAACTATCAAAATTAACCGGAATCCGAGTGAATATTACAGTTTACTTTTTTCCGTGTACGTTATTTAGTTCAATAATTTTTCTGCCTGATCTAAAATAATCAAATTCGCAAAAATACATGGAATAAACTACAATTTTTTGAGTCGATAGGAGGTAAAAATTATTACCTGAGCTGCTAAATCGCTATTTTTATCCGGTGTTCGATAACAAAAACTTTTTTTTCATACATGACCAATAGGAACACTCAGCGGATATACGCGAAAAATAAAAAATTATTTTCATACGAACCATATATTTTTCCGGAAAAAAAAACGTATAAAAAATACACATATTTTCATATGTTAACATTAAATTTTTTTTCGCTGTGAAAATACTATAATATTATAAGAGATAAAACTGATGGTCTAAAGAATTGAATGTTTTCACATTTTTTTTATTTAATATCTCTATTTTATCATATGTATTGTTTTCATTATCGGATGATCAGCTCTAAAATATTATATGTAGTTTTATCAATCCGATACGTAAAGTAAAAGTAAGTCCTGCGGAAAAAGTTTAAATTTTTAATAGATGAGTTGAAGTTTAATCCCACAGTGGAATTTAAAGATCTATGCTCTGTACAAAAATTAATAATGTACATTTCATATTATTTTTATGGTATAAAGTTGTATTGGTTCACTTTTTCGAGTCGTATAATCGATGAAAGAGAAGTTTAACGTAGTCACGTACAGTCGATCGCGTCGACCGGACAATTGTATCACCTATTCGCATTGGAACGTTTATCCCGCTCTCTCGGCATCTCTGGAGAAAAGAGGGGTAGTAAAATAAAAACTAAAAATAAAAATAGAGAAAGAGCCGTGGAGTAAAAAAATCAGCGCCGAATAGAAGCAGGATTAATCCAACTCCCAAAGCACCGTAAATTTATTCCGATCCTGTATTCCGCGCTGGTGTGCATTTGCCCTCTTTCTTTGGACTGCTCTCGGTGGTACTCTATGGCTCTTCGTTTTCCTCTTTACTGCGTTTGAAAAAGAGTGAGGTTGCAAGTGGAGACATACAAAGGAAGCTTACCGTTATCCTGGTCACGTCTGTCTAGTTTTCTTTTCTCATTTTAACTTTTTTTTAATTTTATTTTTTTTATTTATTTTTTTTTTTTTTCAGTACCTTCGTTTTACCTCACAATACGTTCTATCGTCTTTTTCGTCAGACGAGTTAAAAGGTCGGCTTTTTCGGTAACAATAAAACAACCTATTGTTTCTTTTCAGTCACAACCACGATTTATTGCCTTTAAAATGCGCTATTTCAAGAAAATTGAGTAAGATATCTTTCATAAAATAAAGGGATAGGACAGAGGACCCGAACTGTTTGTTAAAACCGGAATATTAAACTTCTCTTATTTTTTTATCGCTCTGTTATGGATAAAAAAATATTTATTTAATGGATGTAAAGAGTATGATTGAATATTTATGCATTGTCGATAATAGAGCTGCCAATTTATGATGCACTTAAAGAGTTTTTTTTCTACGCATCCAAATCTGTACTTTTCCTTTTTTGTATAATGAACAAAATGAAGCAAATAGAAAATAATATTAGACCTGTCTTATAAAATTAAAAAAAACGATTTTTTCGCTAGCCTTTAAAATATTCAGGCCAAAGAGTTATGGTTCTAATTTCTGGAGCTTCCTATATGAATTTTTTGCCATGTAAAGAGAATTATAAAATATGTGGCTTTTCATGTAAAGCCCTTATTCGAGCTTATGAAGGAAGGTTTTATAAATTTAAAAGTTAACATATGGATTTTTTTATTTTATAAATTTATGTCGGTATTGAAACGTCAATATTTATCTTTTTATTTTTATACGAAAATTCGCGAGAATTCGCCTCCATAAATAATACTTATTGTTTTATTATATTATTTCTTTTTGGTACTTCTAAAAAGAAACTCAATTAATCAATGAATAAATTAATTTAAAATTTTTGTAAGCATATATTTTTTAGCAACTTAAAACTTGACGTTGAAATCTTTATTTATATCAGGCGCGAAAATTTAACGGTTGAAAAGTTTTACGGAAATTTAAATTTATCAAACTTCATCTACTTACTCTACTTTTAAACTTATAATTTCTATCATTTAATTGCACTCGTACTTTATTTACAATTTTTAACTTCCCGCTAAAAATCTCAGATTTTCAAAAATCGGGAAGTTATTGTTTTCACCCCGTTTTACAAAAATCGAGTTTTCATCAGATCTCGACGTTTGAAGGTCACAGGAAACTTCCCTGACTATTTTTACGATGATGTCCGTACGTCTGTGTGTGTGTGTGTGTGTGTGTGTGTGTGTGTGTGTGTGTGTGTGTGTGTGTGTGTGTGTGTGTGTGTGTGTGTGTGTGTGTGTGTAGTCGATTATGTATGTATGTATGTATATATGTTGTGTGTGTGTGTGTGTGTGTGTGTGTGTGTGTGTGTGTGTGTGTGTGTGTGTGTGTGTGTGTGTGTGTGTGTGTGTATGTGTGTGTGTGTGTGTGTGTGTAAACCTCTTGTAACTTTTGAACGACTTGACCGATTTCATCGCGGTTGATGCCATTCGAAAGGGCTTCACTAAACTTAGATTTCCTGAAAATTTGAACCGATTCGGACCGGTAGATTTCAAGAAAATGCAAAAAAAGTGAAAAAAAAAGTTGTTTTTTTTTTTTTTTTTTAAATATCTCTGAATTGGCTGAACCGATCGGTCTCAAAAACTAATCAGCTCTTAACCTTGAAAACCCCCATCGATCGCCACCAAAAACGTAAGAATCGGTTGATGCGTTCGTGAGATATCGTTGTCGAAAAAAATCGTAAAAAGTGTTTTTTTGTAATAACTTCGAAATTCATGGCTCGATCGATTTAAACTTGAAAATTTTTCATGGAGCTTCAAAAACTACGTCGATTGCCGCCAACCGCGTGAAAATCGGTTCATTCATTCAAAAGTTATTGCCGTTTGAAAATTCAAAAAATTGTGTCTTTAAACTGCTATTAGAGTTTTGAGCTCGAAGAGCTCAAATTGACACAAAAATAATATTTTTGAGCTCGAAGAGCTCAAAAACGTAATGTGTAGTTTGAAGCGTTTAAGTACAAAATGAGCGGGAAGTTGCAGAGATGGCCTTTAGGGTGAACCGTTTTTCTAATTTTTTTTTTTTTAGTTATGAAATCATCTCATTACTTAATTCTACTTTTTTTTAATGAGCATTTTTAGATTTTTTATTCATTAAAAATGTCACTCGATCATAAAAATTAAAACAAATTATACAAAAAATTAAAAGTTAAATTTAAAATAAAAAAAATGATTCAAGGCTATCATTAATAGCTTCTGTAATTATAACAACTTATGTGTCTATCTTTTAGCATAGCATAACAATAAAAATCGAATAAAGTTGGAGGTACTCCAATTTAGCCTATACATCCCTCCCGGGCTAAGCGCATATACGTAACCAGTCGCCGTCAGAATCAAATCGCAGCTATTAGAAATGGGAGGAGTTTTCAAAAGAGTACTTAGACTTTGTTATTGTACTCACTTTCAAATACCCAACCAGCGTCAGCGTCGGCTATTAATATCGCGATAAATAGCAATCGCAGTATCAGCAATCAAATTAGCAAACTGACTTCAGTTCAAAATTACATCATTAAATAAAAATATAAAGATATAAATGCAAAGACGTAATTAAATTTTTTTTATAAATTCGACATTTAATTGTTGGCAATAAAATTATTATGCAAACTCATTTCAGCTATAATTTATGTGTGTCAATAATTAATTAACTTAATTATCTAATTAATGATTAACAATATCAAATATGCTCAGAATTATTAAACTAGAACTATAAGCGATTTAATAAAACATAAGCATAAATGCATAAGTAAGTGCGCTATTAAATATTGCAGTGACATAATGACGGTGAATATTATGTTCTCGGCGACCTCCACTCGGCAGTCATTATTGTTCACCAGAGATATCTGAACAACCAGTATAATATAGTATAGTTTGTTCCTGGTAATACAAGACACTCGACATGCTCCAAATGTCGTTTCCGGCTCGTAGCCACGCGACAAGTGCAACTAAACACACTACGCGCAACCACGTGGCTCTTGATTGTACTATTTTACTCACTGCTTTAATATAAATAATAAAATATTAAATAAATGTAACATTAATCCCCTATTGTATTATGTTTCTTTTATTATTATTATTATTATTATTATTATTATTTTTTTTTTTTTTTAATAAGATTAGGCTTAGATTAACATAAAAAATGTTTACATTTAATATTATATTTGTTATTATTATTATCATTGTTGTTTACATATTTTATTATATTCATAATATACTTATCGAAATACTTCACAGAGAGTAATCACACGGAATTTCTTATTCATATAAAAAAAAATAAATAAATAGTTCATCTTTTCAGAACGAGTTTTAATAAAAATTGAAATAAAACTCAAATATTCAACAACAAAGTACACCGTACAATTTGTCTTTATCAAATTGCATTCAAAGTAAACCAATAAAAAAATAAAATATATTGCTTTATTTGTGAAGTATTGATCATGCTTTTCATGTCAAACTTAAAAATATTTCGGCCAAAAAGTCCAATTCACGTTTTAACTTAAATTAAAACTCAAAAGTAGGCACTCGGTCCAATTCCGATCATGTGTTTGAAGTTGTCAACTGAGATCGCGCTTAACAGATCATACATACGTAAATTGTAATAATAATAAAAATGAGCTCTGTTGGTAAGACAAGGTGATAAATAAATTACAGCGGCGTTAAGCCAAAATTGAGCCAGCACGGAATGAAATGGACTTCCACTTGGAGGTGTGACTTGGTGCGTGTGCGAGCAGCATATGACCGCGGGAGAGTTATTTCGGATAGCACACGTCGTTGTCTATGTCTATTTCGTAGCGATGTGACAACCAGAGTACAGTTGCTGACTCTGTATTTAGCAGCCCCCTGTATTCCTTCATCCACTGTACTCCTCTCGAGTGTATTTTCACAGTCAGTTGGAAATAGTCAGTCGGAAATAATATTCACAGGGGTATACGTGGAGTATAATCGTCACAACTACGTACATTTACTCCACGTCAGTTTTAGAGTTAATAACTCTGTGATTTAACCGTTCGCTTTTTTCGCTATTTATTTTTATAAAAAAATTTTCTGTTTTTTTTTTTATTCATAATTATTCAAATAATAATAATAATAATAATAATAATAATAATAATAATAGTGAATATAAAAAGCAAAAGATATACAAAATTGAAAAGTGTATGTTTTATTTTCCTTACATCACTTGTCTGTTTGCCTTGGCAGTGAACGTTTAAATAGAATAGATCTTTTAAAAAAAAAATTTAATACTCATGTTTGTGCATATGTATATGTGTGTGTGCAATAAAACTGTTTAGTTGTCGTGTTGTATAATAGCCTGCTCGTAATGAACGTCACAGTCGTCACGTCATGGAGAGTTGCGTGAGCTCATTTTATTTTGAAGGAGTACCTACATGCAATGTAATAGTGTAAAGCGGGTACGATTGTTATAGGAACTAGTTTAACGTTAGAGTACAGTGTACAGAATTATAGTTGTAGGCTATTGGTACATACATATATATATATAAAATATATATGGATAATAGTGCGGTGTTGTACGGACTCGGTATTACACGAGAGAAGTGATATGCCAGTGCGTTGACGATGATTGCCACGACGTGGACGTACCACGATCTCGCTGCTCACTCGATGGTATTTTACATGCATACAAGTTATATTATCCATAATATACCAGTACACGATAAGCTTATATACAAATGTGTTGGTTGTAGTTATAATAGTATACTTCTTGATATATATTTTATATTGTGTATTGTATATTACATGTATATGTCTACGTAATAATTTCGAACTTGCTTCCCTCTTGGGTTATATTATTGTGGCAATTAATTACTTATCAGACGGAATGCCATCGCGTGCTTGCGAAAATAGTATACGCCTACTATGTTTCCTGTATAAATATATATTATATATATTTCGATTTAATATCCGCTTTTATGTTGTTATTATTTTTATTGTACTAAGTTGTTTTGTTAATTAACTTGAAATGGAAGATATTTATATTTAATTTTTTTAAAAGATCAGATCGGGTTTTTTATAGGGAAAATATTTTATTGAGTTATTAATTATACAAAATATTTCATTGAGTACTTGGCCACAGAGCATTCTTTTATGAAAACATATTTCACAGGAAATTTTATAAATTCTTTTAATTAATTTTGAAAGATATTTCACTTTGGTAAAAAATTTTTCAGTAATAAATGTGATCAATTTTATGAAATATTTTGTTGAGAACTTTATTATAAAAAATTTCTTTGAAAGAATTTTCATTCATTATAAAAAGTATGCTTTGGGCAAAAAATTCAATCTCTTTCCATCAATAATAATTAAATAATATTAAATTTCACATATTTTTATTTTAATACATAATTTTCAACAATGAATAAAATTATTTAAAAAATAATCCGTCTATTCAAGACGTAACAAAATATCTATTGTATACTTTTCAACAACAATACTTAATATGTAAAATGATAATCTGTTAACAGGCAAACGGGGATGATGACTGGGAGTACGAAGAAATCATACTGGAGCGCGGTGGCGCGGGTCTGGGATTCAGCATCGCCGGTGGGACTGACAATCCTCACTTTGGCAACGATACTGCAATTTATATCACAAAACTTATACCAGGCGGTGCAGCATCAGCAGACGGCCGTTTGCGTGTCAATGACACGATACTCCAGGTGAATGAGGTGTCAGTTGTCGACGTTCCTCATGCATCGGCCGTCGACGCGCTCAAAAAAGCCGGCAATACTGTTAAACTGGTAAGTTCTAAAATATAAAAAAAAAACTCAACAATTTAAATCGACAATTTAAATTTTATTTTTGTCATCTGAACAATATATTGCTCATACTCATAGCATTGTCAAATGTATACTTTAATACTTTAACACTTGACATCTCTTAAACATTTTTTATCCAGTACCATTTCTCACTTAAGTGACTGGTCGTACGCCCGCGGCCGACGCGCATTAATATCTCTCTCACCGAGAAACTTCTCTCGACTTACGGAAGACTTCTTGTATCTGACGTGGAATGAAGGATGGTCTCGCGGGTCTACCCTGGAGTAAATGCCCCAGAATCCTTGACTTTTTCAAGAAAAAATATTTCTAAACGTCAATTATTAGTTTTTCTTAAAAGAAGAAGAAGAAAAGATTTTTTTATTTAATAAAAATGAGGTTAATTATCGTAAAAAGTAATTCTTACACAACTCGGAAAAAAAAGTAAATTGATTGAGTCCTCGGGTGGGTCTATTGGGAATGTCAAGGGTCCAATAGTAAGATCTCTTTCTAAATGTCCAATTATCGTTTAGAGACTCGATCGAATGGCCATATATCGTTCCGTTGTATCCAGAATTGTTGGGATTGGAAAAAGTCTCTCTACTTTCGATGTACATCAATGTATTTATATATGTATATATCCATGTGATGCTTTTTTCACTCCCTAAGAGTTTGTTTTTTTTTCTCTCAGGAGAACGCGACTGTTCAGTCAACTCCCTTATCCCGGTAAACTTTTTTTCTGCTGCTCGTGATATTTGAAAAGAAATGGCTGACGTAGCTACGAATCGATGCGTCGATTTTTGTGAATTACTACTATACTCTATATACTAACTTATATACATACACATATACAAGTACACGTACATATAAAAACCAATTTTATATCACAACATTTTCTGACATATTACTTTAGATATAAATCATTGATCCATTTCGATAAACACGATATTGCTTTTGTATGCTCATTGTCTTTTTATACTCTTTTATACAGACACACATCGCAATATATTTATCTATGTTTTATAGATATATTCTATACTGCAATAACATTCATTTTTACTCGATAAAATAAACTCACGCGTTTATATTAGTACTAATATTTTTACGCTCATACAACCACATAAAATTAAGTAAACATCGCGTATCAAAGCGTATAATACGTTTAGTTTTTATTCTTTAAAATTTTGTATAATCTATTTATTTTTATAATGATAAATTGTAGTTTTAAAATACTTAAAAAATGCTGTGATAGAGAATTAAACTATAAATTAGGAAATTATTTTCTATGATTTCTAACAAGTTCAAAATAAAAATAGAGAGATTATAAAAGTTTATTTTATAAAACCGTGAATTTTAGTTTCCTAAATTAAAATTTTTTATTACAATTAAAATCTAGAAACTTTAGATTGTAATATTTTACTTGATTAAAAATTATAATTAATATTATTGTATGGATATCGTATGCTTGTAAAATTATTCATTTTATTTATATAAAAGCATTGATAAAAGAATTAACTGGATTCAACAGAGAAAGCGTTAGACAAAAAAATCATTTTTAAGAATTTCATTGTTTTATATCGCGACAAAAATTCTTGAATCAAGTGAATTAAATTTACTAAAATCAAAAAGAAATTCTCAGTTAAAAAATTTCTCTTTTGAATAAATTTAATTTTTATTTATCAATGTCAAGCTAATAAAAGTGTATTAAAAAGTAACTATAATCTATTTATTTATACTTTCAGTACGTACGAAGACGAAGGCACCTACATTTGACAGAAATCGAATTAATAAAAGGGTCAAAAGGGCTTGGATTCAGTATTGCCGGTGGTATTGGCAATCAGCACATACCCGGTGATAATGGAATCTACGTCACGAAAATTATGGATGGCGGAGCAGCACAGGTTGATGGACGGCTCATCGTAGGTGACAAATTAGTCGCTGTCAGAAATAGTTTGGTAAGTTAAATATAATTTCTGCCTAATAATTGCCTACTGCTCAAATAGAAAAAAAAAAGTTTTTTAATGACAATTAATAACCGAGTAAAAAAAATAGCAACAATCTTGAAGCGGTAATTTATCACAGGCGGACTGTTTTATTGGTCCGTCAGAAAAAAAAAGATTTACCTTTTTCTTTTTCGCTCACTTGAACTTCTCTGGCCTATATCTGTTTCCGTATTTATATCTATATTTCTACAAGTGTCGTAGTGTTTACTATAGCGGTTCGCAACAAATGGATGGTTAAGTGCGGATGGGAGAAATAGATTAGGCCGTGGAGTTAGGTCACCGTGGCGGTAATTGATAGCTTTGGGTAAAGACCTACCGTCTGCACGTAGCACAATCTACTGGAAAGCCTTTTCGCGATTTTATACTTTGACGACTCCCCCACGTATTTCGGTTTTCGCAATAGACCGATTTATCTTGGTCATCCCTTGGGATCTCCCGCTGTTATCCAAAGGGCAAATGAAAAAAAAAAAAGAAAAAAAAACTCCTATAAAATAGAATAGAATAAAATATAAAATACTAAATCCACCAGTTTCAACCAAATAGATATTTTATTATTCAATTCTCGAATCCCCATCAAACAACTTTTCCGATAAATTTTAAATTACCATAAATTTTAAGTGCACCCTCCCCTAAATATATATAAAACAAACCGCTAAAAATTTAAACGAATTAATTAAATGAAAAACTAAAAAGCTTCTGATATAATAGAACGAGTTGAAACTTTAAATTCTCCATTAGTTTGTCAAAAGTTTATGACCACCTGTGCGACCGGAAGAGTACGAGTTTGCGATTCGTTGGGCTTATAATCGCATTTCCGATGTAACAAATGAGAATGGAAGCGAAAAATTTTTTTCTTTCTTCTTGTTCTTCCTTTTTATCTTTATGTATATATATATATATATATATATATATATATATATATATATATATATATATATATATAAACTTTTTATATTTTTTGTTACGGTGTACTAACCTAGTGTACTAACGACGTCGCAATAATGACCGCCGTTAGTGCGCCAGCGTTTTCGTTCGCCAAAAGGAACTTCTCACTTCAGACAGTGGCAATAAGAAAGCCCATTATCGATCCCAACCACTTACTTGCTTGGTCTCTTGCTTCTTGTTTTCAAACAAACTATCCGTCTTTTTTTTCCCGGATATATCTCTATTTCTATCTCTACCTCTATTATTTTAGAAGCCCCCCTACGAAACTACCCTGTACCATCCGTGTCCAGATGCTTCTTGTCGTCTCGCAAGTAATTCGCCGCGGTAATTAGTTGTTCGTTGCAAGCTCGGGCTAAATAATACGCTGCTACTGTATTGCATGCAGACTTGTTGTAAATATTTAACAATTAAGAAATTTATTATTGTTATTATAATAATTATTCGAGTTAATATAATTGACATTGATTTCTTCAAGGAGTATTTGAGCTCAGAGAAAAAACAAAAAATATTTTTTACTATTTCTTTTTTATTTATTCGTATTTTAAGACTATGCAGAAATATTTTAAATAAAAAAATTAAAATCTTTTGAAATATTTCTTTAACTACATTTTTTAACATAATGTTAACCTTTGTTTATTCTTATGACCCAAGCGACACAAAAATTTTTTTTGCTAATGTTTTGTTGAATTTAACCTTTGATATGTAAATTTTAAAAATATAAAAAAAAAAGTTTTTTTTGATTTTTAAAAATTTCTAGACTAGATTCTTTTTAATATCTTAGAAAAAAATTAATTAAACTAAATATGATGCTTATTTGTTTACAGGGTGATAAAAACTTGGAGAATGTAACACACGAAGAAGCAGTGGCGACTTTGAAGGCGACTCAAGACAGGGTAGTTTTGCTGGTCGCCAAACCGGAAGGCGTATTGCCTCCGCCACCGCCGGCATCAGACCACTCGCTATCACCCCAACCACGTAAGCACACGTTACTCAACGAGACCACTTTATTTAGTTGTTTTTATAATATTTTTATTTTTTTATTCTTGGGACTTTCTTCACCCAGCGTGGCATGCTTTTCACACGCCAAGCCCGCCAGTAACAGCAACACCGCCAAACCCCGGTTTCGCACAAAGTATACAGACTCAAAAGAAAACTCAGTCTCTGAAAAGTACATAACTTTAGCGAAAATTTTTCATTGCCTTTAGTTGAAACGTTCAAAACCAGAAACCGTCTACGGCCTTCCGCTCGATAAAAGTTTCACGCCGCGCGAGATAAAACCACCTTTACTTGGCATGTACACCCGGTCAATTCTCTTTTGTTTGGAATCTCTGGCATGAAAAACTAAAATCTCACCCCTTCGAGCCACAGCACCCTATTATTTTTAACGTCAGCGCCTGAAAAACGTACATACAATTTAATATAAATTATAAATTATAAATTTAGACGGAACCTATTTGAATAAATGAATAAACAAATATACACTTAGAGATTGTAAAAGAAAAAAAATTTAATTAAAATCACTTTATTTTTAATTACTCATCATTCATCGGGAACGATTTTTTTCAATTACACAAAAATAATAGAAGAAGTGAATAAAAAGAAAGTCACTCGCTTCACATAAAATTAAAAATTTATTTTCTTTTATTTTAATTACCGAGGACATACGTTTCGCTTGATTAAAATGTACTTTCTTTTGTTTCCGCTCTTATTTCTTAAGGTAAACAAAATGGCTCCGTAACTGCATTGGAAAATAATTCACTGGCGTATTCACAAGAATCGCGGCATGCTTCCTCCCTGGCACTCCATGGAGCGGTAACACCACGAGCAGTATCTCAGGAAGACATCTCACGGTGAGCTCAATATATTTATTTATTTCTTTCGAGATTTAAAATTTATTACTTTTTCAAGGGTCTCTTAGTGCTTATAAAATCCATTTACCAGATAAACAAATATTCCTGTCTTTGTA
The DNA here is from genome assembly GCA_905319865.3 of Cotesia congregata. Taxonomy (NCBI): domain Eukaryota; kingdom Metazoa; phylum Arthropoda; class Insecta; order Hymenoptera; family Braconidae; genus Cotesia; species Cotesia congregata. The sequence continues at coordinate 8,329,470 of CAJNRD030001124.1, forward strand.
AATTAAATCATTTGCGCATCAAGAAAAATTTTTATAAAAACTTATTACGATTTCTATAAAAACAAAATATTTTTCTTCTTTTTGTTACACAACAGAAAGTAAGGTAATGAAGAGAAGTAATCATTACTGAGCTTGATACACTGAAAAAAAAATTAACTTGATTCAAGAGAAAAATTCTTGAACCAAGAATATAATTTTGAAAAGGGTAATTGTCTTGAATCAAGACGAAAAATTCTTGAATCAAGTAAAATTTCCTTAAATCAAGAATTTTTCTCCTCAAATCAAGAATATTAAGTTCTTCATAATTATATACTTGATTAAAGAACATTTTTTTTTCTGTGTAGACATTATTATACCCGTACAAATTAATTATTATTAAACCGGTACAAAAAAAAATTTAGTTTAATAATTTCTTTCTAAAATTCATAATGCGAAACAAAATTAGGGCTTTATAATAAATTTATCAACAATCTATTTCAATTTTCTTAAAAAAATATATGAAATTTTTTCCCTAGTAAGATCAACTTGCAAAAAAAAACTTTATCTATTAATACAAGAAAAATGAATTAGTTTTTTAGGTGAATTTATCACAAAATGATATTTTTATTTAAAAAAGAAATTTACAATGAATTAAAAAATTTTTTTCCTGAAATAATTTTCTTCCGATATTGACAAATCCATTAATAAAAAAAAAACTTTCTATGATTGTAAAATAAGAGAAAAAACTGACTCGAGTGAAGCGAATCGACCAGAATTTGAAACCTAAAGTCCAGTTAATTATGCATACGGTAGACTGGACATTGGCAGTATGTGTATCAGAATTGGCGATAGATATAGCAAGAGGGAGGACGGTCAGGGGACATGAGAAGGGCCGGTAGGAATTATGCTAGCCACTGCTCGAGCTAATTGCCAATGGATTAAGGGCTTATCGAATAGACCAGGCATTGGATCGGACACGATATACTGATCGGAGTGTAGTTGTGCATCCTTCCATTGACCTGTCGCTCACTATTAACCCCATCGAGCTCTAAAGTCACGTGCACAACACACATCCTTAACCACTATTGTTGTCTTGTCATTGTAATTGAGAAATTAAACCTCACAACACCAGAATCTTCTTAATCTTTATTTCTAAATCTCTTCAGTATTAGTATTAGAGCTTTCACTGCTTTGTAACCAGCACAACACCGGCTTAAATCTTTCGCTCTTATCTAATTAATCTGAAGGTTTATGTCTTATTTTATTGCAACTCCAACGTCATTTTTAAGTATTGATTTTAACTTAAATTTTAATAGCAAAAAATTTATTGCTCAAGAGTTATACCAGGCGACAGACGTTTGAAATTTTTATTGTCATAGTAATAATAATAATAATAATAATATAATTTAGTCAACCAGAACGAGTACCAGCAATCCATAGAAAAAGGTTCTTATTGCGAGAATTAGCTTATCTTGTAATGAGAAGTAAAACGGGGTAGAGTTGTAAAAAATGAGTGGCACTCGTTTGTACGTACTCAAACGAAATTTTTTACCCCCCATTCATGTTCTTTAATATAATAAGTCAGGAGAAAAAAATTCAACTTCGTCTTGAAACTTTTATTGAGGCAATAAGAAATGAAATAACGAGGAAAAAAATGAAACCTTGCGAAAAAAACCCAACACTAAAAGGTTACACTTTTTATGAAAAATAAAAAACATTTGAAATATTGTTTATGCAAAGTGTTAAACCCCCGTCAGGCTTCGGTCCATTAAATGGAATTATTATTTTTTTTTAGAATTCGATTTAAGTAGGATCTTGAAATACGTTTTTTCGAATAAAATTTTTCTCCCTTATTTTTTTATATTACACGGAAAAAAAAATATCGCTCTCAGAGCTATATTGTAATGCTACAGTAACTATCCCCACTCGACTAACTGTTAGAGAGTTACTAGAGCCATCTAGTAGATCGCTCTGGCAGGTATACAGTAGATGGCTAAAATAGCTAAACCGTTGAGCTGGGAGAGCAATACGGGATTGCTGTGAGGGGTAAACGCCTCGTTGAAGTCTCAGATTCTGCGCGCAGTCTTGTTTGTTGACATATTTTATAACCATTAAAATTAATATAATTATTTACTAGCAATTTGTAGTTAATATGCGACTGTCAAGAGTTATGGATTATAATTAAAAAAACTTTGGCTTATTAATTTTTTGTTTTTTCCAATAGAGATATTAATAGTTTGGGTACTTTTTAAATAAATTTGAAAATAATTAGTGCAATGAGAAAATCAAATCCGAATAATTTAATGAAAAATGTGGTGGAGCAAATTTATAGAACCAACAAATTATTTAAAACCCCTTCCGAAATTCTAAAAAACAGTCGAAATATTTAAAACACATGAATGTGTGTAGAAACATTTAATTTGTATAATTTTTTTTAAAATGGTACATGAAAAATAAATAAATATTATCAAAAATGTGATACTAAAGTGTCAATTTTTTTTTTTAATTTTATAACAAATCAATGACAGTAAAAAATGCTTTTAAAAATTTTCACTAAGAATTTTTTTTTAATTCTCACATGTGGAATTTTTTTATTAAATTTTTTACGTAATAATTTTATTGCTAAAAAATTCTAAAAAAATTTCTAATGTCTTTCAACTTGTGTCATTCAAAAACTTGATAATTTAATATGTAATCTATTTTTTAATTCTTAATTACTTATTTTTTTTTTATTTATCCATACAATTTTTAAATAAAAATTAACAAAAGATTAGAAGAATGAAATGTTTTGATTTTATAATCATGAGGTTTGAGGTTGGTTGTTCATATTTTATGACAAATAAATACTTATCAATAAATTGATTTTTGTAATCAGTAAGATTCCATTCTTGTAAAATTTTTCCTACCCACGAATCCATATTTAATTAAAACAAATATTTAAGTCATTTTTTTTTAACGTGAATTACGCGTATGAAAAATTATTACATAATTTTTGTAATAAGTAGTCGACTAAGGAATACAAGAAAAACAAATATAAATGATGCTGTGAAGCGGTAAAGAATAGAAGTTACGGATAATTATTACGTGAAGCGTTCCAACATTCACGTAACAGGATAATTGGTAGGAAAGGATTGAGAAAGGATTTTGGAGAGGATCATCTTAATGTGAGTGTATAGAATATGCGAGAAAAAATTATTAGATAGCTCGGACTGGGATTCGAACTTAGAACCTTCCGAAGACATGTCGGCTACTCTACCATTTGAGCTATCCGGCCTATACTAAATTTCCTTTCACTTATTCTATATACATTAAGCCACACCGTCCATCTTACGGCTAGCATTTATAACAAATATAAATAATGCTGTGAAGCGGGAAAGAATAGGAGTTACGGTATAATTATTACGTGAAGCGTTATTAGTATTATCCGTAGTCTTCTCCCAAAACTATCAACGTTTCATCGTAAAAAATATATTTATTACCATTTATATATAAGTATAAATTTTTCAATAATCCCTTTTGTCTCTGAGATACTTGTCGAAACATTTTCACTTATGCGCGCAATAAAGATTTTGTTTGATCAGTAAAGCGTGAAAGAAGAAATTCTTCTCAAGTAAAGAAATTTTCGTTGTATGAAGATGTATGACAAAGACTTTAAGTTTATTAGATGTACACATATGTATGTATGCATGTATAAATGTCCTCTCTCATATGCCGTTATAACAATAATAAATCCCAATGACAGCCCTCTCGTAATACGCCGAAAGTACTATACTCATGCCGTAGATATTCATACGTCATATTTAAACCCCGGACAAACGGCTTAAACAAACTTCCTGGTTATCTGGGTACCCACGATCTATGGTTTTGATATTATTATTATTATTATTATTATTATTATTACTTTTAAGTTAAATTATGGATACTTTATTCCCGACATAATTAATTGACCGGTATTTCAAAGTAATTTACCGCAATAATTCCATACTTTTTCTTTTTCTATTATCTTTATCATAAATCACAGAATTTTGTGATAAAAATATTAAGATAGTATTTTACTTTGAAATTTTACTTTTATTATAATTTTTCAACAAAAATCAGTTAAGCAATATGCAATTTTGTCGCGACAATTTTGTTATTATTGTAGGAAAATTAAAAATCCTTCTTTAGCCAGTTGCTGGTAAAATATTGAACAAAATTTAAAATATTAAAAAAGTAAAAAATATAAAATACAATTTTTTTTAGTGTATTTCAAAAATTAAAAAAATTTTTTTCGAGTGCCCACAGTAAAAAAAATACTGCTTCAATATAAGTTAATATCATAAAATGTAAGAGTTAAATTTATAAATTATTTTTATTTATTTTTTTCCTCGGATTCAACAAAAAATATGTATGTGTATCAGAGTACACAGGTAAGAAGTAAAACTTCTTTATGACACATCATTTTTCTACTATTTATAACTTCATAGAAATTGGGTAGATAAAGCTTAAGAAAAAAAATTTTTTCCATATTAAATTAAAGATATTTCAATATTATAATAACCATGCATACAGATAATAAGAGTAATTCATTTTATCATTGCACTTATGATAATTATTGTATTTCATCGCATTATAATTAACATTGTTGTCATTATTTAGACTATGCCATTATTTAATCTAAAAATTATTTAATCAGTTTATAAAAATTATATAAAAAACATTAATATTCAAATCTTATGTCATAACATAGTAAAAATAATTAAAAGCAGATATTTAATAACTTACACACTGTTTGATTTTTAAATTATTATTTAATTTGTTGTTTTAATTGTTTTTAGAATTAATAATAATTACTAAATTAATTCTTTACGTCGCTATACGAAGCTTCAATAGAAACAAACAACATGGCGCGTAACCGAAAATCGTGACGATTTTTTATATATTGCTATAAAATTTCTCTCATACGTCGATAAAGAAGTTTTACTTCAATAATAAAGAAACAATTATTAGTATAATAATTAACTAGTAAACGAATACACAACCAATAGGGCGTATATTCTTTCTCGATATGGAGCGTAACCGACAATCGTGACGTTTTTTTTTTATATTGCTATAAAATTTCTCTCATACGTCGATAAAGAAGTTTTACTTCAATAATAATGAAACAATTATTAGTATAATAATTAACTAGTAAACGAATACACAACCAATAGGGCGTGTATTCTTTCTCGATATCCCGTATTCTCTCTCTCTCTTGTTCAATCTTTCTCACTATAGCTCTCTCCCACCTCACACTCCATAGCACTATGCGTGATACGACGTTCGCTCTGTCTCACTTTTTCTCTCAATCTTTCTCACTCGCTTGCTCCCTACTCTCACTCCACGGCTAGTTGCTCATGCTACGTTCGCCCTGTCTTACTCTCTCTCAATCGGTCTCGATCACTCTCTCTCTCTTTTCCGACACTTCCGTTGCATACCGGCGTGACGTTTCATCTGTAAAAATTTTACCCTCATGCGCCTAAAGAAGTTTCACTTCAAAAAAAATAAAAAAGTTAAATAAGAATGAAGGAACGTAATATTCCGACTGTAAGGTCCTTATCAACAGAGAGCATAATGTGGCCCAAGTAGGCACTCAAAATCATAAGTATGTTCAATGCTCGTAGCACTTGAACTTTCTCAGTACTTGTGTGTACTTAGTGGTACATTATATCGGCGGTGAGTAGAGTAGAGGCCAATGCAGTGTGCAGTGTTAAATGTGCATGTGCATGTGCTGGATATTATAAGGGAGAGAAGACGGAGGAACTTCTTGGCACGGGTACGTCTGTTCGGAACATATATAATCCCGCTTTCAGATGCAGTAGGCCAGGGTCAGGCAACATGCACAGCGTTCTGTCACGAGACCAAAAAAATATAACATACTCTCAATGATTGATTCACCTGATAAATTATTTCTAAATTTTTTATTCTCAACAATGGATTTGTAATTTATTTCAACATTTTATAGAGTTCATTTTTTCTTTGAATAGAAACCAAAAACTTTGCCTCTCAACTCTTTTCTTCTCTTGACTGTCGACTCTCGACATTCTTGTTTAATGTGAACAGCAAGAGGACAAAAAATTGTAGTGCAAAAAATCTAAAAAATTAGGAAATAAAAACCAGAGTATTTAATTACGTATACATGAAAAGAGAAAATGAAAAATGTGAGTGAGGATATTTAAAATCCTTTAGCCCTTTTCATCCACTGGTCACATTGTCATCCGTAGCAAAGTTACCGGACACGTACTGAAGCATATGTAGAAAAGGAGACGGAAAATTTAATTTTTTCTGGGCTCACGTTTCTGTTTGACGGTGAGCTACGTGAAATTACTATTCCGGGGAATCTAGCTCAGAATGTAAACTCTAGAAAAAATCTAAAAAATCATTTATGCTAAGAAGAGTTCATACCCATAGATTTACATAACATTCATACAGATATAGATAGAGATATTTCAACCGGAATTGTCTGACGCTGACACAGCGACAATTTAAAACTCGACAAATAAAATTTTTACTTGAGATATTTTCTTAACGCTTACGCTATTGTACTCGGTAATAAGTTTAATGTTAACAAAAAAAACAATAAATCTCTATTATATAATTCGAATAGAATATGATTGTATAAAATAAAATAATGAAACTGGAAGCTGATGGGATATTATTTAATAGCACACGCCGGCCTTGACAAGTACATTTATAATACAATGAAAGTAACTGGGATTAAGTAATCATCAGATACACCGGAAACTTTGAATACTTTTAATTAATTACGGCGGCTTAATTGCATTGTTTGATTTGAATACTTCTCAGGGCAATTTGTTTTATCGAATTACTTAGAACAGAAGCTGGAATTTTTTTTTTCTTCTAATACAATGTCCGCGATAATAAGAAGAAGAAGTAATAAAGTATGAAAATAATTCTGGTAATTTTAATATTTTAGTCGTAATTAGAAGTAATTGTAATTTCAGAGTGAAAAAAATTGTTATAATTACTTGTAATTTGAGTGGATAATTATCCGAGAGAAAATGTAGTGAGAAAAAATGAAGTTGTTAATTTAATAGGAGTACACAAACCTGGTTTGTAAGCGTTAGGATAACAAGACAAAAGACAAACGAGCCGATAGTCGATAAACCTTTAATCTAGAGAGTGTAGAGGAGTTATTGACGGGATCATAATCAATGTGCTTTGATACCTGAAACGAAGGCTTTCAATTGTGCGGTTATCGCGGTCCTCGTTAATATGGAGAACAGTTCATTAACTGTCGTATTATAAGTATGCCGCAGAATATGACGTAATAGGCAAAGAGGATAAGGAGCAACTACTAGTATTTGATAGCAATGCTCCGGCTTCTATTTCTACTTGTAAGAAGCTCTTTAGTTGTTTTCCTTAATATTATCATAAATATACGCCTCCGAAAAGTTTATCAGCACGCGTCAATGGCATGATATACTATCAAAGGTTTAATTATAAGTAAATGGCGGAACAACTGATCAAGTCAATATTTAAAGTTTTTATTAAAAATTTAGTTCATCCCGGGTCAAAAAATTTAGTCTGTTTTATGATTAATAAAATTTTTTAATATTTTTCATTCAATTTAATTTTATTATGTGTATCTATTTTATATGAGAATTTAATCTGTTTTTGCCCGTATTATTCACAATTCAGACCAATTTCAGATCATTTTTAATGTTATAATAAAATTGTTTTCTATTGTTTCAAGACCAAAATCAGACTTTTTTCGTCACAATCATTTAGCTGGTTTTGACCGCATCAAGGTCAAAAACAGACCAAAACGTTATATAATTTTTAGTCGGTTTTTCATCAGCTGTAGATCAAAAACCGACCTTTTACGAATTTGATAATAATAATAATATTAATAATAATAATAATAATAATAATA
>CAJNRD030001124.1:8338877-8350400 GCA_905319865.3 Cotesia congregata
TTAATTAGACTAAAAACCGATCAAACTTTTAAAACTTTTTAGTTTCATTAGATTAGAAACAGCATAAAATATTCATAGTTGCTCAATTATTTTACTAAAAGGTTATTTAGACTTAAAACAGATCAAAAATAATTTTAATAGTAGATGAAATACCGATAAAAATGTTTTTTAAAGTTCAAATACAGATCAATAAGTTCAAATGCAGATCATTTAGCTTAAAATAAGTTTAAATTTTTCGACTCGGGATGCTAATAATCACGATTGGGAAAAATAGCAATAACGAAAAAGTTACCCGTGAGAAAATTTTTAATACGACCATTTATGTCCTGATATACTTATCAGTCGTGATATGATCATATATGCTGATATACAATTTTTCGGGATTTAATAAGGTTTTTTGTAGTTATTTTTTTGCACAAATAAAGATATTAATCAATTATAAGAATTTTACGCAATTAAACATTGTCAATATAATTTGAAATACAATTAAAAAAATGATTTTTCGACCAAAGGTAGTGTTGAAATTCTCCGATTGAAAAGATAAGTTATAAAAAAAAAAGTTATTTTTTTACCCTCCTAAGAAGCTTATTTCATATTGACTTAGTTTAATCAAATCTTAAATCAATTTTTGTTTAATATTACACATTCGTTGACTTCCAAATTTTTCAAATAATAAAAAATAAATAATGATAAATAAATAACTGATGTTGGTATGCCAGCTCAAATCTACCCCATACCAACTAATATAAATAAAGTGTATGCATAGCATATGATTTTAACTTACTTTGCTATCAGTTACTTATTATGATTTTTTATCTTGATATTACATTATTATATTACTATTATAATTAATTAGATACATATGCAATTCAGATTCACAATATTGTAACTTTTTGTAACCTTTTTATTGGTCTCGTGCTGTTAGGTTATTAAATAAATAAATAAATTATTTTATTATTCTCATACATAGTCTGACATGACCATGTATGAAAATTGTCTCACCGGTAATTTTTAATTGAGGAACAAAAACATGTGAATGCTTTTTATAATAACAAAAATTATAATAAAAATAAACATAGGAACACATTATTTAATATTTTATATTCAGTATGGATCGTAAAAAAATGATTATTTTTTTTCAATTAAAAGTAACTTTAGGTAGAATCAGACAAGATAAATTAAACGCAGATCTCACAATTTTCTACTCATGACTTGACGTTGAAATTTCCTCACGGAATAACTTGTGCAAAATTCATTCATCCTCGTTACTCGCTCGACAAGTTTATTTCATCTGTTCTCCTGTTCTCTTTTTACCTTATGATGTTCCTGAAATACGAATAACTTTCATCACTTCTTATCCTTCATTTTCTTGAGTTTCTTCTTCTATATCTACATTTTCCATTCTTTTTCTCAAACTACTTATCCTTTCCTTTTCCTCTTCCTTATTTTTTTCTACCTTGTCTTCCTCTTCCTCTTTCTTTTCGTCTTCTTCTACTTCTACTTCTTTACTTCCACGTCGAGTGTATTTAATTTAAGCAGGCGAAGATTTCTCAGAGTCTGCTCGTAAAACTTTGTGGATCGAATCTATCGAGGCGTTAAAAGAACGTAAAATGAATTTATTGATCTTAATTAAACTTTAGATACCCGAAATTTCAGTATTGTACTCTGTAATAACGAAATAAACTAAACTAAATTAAAATATAAATAATAAATCAGAACTTTTCTTTGTTAAAAGCGACTAACAAAACAACAGACAACAGTTATTTGAATTTAATTATCTATTCCGTGGTATTTTTTAAATACAAAATCTAATGAGTTAAAAATAAATAAAAATATAGAAAGAATAAAATAAGTTCGCATAAAGATTTTTTTTTTTGTACAAAACCGTTCATCCCTTGAGGCAAGAGTGGAATTACATTAGGCAATTTGGCGTTTCTAGTTTGTCTGATAACTACAACCACACTCCGTTCATATAATTCATGCACAGTAAAGAGACAAGTAGCAAAGGAAAATGAGCGAATGAGATCCTTTCATAGGACACAGCAAGCACTGATTCAGGAAGTTAGTCAACGGTTTTAGCCACTGGTTATAGAAGTAGAAGCACAGCAGCTCTCTTGCTGCCAGAATTCGCGCTGATGAAGAGAACTTGGACCTATATACATACATACATATTATAAATAGATATATCTATATTTATAGCTTTTCGTTTCATATGAATACAAGCAGTGACAGTTAACATCGCTTTCTATTGAAAAAGTTATTCAGGTCATTGACGCAGCTTCACCGTCAGATGAAAACTTTGTTTACTCTCGACTATTATACATCTCATCTACCATTACGCTTTCATTTACTCTTTAACAGTTTGTCAGTATTCATAATTTACATTATTTAAAAATTTTAATTACGCTCTCTATTTACGCTTCTCTCTTTATATATTATTTTCATTTAAAATTCAGGAACAAACAATATTATTACAGAAGAAAGGCGCGCAGTAGCCTATCGAATCCGGCCCTTGCTACCAAAGCATTGGACCGGGTTCGAGTCCGGCGTACACCAATGAATATTTTCAATATTTAAGTGTATTATTCTGCTCAGCCCAAGAAATACAAACGAGTTCCAATCTCAAAAGTTTACCCCCTACCGTAGTCGCTCATGACCTTAGTAGTTTATGCGACTTTAAACAAATTAAAAAAAAAAAAAAAAAAAAATATTAACACAGAGTAGAAGGTAAATATTTTAAAGAAATTTCCATTTATTAATAACATTATACCGAGAAAATAATATCTTTGTTTTTTTAAATAGTAAAATTGTTATTTATTTATTCATAACTTTATTATCTTATGAGTAGTAATGGCGATCGTGATGAGTAAAACTGAATAACAGTCATTAAATCACTCATCATTCCATTAATTATGACTCATTTTAAAATTTGCATAAAAAAAAATTGGCTTGCTCATGGATATTCATTCACTAAATTACTTATTAAAATATTTTAAATTGGGATAATGAAAAGCTTTACTCCATGTTTGATATTAAAGATAACAATAAAGTTGAATTGTGTAAATAATTTTTTGATTACTTAATCTGATAACTGAGTCACTTTGACAAGATTTTACAGATCAAGTTTCTTCAGTTGTTAAAACATGGAATTTTAAATACAATTATTATTATTATCATCTTTCCATAATCAACCACATTTAAAATCTAAGTCGACACTCATTCAGTTAATCGATTATTAAAACACATGAAAACAAAGTTAAATTTAACATTTATGCTTAACGACGGTTAAACTTAATCCTAATATGTACAGAATTACTTTTACTCGAATTAACTCAGGGCAACTGGTATTTGGTTTGAAACTCTTATGGTATTACAACTGGTGCACTTCCGTTTGACCCAACCCAGCAAACTACTTCTCTAGTTCAGCCTCAAACCCAACATATGCAGAAAATACAGTTAAATTGTGTATCAATGAGCATGTAGTGAGTCAAGAGTCAAGAGACTCTTACCAGTAGCTAAACTACCACGTGTATATGTCATCGACTTCTACTTAAACGACGTGTAAATTCAAACGGAGAGTTAAATACAATTAGCCTCTTCTCGTGCCAATACTTTTCTTCGGGTTGGGTCTCTTTACCCTTAAACACTATACCTATGTACCTACTGTACAGATTACAAGCGCAAGTAACCATTCAAACGGAACATTACTCAGGAAATTTTCAGCTCAAGTCGATCGTATATGTTATACATAACAAGGTTTAGTTGCCCAGAGGTAGCTTCTATTCGGTTGAATCGCTTTTACTTGTGTAGCCTAGTGTAAGTGTTATGTATTGGAAAATAAAATAGTAAAGTAAAGGTAAAATACCTCAACCCGTAACTCCAGTATGCTATCTGGTATTCCATCCAAGTCCGAGCGAGTAACCATCGCATTGGTAATCATATGACACGTCTGTACGTCGTTAGTCGTTGTGTCACGAGTGTGACTCACTCTTCTGCACATAATACGTACACGTATATCTATATCTATATCTAAATAAATATATATGTATACAATGATGGGAAGGAAGGTTCTCCTACTGCTTTACACACTTATTTCTATTCGACTTAGTATTCCATTGCGAGGCAATCACGAAACATTGTCAATTGCTTTAAAAGACTCTACACACTAACTTTTAACTTTTACCTTTTCCCTTACTGTTGTTATGTTCATTATTGTTATTATAGATTTATTCAATCAATATTGTTAAGTGCCGTCTGTTGTTAATTTTTAACTAAGTGACTAAAAGTTTTTATATGGATTTACTGATTTAGGTAATGTAATATTCAGTTTAATTTTATGTTACGTCCCGAACTAATAATACAATTACTCAATTTGCTTTAATATAAGTTTTTGTGATACGATTGTTTTGTACATAAAATTTCTATTTCATGAAACTTGAGTGAATTATGTTTACTATTAAACCGGATGCACAGAAAATAGTCGTTCAAAACACCTGCTGAATGTTTGTACGTAAGCATAAGTATAAGATGCGCGAGTAATAAATAAAGTATACGTATAGGACGTATAAATTATGTGAATAAATTTTTCCGAGTTAATAATCTACCGAGTTGAATTTGAGACAGAAAATAATGTACAATTTTTATTCTGTATTAAAATTTATTTTTTTTTTTTTTAAAAAGAAATATCTCGGCTATTTTTATTTTAAATTTTTTGATATTGTACGGTGAACATTGTATATAGGTTTATTCGGTATGTATATATACATTTTGTCGTTAGTTATATTTTTTATGTATTTTTTCTTGCATCGGTGTTCACAACCACCGCTAGTTATTATTATGGAAAAATAAGAAAAAAGTTAAGTTAAGGACAGTCTAGAGGAAGTCCCGACGTAACGCCAGTAGACCGAGCCATGCCGTACACGTGCGCACAGATTTATACGGTTTATTTCGAGTTTCTCTGCTGGTGGTCCGGACGATTTCATTATAATGGAAAAAAAAGCATTAACGAAAAATAAAATCTTTAGATAAATAAACTAGGGTTCGTTTTAGAATGATAATAATAATAGTCATAGCAATAATAATAATAATAATAATAATAATAATAATAATAATAATAATAATAATAATAATAATAATAATAATAATAATGGGATATTAAATACTGAAAATGCTTGACGGTTAATAATTTAAATTTTCACTCGTCAATTTCAAACTCATTTTCTCCATCACATTATTATGAAATATAAATGTAGATTGTCAGACTGACAGAAAATCTTTTTCCCAATGAAATATTGTAGAGAGTACTAGACATATTTACTTTAATAAAATATCAGGTAAAAAAATAAAAATAAAATAAAAAATAATTTTTGATGAATGTTTTAAAATTTTATTTTACCTAGAAAATATTTATTCGCAATTGTTTCATTGGAGTGAAACAAATAAAAGATAAATATTTTTTGATAGAATAACGGTGTTTATTTTATTATCACTTTGTTTTATCGAACAGTGGTTTCAATTTTTATTCATTTATTCACGTCACTAAAATAAACACATTCGTAGCGAAGTAATGTAATTGAAAATATGAATTTAATTCAAAGCTTTACATATTTACAAAAGAATAGAAAAAAAAATTTTTCATTCGATTTTTTGGTTGAACTAAAAATTTTCTTTGACCAATGAATCCCAAAAATTTGATCGGATCGCTGGCGAGAATTCGATCGGCATAAATGACGTGCCGTTTTGGGCTTCGGATGCCGAAGATTCTCCGGACTGGTAGTCTTAACTTTAAGTATTCGCGATATAATGCGACGAGCTTATAAAGTCTACTACGGAAGACTATTGACTGTAAGCTATAAACTGTAAACTATGAGCTATAAACTGCAAACTAAACATCGAGTTTATCGAAAATAGACAAGATGAGACGAGACAAGATGAAAACTGTTTTGCAGTAGTGTGTATGTAGTAGGCTGGTATTAAATGTAGCGTCAAGTAACGGAAGGTGTGTCCGATGAAACGAAAATACACGAGTAGGTATATTGAGAGAGATTGGTTGGCTGGTTGGTTGGATTCTATGGCGTCATCACCAGGTATCGCGTTATCGCGCACTAAAATCGAGTAGCAGATACTAGGCGGCTCTGGGGGAGAATATTCACACTGTTAGCGAGAACATTGGATGGGCATACAAACATACCATGTGTTTACATCGACGTACAACAACGTCCATTGGAACTAACGATACCGCGGATTTGGCATTAACGACGAGTTCCCGTTTATTTTACGATACTCTCGGTTCTGGATACCCTATAGTTATTCTATATACGACACTACTACACTGCACTAGACTTTACTGTCCCACGGTATCGTCAGAAACACAATCGGGTCATTTACGGCTGAATTACGATGGTATATTGAACATAAAAATGAATCACATATTTTTTCATTCATCAGTTCCCTTTTCATCACTGTTTTCTATTTTATTTATGAAACAAATACACATATTTTTATGTTGTCATCTACAAAAACAATCATTATCATAATCATCATAAAAAAATATCTCAATGAAATTTTATTCAATTACTAGCTGTTAATCACTGGGCTTGAATTGAAATTTGGACACCTTAATCATCGTAATTATGAATCTATTGAACTTGAAAAATATCAAATTATTCAATCAACGATAGAATTATAACGTTTTATTCATTTAAATGACAATAAAAGAAATGTTTTGTAAAGAAAAATTATTTTATGATAAAAAAATTAATTTGATTTAAGAAATAAATTCTTGAACCAAGAATATTATTTTGAAGAGTTTGATCATCTTGAATCAAGTAAGAAAATTCGTAAATCAAATGCAATTTACTTGAACCAAGTACAATTTAGTTTAAGAATTTTGCTCTTAAGAGCCGGTCCCTATTAGTGCAGTTTTTCATTTCTCTTCTAAACGAGTGCAACAAGGATAGTACCGTTTCTCGCCGTGAGTGCGACGCGAGAAAAAGATGGGACCGGTACTTAAATTAAGGTAATTTTTTTCTCATTATATTAAAATATTAACTGAGCGATTACATTTTATGGCGTTAATATAATGTCTATCATTAGTTTCATAGTTTTTTCGACTAGGCATGTCTAAAAAACGACTCTTTATTTTCTATAGTATAGACATAGATGATTAAAAATATATATTACGTTTACTTTTACAACATCTTATTCAAAATTTGAAATACCGTCATTAAAAATCACTTAGTTTCAGCCTGACATTTAAAATGAAGTTTCAAAATTATTTGTAATTTAAATTTGATTCTATATTAAATTAACTATCATTGAATAAATTAAATTTTATTCAAATTAAAAATAAATAAACCATTGAATTTTTATTTTTATTTAAAATATTCTAGGTAATAAATTATTCGACATAAATTTATATCTATATAATATTAATAGTATTACCAATTTAAAAAACACCTCTCCTCATTTATTATTATTTATCATCTACAAAATCCATCATCATCATTAAAAACAATTTGCGCAAAAATGTATCAAATAATTCAGCTAAAATGATGAACATCGAATAAATTAATCCATTTCGCTCTGACATTAAGCTCCGTCGAATCTAATCTATAATTCTGACATGTCAATTCAATAGTGCGATATATTACCGTGAAAAAAAATTTAAGATTTGTGGATGCAATTTACCACTAAAAGATCCATCCACATCGCGCAATTTCCGTCTCCGAAATCCGAAATTGCGGCTGAATGCATACATGTGTGATGTGTACACAGCACACATGTGAGCAGATATCCAGAGACTATAAAATAAGATATAGGCAAATCGATATTGGTCTCGAGGCGTACATCGATTATCTATACAATATTCATTGAGTCTCGCAGGAAGTTTCTCTTGCATTCTGCTCCCTGAATATGCCATGCCTTGCTTGTATATATGGATATACATACGTAGATAGTACGTCAATGCATACATATGTACATATAGACACCATGAGCCTATTTCGCGTTAATAGGTTGCTCCTCGATAATAGCTCGAAATTCATAAATATACATGCTCCTATCCGTATACATTAATACAGTAATGCCTACGACAAGTTAAATCGACTTGACATTTTTTCGATAATATACCTTCAATACCACATGAACTATAGATATATATGTATTAATATTGGAATTGGAAATTGAAATATACTTACAGCGTGTTCTTTTCCTTCACAATAGATAAATAGTGGTTTACACAGACTCACGTGAACATACATATCGGCGTGTGACAGCCAAAGTAAGAGTGAGAGTAAAAGTATATAAGATAAGTCTCGGTTTATTTCTGACAATGACATTCATCTACTCGGTGAATATCCAAGTAAAATGTCACAATAAACGTTAAAATATCTACTTTGGTACATATGTGACTGAGTAGCGGGCTTTGGAGATAGCTGAGCGTTGATGCTTGTGTGATATAAACGTGAGCTATGAGTTTAGATAATAACAGTCGGACCAAGCGACAGAAATGATGCCGCGCAAGAAACTCCCGCGGGAACTTGACACATTCTCCTTTACTTCTATCCCGTTTACGATATTCTCAACAATTCCTTACTTTGCCGTATAGACACATTATAGTTGTGTATATAAGATAACACATTGTACGAAATGTTCCACATTATGTTTGTATACATTTTAGATGTATGTTAGTATCTAGTGTGGAATAAGAAACGGAGAGTAGTATTCGAATCCCAGTTGCTTTCGTCAGCTATGCAAATAACACAGTCAACCCCCAACAGCTAGACTCGTGTTCTAACGTCCCAAGTCTCATGAGAATAAATATCCCACGTTGAACAAAGTCTCTGCAAATAAGATCTTGTGTAACAATAAATTTTTTGTTTTTATTGTCACGAGTTATGTTATAATTTATTATCATTATTATTATAATAATATTACTGATGTAAATAATGATTTGATCAATTTTAATGATTAAAATAATTCAGAAGATAAAAT
This sequence comes from Cotesia congregata, assembly GCA_905319865.3. Taxonomy (NCBI): domain Eukaryota; kingdom Metazoa; phylum Arthropoda; class Insecta; order Hymenoptera; family Braconidae; genus Cotesia; species Cotesia congregata. The sequence goes on from CAJNRD030001124.1 coordinate 8,347,872, forward strand.
TTTGATTGAAATAGCTGATTTGTAATTTAAAATTATTCATCGTTATAATTATTTCGAATTGACAAATAATATGAGTGCAAATGAATATTCAGATTTTTTTTTAAGAATAAACTGTAGAGTTATTAATATTAAATTGAAATTATCCAATAAATTCACTAAAAATAATTTTTGTTTTAATACACCAGAATTTTGTTCCTCTTTGATAAAATAAATTACTGAAATTAAATTATTCATGATATCTATCCAGAAAATAATTATTTCCCAAATATATTATCATGGCTTATACGATATTATAATATTAAATAATATTCTATTAAAAATAACAATAATAAATTTTTATACAAAAAAAAAATAATGTTATATTAAATTTTTCTGTTGCAGGTGAGTAATAAAGAAGTAATAAATATTAATAACCAAAAAAATGGGTAAGAAATAAAAATTTAAATAGCTTAGAGATTAGTAAGCGCAATTCATGAATAGAAGGAAGTGGTATTGTATAGCATAATACCATAAAATAAAATAAAATAATAAGCTAGTATATTATGTATAATTAGTAATATAGGAGCCGATACTCATTGGCTGAGTCACAAGCGAGAAATTCCAGGAAAGCCCGGGGACATGTTACGTTATGCAGTTATTTCCTCTTTCACGTGTTTAAATACTTTCACGTTCAATGAACCACGTGATACAGTTTATTTTCCTGGAACAAGCCTTGCAAGTACTATACGGTGTACGGTACACGGTACAGTAGGATATACCCCGGAGTCAAGTCTGTGCAGAAACTAAATATATCGTATGCATATACATATAAAGCGATATAGTATAGCTGAGATAATTCAATCGAGCTTGATAGTTGAGAGTAAACTAAACTGTGATGCTGTGAAGCGTGTCTCGTAGTGGTTAATCCGACGTACACTACTATCTAACGATATTTCGCAGAGCTTCCTACTTGTAATTAGTTACCAGAGACATTCCTCTAATATATATACATTTAATTATCTGTAGATTTATCTTATCATTTATTGACTATTTATCGTTAATTTAACCCTAGGGCTCCCTCTGATTAAATACATTGCCCCGCAATTTCGCACTCGTTATTTAAATCAACCGTGTTCAATTTAATTTAAACATATCCCATTCTCATTTCATTTTATTTTATTACTTGAATTAAGTTATTTGTTTTATCCAGTTAATTGTTTAAATCGTGGAATTTTTTAATTAAATAAAAATATTTTCCAGTCTTTGATAAAAAAAGGAATTATTTTTCATTCAACGGTTTTAAATGTAAGAAAAGATACATTTTGTTAATTGTAGTTAATAGCAGCTAAGTTATTTGAGCGATTAAAATAACAATAGATTAGTCTAAGTGCCGTTTAATAGTTTAACAACGTGTACTAGTAATCCGCAAGATCATGAAAAAAAAGACAAAGATATGTTGATGAAAAGTCTGATATGTATATATATATAGACATTTACGGTACTTTGGCGACCCGTGATAGCTGGGAGAAATAAGAAAATTGAGGTCGAATGTTATCAACTCCCACGTACATCTTATGAATCAGTCATCGAGATGATGAGACGGTACATGAGATTAGTAATATCATCTGATGTATCATTTCCTTGTATCTTCCGTCAATGAGGTGGGATACATGTAATATATAATATATAAAATAATAAATAATGATAAAAAAAATTACTATAATCTAGTGAGTTGAGATTGAACCTTATCATCAAGAAACAGTTCTTGTGTTTTCTCACGTTTTGATCCCTAATTCAATCAGACAGCTTTGATAGCAACAATAGTGAAGCTTGTTAGGTGAATTGAAAACTATAATAATAAGTTGTATGGCGAAAAAAATACGTGAATGAAACTAAAGTTACAAAGTGCGCCGCGATAATAATTTATGTGATTGAATTATAAAGGAAGAAGTTGCGCTTATTTTATTTTATTCGAAAGGTAAATTGTTCAAAGGATTAAATTATAATTTATTACTATTATTATTATTAAATTATTATGATTATTATATTTTTTTATTATTATTATTTATTGTTATGTTATTAAATGCTCAGGGGGGTTGTCCCCGGAGTCCGACTCTCCGAGGGCCCAGCCTGAGCTCCATCCATTACTGCTGGACCACTCCGCACAACAAGGCGGTTAGTGATCACAGCAGGCCAAAGTCATTTTCCTAAGTAGACGGAGGGAACCTAGTATCACAGCCTTCTGCATCCTGACTGCCAAGAACTCAGCTTTTGATGAGCAAGCTGGAACTCTGGCAAGTGAGGATACAAAAGACTGTTTCATCCCTCCAAGGACACCAACAATCAGGACGACAAGCTTGACACGGCAACCTGGGTAAAGTTTGCCAATTTCAAACAGGACATCCTGATATATTTGTCTTTTGTACTCTTCTTTGGCTGAGATGTTGTATTAAGCCGGGGCCGAAAACTCTATGACATAAATGTCACGAGGAGCCTTGTCGAAGAGCACAATATCAGGTTATTATTATTATTATTATTATTATTATTATT
>CAJNRD030001124.1:8351377-8420243 GCA_905319865.3 Cotesia congregata
ATAATAATAATAATAATAATAATAATAATAATAAGCGGTGCTTGTTACGTGGCCTCCAAGCGGCGCATCGCGGGAAACCCAGACCCTAACACCAGGTCTGTAGGCGAACGACGTAGCGGATGCAGTGGGCCAACTACCCACTGCATTGAAATACTGAGTTACAACAAGACATTATCTCAGAAGTGCTCCCCACAACCGGTCCTTTTCGGATGAGGATCATTCATCAGGTGGGAGGAGCACGCCAGACGCGATGAACGTTGACGACCCTGGCGCTTTAAGGATAAATTTTAAGTGGACGGAGGAACTGCGAGTCGATCTTTTGGTGTGCTACCAACGTAGTGAGCCGGGGGTGAGCGGTTATATGGTCCGGATGCACACTCTTTGGAGTGAAGTGCATCCGGAGCTAGCGCATTTTACGCTTAAACACCTGCGTAATTATGCCGCTTGTCTTCGGCGTAATAGAAGATCGCTTGTGCTGGATAGAAGGCAGTCTAATAGACTTTCCAATCCGGCGCCATTACATCAAGAGTGGCGCCGTTCCTCCTTGGATGACAACAATCCCTTTATAGGACGGCAAGTTAGTATATCTAAAAAGATAACTTACTCTCAACAACAGCTTGACGCGGTAAATGTAGATGTCCGTGCAAACATCCTGGAAGATTCCACCCTGCTTACTGTGAACCAGGTTGTGTATGGTGCAGCAGTTTCGGCTTTTCCGAGAGAGAGACATCGTCTCTCGATCGAGGCAAGGTTGAGTCAGCGCATCTCACAACTTGGACTCAAAATTGACAGATCCCGGAAACGGGTCTCCCGCATTCAGTGTGTGATAGAGTTTGAAACAACCCAAAGATCATACACTGAATGCGGGAGACCTGTTTCCGGGATTTGTCAATTTTGAGTCCAAGTTGTGAGATGCGCTGTTTCAACCTTGCCTCGATCGAGAGACGATGTCTCTCTCTCGGAAAAGCTGAAACTGCTGCACCATACACAACCTGGTTCACAGTTAGCAGGGTGGAATCTTCTAGGATGTTTGCACGGACATCTTCATTTACCGTGTCAAGCTGTTGTTGAGAGTAAGTTATCTTTTTAGATATATTTACTTGCCGTCCTATAAAGGGATTGTTGTCATCCAAGGAGGAACGGCGCCACTCTTGATGTAATGGCGCCGGATTGGAAAGTCTATTAGACTGCCTTCTATCCGGTACAAGCGATTTTCTATTACGCCGAAGATAAGCGGCGTAATTACGCAGGTGTTTAGGCGTAAATGCGCTAGCTCCGGATGCATTTCACTGCAAAGAGTGTGCATCCGGGCCATATAACCGCTTACCCCCGGCTCGCTGTGTTGGTAGCACACCAAAAGATCGGCTCGTAGTTCCTCCGTCCACTTAAAATTAGTCCTTAAAGCGCCAAGGTGGTCAACGTTCATCGGGTCCGGCGTGCTCCTCCCACCTGATGGATGGTCCTCATCCGAAAAGGACCGGTTGTGGGGAGCACTTCTGAGATTACGTCTTGTTGTAACTCAGTATTTCAATGCAGTGGGTAGTTGGCCCACTGCATCGGCTACGTCGTTCGCCTACAGACCTGGTGTTATGGTCTGCGTTTCCCGCGATGCGCCGCTTGGAGGCCACGTAGCAAGCACCGCTTATTATTATTATTATTATTATTATTATTATTATTGTTATTATTATTATTATTATTATTATTATTATTATTATTATTATTATTATTATTATTATTATTGTTATCGGTATTACTCAGATAAGATTAAAATATCAGAGTGAGAGAATGAGAAAGGGACAATAACGATATAAGTTTTCTTTAGTTCATTAATCTAAGTGCACTCTTTACATAAGTTTCGACACAAAGCACGCTAAAACCCAGCGCCAATTTGCAAAGTACTGCACGACGTATTGTCTAATTTCAGCTTTACATTAGGAGCCTTGATATATATAGGTATAAGCGACATATTTCAGAGTGTCCCAGTAAATTATTGTTTCAAAGTTTTGAATATTTTATTTACATCAGTTTTTTTTTTTTTTTTTTTTCGTATTCGTGCTGATGATGACTGATGTGTTTCCAGTTTTTGGTATGCAAGGTCTCTAAAAATTGCAGGAGATATCCTTGACTCGGGTAATTTTAACTGAGTATGTAAAAGTTGAGATGAGTGAGACATTGAGCTAAACGATGTACATATACAATACACAGACTCGAAGAGCTGAAAAACAGGAGAAAGAAGTAGCTAAGTGTGATTTTCTCCTTTTTATTTTTATTTCTCAAAAACCCGTTCTCTCTTAGCTACTTCGAAGCCTTGAGGACATAATTACTGAAGTTTCTAGTCTAAGATCTTTCATACTAAATTATTATCATTATTATTTTTTATTCTGCTTGGAAAGTTAAGGAGATACTTTTTCCGGTAAGATTGATGCTCAAAAATATATATTTATTATCCGAATTAATTGTTTCTTCAGCCAACTTTTGTCGTTAATTTTAAATATTATCAAGTTTAAATTGGGTTCAAGTGTTATCAATTTTTTTTTTTAATCACTGCATTAGTACTTGTAAAGTCTGTGTAACTAATTGAGATTAAGAATAATTATAATGATAATAAAGTGAATATTAAGATTATTCACCGAAAGCACTGATTTAGTTGGTATGAGAGGCAGCACGTGGGTGTTAGGCATTTTGTACTCTCGTAAAACGAGTAAATTTACGCCGTTACCGAGTAAAGTAAATACGTGAATATACTCGTAACTATTGTACGCGTGGTACAATGCAATAATGCTTTTAACCGTGAGAAATAGCGTCCTATCTAACCAATAAAAGTTACGATTACCTTATCTGTTACATTTAAATTTTAATCTTTTATTTGCACAAGTAATTGTAATTGTAATTGTAAATTCATCAGTCTACGGTATCAGTATGTATATGTATTTATGTATTTATGTCTCGCATGCGTTTATTTTACAAGCTAAAATTAATAAAAAAAAAAACTTTTGTTCTACCCACAATTGCTTTTATTCAGATATTAATAGAAATTTTCATCCGGTGAATTTTTGACGTTAAAAATAAAATAGAGAAATGAAAATATGAATTTAAAATGATGTGAACTCTGATTATGTGCAAATATCTAATAAAGTTTAACAGTTTATATAAAATCAATAGTACTATTGAATTTTAGCAGTGATGGTAGGTAGATATAGAGGTATAGAAAATATACAGGAAGCATATAAAGTGCTCGGTGCGAGTGCAAATACATATTGGTAGACAATGTTCATTCTGATTTCTATTTGTAATGGAACAGTAAATAATAAAATTCATAGTAGATATAATTTTCACGTATCAGCAATAAAAAAAAGTAAATAATAATGATAATAATAATAACCTCCTGTGATAAAATTTTTTGAAATGGCCTAAATGCTTTTATATGTCCATATATTGCCTGATAAGGTCATATCTGCTCATATATAATTTTTCGACCGACTGTAGTGTTAAAAACTTCCAACAGGTGGCGCATGATCGCTAAATCATTTCTTTGCAAGAGAGTTAAGTTTAAGGAACATTCAGTTATGAAATAAAAATTATTTCTTTTTTATTCTAATAAAACTTATTTGACATTGATTTTTATTATAATCAAATTTTAATCCAATGCAAAATTTTAATTGACATATTTTCTGGAAAAAGTTGAAAAATTCTATTAAATTACTGTTTTATCCTCATCGATGACCATATCAATAAATTTATTTACAGGCTAACTCAAAATAAGCCCGCGATAATGATTAAATAGACAATTTCAAGAGTTTAATTTAAAAATCAGCATTTAATGTCAACGAAATTTCGCGCTAATGGATTTTTACAGTATATATAATTGAAATAAGTTAGTTTAAAGTGAATTTAAAAATTTCAAACGGTATTATAGGCATTTAAATTGTAAATTGCGACTAGTATTTCGCTGGGTTTGTACACACACGTATAGATATAAATTTGGGAGTATGGTTTTCCTGTCTGACGGTCCGTTTAAAAGCATTTTCTACTCTGATGATCCTTTCTCATATGTCGGACGGGGTATTTACTTTCTTTCTTTTTTTCTTTCTCTTTCTTTATCTCTCTCAGATTCGACACACACAGATACACATGTATAGTTGACAATAGCACATATTCGAAAACTAGTTGCGCAACTTTGTCAAACTGTCGAGTATTACAACGTTGTAGACCTGAACAAGACCTCATATCAAAGTCTACTGGTATTTACACACATACATACATACGAAATACACATGGATGTTTGTATGTAGAGGCTTACCGACATTGTATTGCATGAATGTCCAAGCAACCAGTTGAGGTGGCCAATTCCATCCGCATAGTGCCGAACGCCACAAAATTCAAGAATGCGTGTCGATAATATTAACCTGGACGGTATGTCACTCTGACCGCAGGGCAAACTAATATTCAAACTATTATAATTAATCGTGTCATATAATAATATTTCCCTTTCGATTTATGTCATCCTCATTCTTTGTTCGATTAATGTTTGTTTGTAGAAACATATTAGTAATTTTTTGGATTTATATATCGTTGGCTATTTCCCCTCAGGAGTGCTTTTGATCTAAAATAAACATGTCTGTATCAAATAAATGAATGATTTTTTTTTAAACTCGATCAATAAAATAAAACAGACTATTGAAGTTTTAACGGCTGAAAAAATAACTGAAAAAAATTGTATATACCCTCGGGGTGTATAAAGATCACCTGGTAGAAACTGATGCAAGAGATCAAGTCACCCGAAAATTTTTGAGTGCATCGTCTGTAATTTCTATGAAAAAAATTTATTACAATTTATATTAATAAATAAAACTCCATAAAATATTTTTATTAATTGTCTTTTGGGATATTTTCGTATATATTTCCACTGCAATTTAAATAGATTAAAAATACATAAGAAACAAATTTAAGAAAATATAAATAAAAATATTTTTTACATTTTTTTAATTGCTTTTACTTATTATTAATTTATTTTCAATAAATATTTTTATATTTCAACAAGTATTTTAAATATAAATTTTTTTCACGGCGATTATACAGTTATACATAATCACTGTGTGCTAATATAAGTTTCACACATATCCAGATCTAACGGCGTGCAAGAATGAAGGTAGTAGAGAGGGTCGTTAGCTGTATCCAACATACAATGGGCAAAGGAATAGTTGTAGAGAAGCCCGGTGGGTTGGCAACCCCTCTCGAGGTATTATAACCGGGTGGTGCGTGTAGTGTGTCTTTACTTTTTAGCCTTAAATACGTTAGTACCAGTTGGTGCGGCAATGTAAGAGGTTGTCGTCTATTTATTGCTCGACTATATAAATTTTATTACACTCCTATTACCTTCCACCAAATAAAATTAAAAAACGCGGCTGGTGACCGTTTTTTTAAATCAAAAATATAGTGCTAAAAAATAAAAAAAAAAAAATTACATTAATTTTTTTTCTGGCGTTAAAATAACAACGACAGCAGTTTAAAAGTTTTTATCAATGTTTGTGCAAATAAGTTTGATAATACAAATGAATATTTAACGAGTAAAAAATATCAATAGAGGAAGTGCATACACCGGGAAAGACTATAATAAAAGTTATAATCGTAAAGTGGCACCATTTGCGAATAGTGTTCGTGACAGCTCGAAGCGCGATATACCAACTAAACGAGGAGCGCGTACTTTCACGCTGAAAATATACGCAACGGTATTCTCTATTCTCCTCCACCCATCGCTCGACACGATCTAGACAAACGAGCCGACGACATCCAACGGGTCGAAGGGCGATTATATATAAATATATACGATATACAATACATATAAAGTATAAGAATAACTCTATACTTATTATATATATTGTACTGTATATATCTATTGAGAGTCGCGGCAAGTCAAGACCGTGCGACGATAATCTCTGCAGTGAGAGCTTTGCTAAATCGCCCACGAGCCTTCAAGCTAGAAAGTCCACATTATTATTCTCCTTTTTATTTATTCCAGTCCCTCTTGCTCCCTTTCTTCAATTCCTTTTCCTTTAATTTTATTTTTTATTACCTTTTTGATCTCCGTTTCCGGTTTCACTAATCGGGTTGATATGATGCTTAATGTAATTCTCCGTCAGCGTCAGTCTAATAAAAGCTATATAATATATAATATATACCTTGGTGCATATTTTAAATAAACTACAGATTAAAATACTATACGGCTTCACGCTTGTTCTTGCTAATTCCTCCTCTTCTTTTATATTTATTTATTTATTTTTTCCTTCACGTATTTGAATCTTCGCCGCAGCTGCACGTGAAGCCTTTTAAAGTTTTTTATTGATTTATACATGCTTTTAAATTTTATTATCCGCATTTTTTCGCACGGAAAAATTCACCTATTCAGATGAAATAATATTTTGATTGATTTCAAGCGTTAAATTTTCATATTGATTTGACGTTTTAATATTTTTCAATCAGTTAGAACGCACAAAGCTTTTTTTTAATTCATTCCGAACCAATAAACGGTACTAAAATGCTTGACAATTATTTCGATTGGACATCGGTAAAAAATTCGAGTAGTTTTATTTTTTATTTCATTAATAATAAACACTCAAAAAAATTTGTGAATTGGATAATTTAATTACACTGTAGTGAAATTCATTTCAAGGAGGGTTTTTTTAATTGAAGAATCAAAATGAATAGAACGTGATATGATTGCTAAGTACTGTACATAAAGTTAATTTTAGTCATGAACATGAATACACAATAAGTACACTGTGATCCACGTGCGTCATAGTTACTTATAAAAAATCCAAAAAAAATAAGGCCTCGGTATTATATTACGATTCTGGCAGTTCAGGCCAAGTCGTATTATTATTATTATTAATTCCATTCATTTAAATTACACACTAACACACTCTTGACTATTAGACCTTTGATAATACAGTTTGTACAGTTTATACAGTAGTGTTTGAATAGTCTTCGTCGTGGCTTACGTGGGTGGAGATCAGTATTAGTATAGATGACGCAGAGAAGTGAATGCTCCTCGTGGCAGTAGACAGACAGCAGTCTGCGACTCGCGACCACTATAACTTTTAACTCCTTTAAATCACACTCCAGCCTTTATACATATCCGACAAAATTACAAGCTCTATTAAAATATCATATTATTAGTATAACAATATTTACATAAATTTATATAGAAATTTAGGATTTTCGGACTTGTTCTCGTCCAAAACAATTAAATTTATCGAAAAGAAACAAATGACTTGTAACTTGATGCCCGGTGACAGCAATTTTAAATTTTTTATTCATATAACTTTTGTGATTTCAAACTCTTTTGTTGTTGTCTACATTCGTTTGCCCTTCGCGAGTGTGTTCCCTTTGTTCGATTTTAAAACAGTTATTCCGTACAGGACACAATCCCCCACGTTGACATCCCAGTGAATTTAGTGTTTTTATTTTTCATTCTTTGTGAACAACAACTCAATTTTCAGTTTGACATTTTTTCAGCAAAAAGTAAAAACCTGAAATACTTGAATATTTCAAGTGAAAAGTTAATTAAAAAAAAAACTTTTAAGCGAAAAAAATCGCCGACTAAAATGATATAAATTATGTAATTTTTATTACGACATAAATCTTTGAAATAAAGTTTTGTGATAAAAGATAAGAAGGATAAATAATTTGACAGCAGCTGGTGTTTGATAAGAAAAAAAAAAAGGAATAGACTTCTTTAAAAATAATAAGAACCCAATGAAAAATATGACACGAAACAGGCAGCAGATTTTTCCTATCGGCCCCTTTGCCACTCTCAGACGAAAACTCCTCAGGGATAAACTCGTCAAAAGGTATTGTAAGGTTTATCGTTATCTCAAATTTATGTTTTACTTTTTTGTTTTATTGTACTTACTGTAGATTTTTTTGCTTTAAAACCCGCAAGGATAAGACTCAGACATAGACGTAAATTCTTCACTTCCGTATAAATTGCATAGCGTATAGCGTAAACGTATCGAGGCCCGATGTCGTGACACAGCGATTTATCGCCATTCTCCAAAGAACGTTTGACCTGAATCCAAAGCTTCGCCGCCGCCGATGGGGACGACCATTACATCTATATATGTATAAATATAACATATATAGATGGGGCGAAAAGACACTCCACTCTTTCTCGTCATCATTTCTCTTTTACACACGACGACAAAATCCCCTCTATACTATACTATTATATAGTACACTCTCAGCTCTGCACCGAGTGTGATATGACCTGTACGGTTTAAATCAAACGTGTAATAAAGTGTCACGCTGATCGAGTAATATCTCAAAAGTCAATACTCATGAATATATACTCCACTTCTCACTCTTCAATCCTAAATTTTATTTTTTACGATCGCGTATGTGAGAATCGAGAAAAACTGTCGGAGTAATATTTATTAGTATGATCTTTGATTTGTTAGAGCTTTAATTTATCAAGAAAAATTTATAAAATTGATCAACATTTCTTTTTTTTTTAATACATAATTTAAAATTTTTTTCATCCATTTTAAAACTCAACATTTGAAAAATATTATCTCTGAAAACACTAGCGGAATTTAACTTTCAAATTTCGGGCAAAGAGAAAACAATTACCTAAACATGAGTGGCTAGGTCAGGCATGAGAATTCATGAAGAAATCATGTCCTTTCAACCGTTATAACCTGACCTAGGTTATACAGTATCCACTCCCCCCTTTTTATTATTCTCTCTCTCTCTCTCTCTCTCTCTCTCTCTATTACTATCTCTCTTTCTCTCTCCCTCTTTCATCAACTGGCTCCTCGGGCTATGAAATTGAGGGTCAAGTTGGCCCTCAATTCCTCCTTCACATCATGCAGCCCTCCATCAAATTGTCTCGAAAAATTCCAATAAAAATCCTTGACATTTCCTCTCGAAGTTAAAATAAAAAAACTATACATGAAAACCGTCCAAATAATCTTTTGACCTGCGTTATTGGTTTAAGGGTAATTGATTCAAAAACTTTTTAAATTTTTCAACTGCACTTTCAAACTTCCGTCCATTTACCGACGTAAACATTATTACCGAAAAAAGTTTTATTTATAAATATATATATTGGAATTATAGATTCACATTTTATCAAGAAAGTTATCCAAGGAAATAAATTTATAAAAGTTTGTTCCGAAAATTAATCGAATATTCTTTATTTCAACTCCAGCTGAACTATGATCTGTAATAATAAATAGAGGATCAAATTTATGAAAATTCAATTCTTAGTAATAATTCTCCAGAACCAATCGTAATTAATTTAAAATTTTATATTTTCTACTTCCAATTATCAACAATCGAGTTGCTCATCCCACGTCTTGAAAAGTTCCTCGGTATCTAAGAGAGCGTCTATAATCCTATTGAAGTTTGGAAACTCCTACAAGGGTTTGCCAAGGATTTTACTGGTTATACGAGCGTAGTACCGGTAGGTCTTCTCGGTTAAGCTTCTCCTTGTACTAGCAATGCAGTGAAGTACTTTGATATGCGGTATATACAAGAGTACTCAATGCTAATCTTTCAATCGTTATCTTAAATCTAAACTCACAACTTGCGTTCATTCCTATTTGGTAGCTCTCCACAGTATTGCGCTGATAATATCAATGATTCACAATGATAATAAATATTCAGTGTATAAATATTCACACTTAAATAATAATAAGTTGTGAAAAATTTTCTAATATGGTCATACGTACCCATATATAATTTTTCAATTTTATAATTTCGAAAAATTTTGCTATTTTCTGACTCAGCTCGTTGAGCTGATTCAGAAAATACGTATGATTCAAAACTTTATACATGTATATATTCGATACATATATATAAGACATAACGCGGCTTGTCCTGACGATAGCGTCTCTAATTCGTAATGGATCTTCTCCAAACTCAACATACTTAATTTTTAGACGAATACCAAGGTCAAGTTCAAAGATGAGCTTAATTGGTCAAGTAGTTCAGAAAATACAGGGTTTCAAAATTTTTAAAATCGTAAAAATTCATGTTTTAGCAGTTTTTTTTCGCGGATAACTTTTTAATGAAATAACTTATCGAATTTTTGTAAATTGCATTTTAAAGCCCATTAAACGAGCTTTAATTTTCATTTCATTTTATTCTCTTTAACTGAAAATAACCTATTCGTCTGAAGATATTTGATGAAATTTTACTATTCCATTCGTTTTAACTTAGAAAGAAGGGATTCCATCAATGTGATTGAAGTATTTGTATATTATTAGAATTGTGATTTTATTTAAGTAGGAAATCTACTTCCATTTCGGCTGCCGAATGGCACTTTTTTTTTTTTATTTAAGTAAATTTTACTTGATTCAAGTTAATTTTTTTTCCGTGTAATGGTTTTTCACGAATCCAGTTTTAAAGAATAATATAGTCTGATATAGCCATATATGTCTAGACTAAACCGGATAAAAAAAATGTCAATATCAGGAATTTTTTCACAGGAAAAAAGAATAAAAATAATAATGATGATGAGAGTATGGACAAATGTAGTTGTATTAAACTTATCAGAAATTCTATTGTGATAGGTGTTTTCTATCTTGACGGAAATGTCATCAAAGAAAAGTCCAAAAGGCTTCTGTACAATTGAACGTAACTCGGTCACAAACTATAAATAAATGTCCATATAAATACATATACATAATACCTACATGTGTGAGAATACACTTAGGTGCTATCAGCACCTAAGAAAGAAGACTTTGAAAACGTTTTGATAGCTCAGGTTGACAATGTCCAAAAAACGTAACTTTTCTTCAGTGTCGGTAGACTCAAACGTAGGTACGTAGATACATAAGTACTACTTTAGTCTCCGATACAACTGTCTGGCAAGTGAGACGGCACTTGTGAATGTCAACTTGTTCGTGAGAAAAGGGTATAGAATAGGCGACTTGAGTAAACCTATCGGATCTCTCGAGATAAGGCATACAAAGGGTATTCTCTTTTGTGTTATAATATCTCTGTTAAAAAGTCTTTGACTAGTGACAACTTAACCTACTTTGTAGCTGAGCTTTTTTAATTTGTTTGTAAAAAGAATTCTTTTAATTTTTTATCTGAACCACCGATTGTTCTTTTGACGAAACGAAGATAAAAAATTTTTCAGTTGCCTAGCGAAAAAATTATAAAATGCTTTCTATGCAAATACGAAAAAACACGGTTCTCTAGAATTTACTGAAAATGTTGTTTTAACTCCCCTTCGAGGTAATAAAAAATAAATTGAAATTTATTTAAGCAATATATTAAAGTTTAACTGTTTTAATTTAATGCAAAAACTAGTATATATTAAAAAGGCACCTTTTGTGGCTTATAAACCAACATCGCTGGGGTATGTTATGTCACTTGAGTTACTCGAGGTAGCTCATGAACGTGTCTAGAAACTGTGGGACAATTTCCCGCGTAAATACGAGATCTTGGTTGTAGTAACCCAGTAATGTGTCGTTACATAGCTCTGAAATTTGCATTTTACGGGATCACGTTTTCATCAGGTCACCGAGGATGGATAGAGAACCTTGAATTTGAACTGCCACCAAACTACGTATAGACACAGATAAACTCAGACATATATATATATATTTTCATGTAAATCTTTGTATGCTCATATTATACACATGTATATATATTTATTTCACAAAAAACTTATAAAATCCGTCAGTTTACTACACTGGCAGATCCATTTGTTACCTTTATGTTCTCGTTAAAAAGCTCTTCCATTCAAACATAAATATTCATCTCTTGAAACTCAAAATCTCTGTACGGTGTAAAAAACTAATACTCGCAAAAAATATCATATAATTTGAACTTTCAAGCACATTTACATATCTTTATTAATAAAATATTGTGTTCAAATTTTTTTATTATCTTTAAATTAAATCATACGATCTCATACTCGGAGCTAAAAAAAAAAAATAAACAGAAAGGTGTGCATTTTGTTCTCTAGCTTCCAGTTTTTTTATTACGAGGGACGTTTTTTGTACGTTAGCATATTGTCGAGTAATTTCAAGCTCGTTATGCTCGAGCAAATGATTCCTCAGCAGAAATAAAATTAAAAAAGCATTCTCTAGTCTTTATTATTCTCGTTAAAATCTTATTCACCTTTGATCATTTCTTTTTCGCAACTACGAAAAATAATTTAATTACATGTTCATTTTTATAATGTTAATTATCTCATTTCATTCATAAGCCACACTATATAAAAAAGCTATAAATAAAACGCCTAATAAACTGAGTGGTAGATTTTTAATTACCAGCAGAATTCAAAGAACTAATTATGCGGTAGTTTTAAATTAAGAGCAAAAGGAAAATTTGAGAGCGGGAAATTTGAAAAATTGCGCGCGCGACAAGTTAGAAACACACTTGACTTATATGTCTCTATCGATTTTGTGTGATAGCTCCTCGGTAGCCGTACGGGCGAGCCGCGCATGGCGACGCCGTCGTCGCTCGGTCTTTAATCCTTCGCGACGCTCTTGACGTAGAAACAGTGAATACCAAAGCCCTTAAGCATAACTCAACTTGGACGTATCGAGATTAGATAATTTAGACTCGCCTGTCTACAATAAAAATTACTGTCGTACGTTTAATTGTCACTAGAAAAAAAAAATTAATTCCTCAGTTGTGTTGTTGAAAAATCTCCATGTGAGCCCGGATGCGAAACGTGCAGTGCTGAAATTCAAATAAAACAAATGTTGATCATGTGATCAGTGAATAAATCTCAGCGAGTTATTTTTCTTCTTAACTTCCAACTATACTATAAGTAAGTTTAGTCACCAATGCTGTAAAACGAGTTACGATAAGATTACAAACCCACTGACCTACATTTAATAGAGTTATTTTTCTGCCACGCCCAATGACACTTGAATTTTTCTATTTTTTTGTCTTTGCGTCACTTAATAAAATTAAATTAAACTCCCACGGGAAAATAGCCGTAGGTATGACGTAAAGATTCGCATCAAAGTAATAACTTTGCGATCATAATAGTACTAGTGGATGGATGGTGGGAGGCGAATTCTTTGCTAAGTTACAGGTGGCATTACCACCACAATTGCTTTATCACATTGCACACGCGCTCACGCATTTACTACCACGCATGTTTATATTATATTACAACAAGCGTTCATTCAATAAATGTATGACATTTTTATAAATTATTTATGATCAACTTTAAATTTTAACAACCTTTTAATAAAAATGATAATGGTTTTATTTTTTTTCACTGCGTTAATTTAAACTTTCACTGCATATTTAATTTCTTTTTATTAATTATTAGTTTATACATTCTTTAGTATTTTAATCGATATTTATAAAAAACTAAAAGTTTGAATGAAACAAAAGTTATTAATTATTTTTTACCAACAACTTATTAACATTTTTGCTTGATATCAATATTACTTTATTGAATTTAATTAAAAAGTTATTTTTCATTAAAAAACTTATTTTTATTATAAATTTTATAGTTTTTTTTTTTAAATATAAATATAAAATCGATAAAATAGTATGTCGAATAAAATTTTAAAATATTTTTATATAAAGACATTCTCGTGACGATAGTGGGCTTGCAAGGGATTAAATTAGGTAGCTATTGTTGGTATCGACTATTGACAAAGTACCATCAATGTAACCGTGTACACTCGAGCTACTGGAAATGATTGGTCATAAATACTTAATCAACTATGATCGATTCGACAAGCAAAATTGCAAAAGCTCTTGAATAAAATACGCGTAATGTTACCTATAGGACGCATTACAGACTCAACAATGCGGTGGATGTCGATGAGTATCATTCTAAAAATATAATTACATGCTATCGTTTTAATTATAATTAACATTAATTGAGAGTTTAATTACCCCGGGTCAGTCATGCATTCTGTTTGGTAATTAAGCCCATGCGGAAGTAACGAGAAGAATGACTTTATTTATAATTTTTATTATCGTATGATTGCGATGTCACGCATTGTATTGACTAATTTTAATTATAAGTTACCGTAAAAATTTATCAACCGTGGATGTAATTTAATTAATAATTACGGCGTTTATTATTTATAATTCATTAAAATATGTATTTGAAATTGATACTTTTATCAATAACACACCTGAAAATAATTAACGCCAATATGAATAATTTTGGGTTATTGAATTGAAAAAAGAATGGAAGAATTTTCAATTTAATATAATGTTAAAAAAAAAAGAATATTTAACAGCATGTGCAAAAAAAAATTGTATTATGATTATGATGAATTTTATTTTTTACAATCATGTTCCTAAATAAATACGACTTTATATATAAATTAATCATTGAAATATTTTAATATTTTCTTACTAAACAGAAAAAAAGGTGAATCAAATTTCATGAATTTTTTTATACAGTGGAATAATAAAATTTGATTTTTTTATGAAATTCATTATCATTACAAAGTCATATTTATTTGAAAATATAAATTTACGAATGAAATTCTTAACACATTTTACAAAAATTAGATCAATTATCGCACTTAAAAGTCATTCCAAAAAGAACCACTAAAGTGCGTTAGCATTTTTTAAAAATTTTGAATTGCTACAATTTCTAAACTATTTGATCGATTTGAACTATGTTCAAACTTTTCTCGTGAATCGTCTAAGGAATAACTATGTTGAGTTTGATAAAGATCTAGTAAAAATTTAAGGTAGTTCCAGCATGAAATCACTTTTCGACAGATTCGGCTGAAATTTTTTTTACGGGTTCAGAATAGCTTTATTTATAAATTCCTGAATTTTCATAATTTTTGACCGTTTAGATCGCGAGATATTTAAAGTCAAAGTTGGCGATTTTGAGGGTCACGTTCCCTTTAAAGTATGTAAAATGTCCGGTCTCTCCAACTATTTTTTATTATATTAAAAAATTCTCTCGACAGAATTTAAAAAAAAAATTAGGAGAGTGTTGAAAAATGTTTTTAGAATAAGTTAAAAAAATAAAAATAGCACCTCACCGTTTTGTTATCGAGATATAATAATTTAAAAAAATAAATTTCGATCCATTTCTTACCTGCTCACTTAACAACTTATAGTGATTTGGCAACGCCGTGCGCAACGCTCCCTGAAATAGTGTAGCATAAAAAGCGGGAAATTCAAATCTTTCACGGTTTTGAAGAGCAACGTTGCCAGATCACTAGACTAACAATATGTAATATTAAAATTGTATATGCGAAAGTCTGTGTTCCGAGGCTTTTAAATTTTTGTCCATAGTAAATGCTCTGACTATACTATACCACGCTGGAACTACGTTAAAGCTCTCTCGCTGTGACAAATCGAGTTATATCGCCTGAATACATACATATAAAAACTTTTGAACCGAAGATATTTTTTAATCTACTTTGACAATCTCGGTGGGAAAATACCAAAATTTTTCAAAAATTTCATTATGAGAACAAAAATAATGGTTAGATTTCTATGAAATTTACTATAAAACGGTAAAGATTATCAAAGATTTACCTCTTTCATTAATTCTTATTAATTTTCTAAATTATAAATCAAAACAAATGTCCGTTGAAAGCTTAAACAACACATTTTCTTGTATGATCCCGTATACAGTATCTTGATAATGTAAACCAGTGAAATTTGTCTGCAATTATTTAAATCTTATCAAAGAGTAACTCATCACCATAATGTAATTTTAAACCTTATCAGCATACACATGCTGTCCATCTACATATTATCCGCATATACTAGATACATTTTACAAGCGCATCAGCCTAATGAAACGTTATCAAATGGTATATACTTGCGTCGCATCTACACAGATAGGTAACACTCTGAACATAGTAGCATGTACCTACTACGTACATATGCATATGCACATGTTAACGTGTATAGTATAGTAGATAAAGGCTATAACAAAACCATTCCCAAAGCCAGACTCTCTTGCTCTCCTCATTTACATCTGTTAGGTTCCGTTTAGTTTTGCATAATATGTCACCTGACATAACGTTAATGAAATTTTGTTGATACGTATGTGGCGTATTCACTCCTTATCGCTCGATCTGCCAATTAATTCAAGCTCTTTGTCAGAGTGTATCGTACATTCCTCTGCTAGTATAGGATTACCTGGGAATACGAATTTTCGGTACATAAAGTACAGAGATAGATAGATCTATATACTCATCCACCAAATAGTTTGAAGATAATTTAATGGTGAAATAGTCCAGAGGTACTTGACGCTTTTACCAGAGTGGTTTAGTGAGGAGAAAACTCGGTTGGAGTGGATAGTATTGGTGAGTAAGCTTGTACATTAGGGGATAGAAATTCGCCACTACTCTATTAGTTGCACTGATCCTCGGTATTATTCAGAACTAAGTCAAGAACCCTTCTCCACTCACCGACTATAGTTTCATCTGTCTTTCTTGGTCTCTTTATCTCCTTGGTGGTCTTTCAGTCGACATAACTCGCTCCTCGAATCCCAATGAAGATCTCAATTAACGTGCTAATTTTACTAGTCCAATTCACGGTCCTTGTTTAAAACATTCAAAGAGACCTCAAACTCAATAAAGCACTTTTTAAAAATTCAAACTTTTATAAAGTATAAAAGTACCAATTATTAACGCTCTATCTTATTTTATTATTTAGTATGATAATCGTACGCATTTTTAAACTATTTTTATAATTCAAGAAATTAAAACTAATTGTTTTTTAGTAACAAATATTAAATATTTATTAATAAAAATTGTAATGTTTATAAAAATATCTCGTGAGCATCAATTTTCTTAACTATTACAACTAGAAAAACAGTTTTCTAAAACTATGATTTTATAATTATTCTTCTCATTTAATAATATCAAATTTTTTTTTTATAAATAAATAAAATCGAAAAAAATAAGAATATTATTTATTTACTGAAAATTTTATAATTTTTAATTTCAAAATAGTGGACGTCATTAATTGGTACATAATTGTAAAGGTGAATCTCATATTGACAGGGCTATAGCGTCTTTTTATTCAAGCATAAGTACATTGTTAACCTCAACAGTAATCGCTAATACTCTCGGAACATAATGAACGGTAATCCCTAATACATGCGTATTATGGGCGACAATAATCGGATCATTTAATTTTTCAACCCGTTAATAATTAATATATCTGAGTAATCCATTTAATTACTTAAAATTAATTAATAAATTTTCTTGATCATCATTAAAAATTATGAATTTGATTAGAAAAAAGACTGATCAACTAATTGTGGAAAAAAAAAATTCAACAATGTTACATTTTAATACAATAGAAAAAATAAGATGATTAATAATTGGTGCTTTTACCTAATGTAGTAGTAGTAGTATTTATTTCCAGATGTACAGTTTTTTAAAAACTCTGTTACATTCCCTTCCCATTTCGACATTAATATTAATATCACATCAGTAACATATTAATAATTTAAGTAATTAGATATAATAGAAGTAATAATAATATTGACTTAGTTAATTTTAGATATAAATATAAACTCTGATTCAATTGCACACTTTATCTGCATCCCATATATCTGTAGTCCTTCTCGGCATCACCGTCTGGTGAGTTGATTTTGTTTTCGATGACTTTGAATAGAATACAGATCTCAATGTTTGGCGGTCCTCTCAGCAATTCTTTAACCAGGAATTGAAGGTCAGCATCATATTTACCATCAGTGAGAGCTTGAATTTTGTCTGCGATTTTTGGTGTGCAGAGCATACGGGCTTCCCGACAAATAAGTAGATGCTCGATGGTTTCTGGTTCACTATGACATAGTCTGCAGTCCCAGGCTTTGTAGCCTTTTTTGTTATGTCTGCCAATATTTCCGCATCTTAGGCGTGACCAGGTTTCTTTTGTCCAGCTCTCTGCATTCTTATCATTCCAGAATGGCTCACATCCTTCAGTTGTTTTAACAAATTTGTATCGCGGGCAGTGAGTATCTTACTTCTTGTTAGACTTTCATCTTTCTGTAGGAAGAGTTATTGCTTTTACCTAATGTATTATAATAATTCATTTTACTTTTAATTTCTTATTTATCACGCGTAAGAAAACTTTAAGTTTAAGTGAGTCTCTAACTGCGGGAGTAAAATTTTTTTCTCATTAAAATATTAATCTGCGTAATTTGAGGTAATGATAATAATAAAAATTATGTAATCGCGTGGAAGTGAGTGGGATATTGAAGTAAAAGAGTGGCAACCTGTTGCGCTGAATTTTATTGTATTTTTTGTAAAGAGTTGGCAACGATTGGACGTTATCCAGGATTAATATTGGTGTTTTTTTTTTGCTATTCATTACAGTGAGGTACGCACGGTGATACTGAACAAGGGGACATCTGGATTAGGATTTAATATTGTCGGCGGCGAGGATGGTGAAGGGATCTTTATATCTTTTATCCTAGCTGGAGGACCCGCTGACACTAGTGGTGAATTACGACGTGGCGATCAAATTCTCAGTGTCAATGGAATTAATCTCAGAACAGCTACTCATGAGGAGGCTGCTGCCGCTCTCAAGGTATTAATTACTATCCATTTATTATATTTTTAAACAACCGGATTGAATACCGGGATTACAGATCCTAGATAATATTTTTCTGGGAAATACGAGCCTGCTATTAATTTAATTTAAGGGGTTATATATAAATTTTTGCAAAAAAAATTTTATTTATTATGAAATTAGAATTTTTGGATTTTTTAATTTTAATGATTTAAATTGAAGATATTGTGTTCATACCAACACTTTTTTAGAGGTTTTTTCAAAAATCAACAGCTGAAAAATCATAATTTGTAAAAAAAAAAAAGAACTTATTAATAAAATTTATACAAATTTTTATATCGACGTTCTAACTAGCAAATTGTCTAACTCAATTTTAGAAAATCTTTCATTTGTTCGAAAAAACAATTAGTTAAAAATTTATTATCAGTATAAAAAAACCATTTAATATCTAATAGAGATATAAATAATTTGTAATTAGACTATTGCTACATTAAAAAGTTAAAAAATCATCCACTATTGTATACAAAATAAAGAGTTCGACCAATTGCTAATTAGATCGTCGATATTAATCAATTAAAAAGCCTCTTCAGAAAAAATGATTAAAAAATCGCTTTTTAAGTCCGTACACAGCAAAAAATTTTGAGTTATTTTGTTCAAAAATTGTGTGTAACGATCCATGACAAGTACACATTTTTAGTTAGTTGATAGGTAAACACTTAATGTATTATTCACAAAAAGTTTAGTACACAAAATTCTTTTTTACGTAACGACGAAAAATTTTTTACTATATTTAACCGCTTAATTTAATTAAAAAAATAAACATGTTTATTAATTAAAAATTTGTGTATGCTCAGGGTACTGGACAAACTGTAACAATCGTCGTACAGTACAAGCCCGAAGATTATAACAGATTTGAAGCAAAAATCCATGATCTTAAGCAACAACTTTCACAGCAAAATTTAACAACTGGTACTCTAATGAGGACCTCACAGAAAAAATCCCTCTACGTTAGGTAACATCTTAAATATCTGCTAAATATTTTCTGGAGCGTATTTTCATTATTTATCACCAGATATTAACTTCCATTATTACTTTTTTAATTAACCAGGGCTCTGTTTGACTATGACCCGAACAAAGACGACGGTCTTCCGAGTCGCGGACTGGCTTTTCGGTACGGAGAAATATTGCACGTGACGAATGCCAGTGATGATGAATGGTGGCAAGCGAGAAGAGTCACCCCTCACGGGGACGAAGAAGGTCTGGGTATCATCCCCTCGCGCAGACGATGGGAACGAAAACAAAGGGCCAGAGATCGTTCCGTTAAATTCCAGGGTCATATGCCTGTTATTCTAGACAAGGTAAACAATTCATTAAAATAAACTTTTATTTAAACTAATTGTAATTAAATTACTTTTAATTACAGCAATCAACACTCGATAGAAAAAAGAAAAACTTTTCCTTCAGCAGAAAGTTTCCGTTTATGAAGAGTAAAGACGACAAATCCGAAGATGGCTCCGATCAAGAACGTGAGTACTTTAATTCGCTTTTTAAGTTCACTTTAAAAAAAAAAAAGATCAAAATATAATTAATAATTCTTGGTATAAATGTATATAAATAATCAAATTTGTTTGCACGATCGGTATTTGCACGTACGGTATATGTTTATTATTGAATTAGCGTCGTAATAATGAATAATTAATTAAATAATTTAATTACAATACTACCTTACTCCAATGACAAATTAAAAATTATAAATATGTATTATATTTTTTAAATTATAACAATATACGTCCCATCTACAATAACAACAAAACAATTACACAGCAAAACTAGCGTAAGAAAAAATTATTTTTCGTTTTTTTTTTTTTTTCTAAATGTACATATAGCAAAATATATTACCCTTAATGATGATTAAAATCCAAACACCAACAGAGTATGCTGTCAATACGATACCAACTGAAGTAAAAATTCCGAATGAGCTTATTTGTGTATATTTTAAAAAAATTTTTAAAACTTTTTTTTTATAATTGTTTCATTTTTTTTGTACTTGTGATACGTGACATGTCTTTTGTTTTGCCTGCTTGTGTAGGGTCGCCCACAACACCTGAGAATGAAAACGATCCTACTCGTAAGTATTTTATGTAAACCATTTGCCATTCACACTTAAACATACATACTCTCTTAAAAATATATAAATACTCTCATCCTGTCCTCGAACTTTCAAATTATCAATTTTCATTACATTAATTACACTAATTATTGTAAGCAAATTAACATACAAAGTCAAAGTTCTTTTGTACTTTTTTCTACCATAAATATTCGACTTATAAATACTCAAGACTCCTCCATAATTATTTTAATCAATTTCTAACACACTTCTGTATGTCTCCAATTGTCTTATTGTTTGTCTATTCAGCTTGCTGTTCTTATTAAGTGTAAATATGTCAGGGTGGTGCTTTGATATAATTTAATTATATTTTATTTGTATTTATATACTTAATTAATTTTAACTTTATTTACTCTGTTAATTATTTATTTAATTTCATCATTAATTTTTTTTTAAATATTTTTGGATCATGCTAGTGTAGTATAGAAGTAGTGAAAAATAAATATTTAAAGCGATTAATTATTATTATTCAAAGACGACATTACATTGTAGTTTCACATTTAGACGGCTTTCACGTTATTATTCAATTGTCAATCTAATGTGTTTTAGCATTCATGCTGTGCTATACCCAGGACGACACTAATACTGAAGGTAATATCACATAAATGTCAACCGAGTTTTTATTTATTCTAACATCTCATGAAAATGTTCCATATATAATAATAATATTAGTGATTACAATAATAATCGCAACTATAAGTAATAAATTATTTATATTAACAATTAGCTTTTTAATGGGTTAATATTGCACACAATAAATATCTATTGTGTGCAAAATCATAAATGCCCTGGCTTTAAAAAATTCAACCGAGTAGTTTATTATTTTTTAATGCTTTTGTAGTTGTCTTTTGTGTTTGTTGAAATTATTTTTTTTTTTTTTAATTATTATTCTGTTTGTTTTATTTACTGTTTTTGTTACCTAGTTTAATTGGTATAATTTGTTGTTCATATTCATAAAAAAAAAACAATGTCATTTTGTTATTGTCTATTATTTTTTTTTCTTCTATTTAATAAAGATTTGTCATCCGTCGCAGGAAGTAAAGAAATTTTATATCGCGTTGAACTACCCTATATGGAAGAACTGACTTTAGTTTATCTGGAAAAGGAGGACGATGAAAATAATGTTGATCTTTGTAAGTCATACGTGTGAGACAAAGTGTGAAAAATGATAAAAAAAAAAAAAAATACAAAAAACTAATAATGCTTCCATATAAAAATTTGTCAAATTCTATGAATTTTATTATTAAATAATTTATCATTTTTTTTATCGAGAACTCCGTGCAAATAAGACAGTCGCGGTACGCATGTCTCGAAAATTTTTTTTTTACTAAAAATACTTTTCTCGGAAAACGAAGAAAAGTTTCAATATTTTAAGTAAAGAATGTAACATGAATTTTATAAGATAAATTAGTCTAATTATTAAGAAAAAAAGTTTTCAGTAAGAAATTGGTTTGAAAAACTAACAAAATGTTTAAAAAAACTTTTATTGAACCTTTTTATTTACTTTGGTGTTGTAAATTTTTTTTAGGTAGCGAAGAAAACGTACTATCTTACGAGCCTGTTCAACAAATGACCATTCAGTACACGCGCCCTGTGATAATATTGGGACCGTTGAAAGACCGCATAAACGACGATCTTATTTCCGAGTTTCCGGATAAATTTGGAAGCTGTGTACCTCGTAAGTTTATATATTTAATATTTGTTATTAATGTAATTTTTTTTTAAAGTTTAGTTACGCATGTACTGAAATAACTCACCGTGAGATGAGTATTTAAATGATTCATCGTTATTTTTATATCTTAGACACGACGAGAAGTAAACGAGACTATGAGGTTGATGGCCGCGATTATCATTTCGTTGCGTCGAGGGAACAAATGGAGAGAGATATTCAGAACCATTTGTTTATTGAAGCTGGCCAATATAATGACAATCTTTATGGTACTTCCGTAGCTTCTGTACGAGAAGTTTCCGAAAAGGTAAATTATTTTTATTTTATCTTCAAATAAATTATAATGCTATGCACTTGTAAAGTGTAAAAAATTAAATTTACTCAGCAGAAACAATTTTGAACCAAGAGCATTGTTTTGAATAATTACACTTAACAAAAAAGTACTTCTATTAAGGTAGTTGTCGTGGTTAAGGCATATCGTCAGAAAATTCTAAATTTTTGTATACTTATTAAGGACATGATGATACAATTACTCTAAAAATTTGAAGCCGATTGACCACCTATAACCCGAGATAGTTCAATTAAAAATTGAATATTTAACATTGATTGCATACGCTCTCAGCAGTCCTGTATCAGTTTCTTAGTTATAAAAAAAAAACTGACAGTATTTTAATGTATTTGTTGAGTTTAAAAAAAAATTTTTGACCTTCTAATTATTTATAAATAACGGATTTAAGTTCAATATTTTATAAAAAAGTATATATCTACTGAGTCGGACACAAACAATTGTATCGGTTGCTTCTCCACGGGTACAGTTTTTCGTAGAAATTATGGGTTACTTAGCTACAAGCTCATATACTTTTGCGGTGCGTATAATCTCTAATTTTTTGACAATATTTTACCATGACAACTACCTTAAAAAAATTTTCATGACGTAAAAATGTAAATTTTTGATAATAAGTCAAATTGATCAAAATTTTTTTAGTACTTGATTTAAATTAAGTTATTCTTATGCTTACATAAATAATAAAGATACATATTGATATTTTTTTTTGTCAAAAATTTAATAAAATTAAATGGTTCATTTTAAAAAAATTTTGTCTAGACAATAATTTTTTTTTCACTTTATGTAAATCATTTTTATTCAAGAAGAAAAATTTTGAATCGAGTAAAATTTACTAGAATTAAAAATAATTTTTTAGTTAAAAAATTTTTTTGCATGATTGAAAAAGATGAAGTTTTTTAAAATAATCTTCAAAATTTTCTTCTCTTGATTCAAACTTTTTTTTTTTTATTAATAAGTAAGATAATCTAGAGCAAGAAAATATATTGATGATTGTTTTTAGGGTAAACATTGTATTCTGGATGTAAGTGGTAATGCAATAAAGAGGTTACAAGTTGCTCAACTCTATCCAATTGCCATTTTCATCAAACCTAAATCCGTAGAATCGATTGTGTAAGTATAAATATTTTTTCAATAAAAAAAAAAAAAAAAAATGAAGGCTTGATAAATTAATTGAACCATTAAAACGTTTCAGGGAAATGAACAAAAGAATGACTGAAGATCAAGCCAAGAAAACGTACGAGCGGGCATTAAAAATGGAGCAAGAATTCGGCGAATACTTTACCGGTAAGGAACGATATTTCTCTTTCTTTTACAAATTTATTGTCATTATTGTGAAAATAAATTGTAATTATTATAACCGATTGTTTGAATTATATTTACAGCGGTTGTACAAGGAGATACACCCGAGGACATTTACGTAAAAGTAAAGGAAGTTATCGCCGAACAATCAGGACCGAGCATTTGGGTACCATCTAGGGATCAGCAACTGTGACGTCCTGCCCCCAATGCGTCTCAAGGTCCGAATTCATGGACCGTACCACCAAGGCGTAACGAATAATGATGATAATAAAAATAACAATAACAATAATGATGATAAAAATTAAATTAACAATTATCAAATTAATGCAGCTTGACTAATACGCCTTTATATTCTTCAAGTAGCATAAATTGAACAGAGACGCGTCGAAAATTGAACAAATAATAATTATTAAATGTCTCGCTAATAATATAATTGATTTTAATTCAATTTTATTGTTAAAATTATTAATAAAAACGGTATTAATTGTTGTTAACAAGTGATTCATTTAAAATCACAAATAACAGCAGAAAAAAACTATTATGGAGTGAAACAAATAAGTATTCTTCAGTTCTTGCGTAGTTTAGAACTGATATGAACGGTATTTTATGATCATGATCACGCAAATTATTAAGTAATTAATATTTAAAAAAATGAATAATAAATAACGAAAATTAAATTGTATTAATTAACGAAAATTCGATATTGAATTTTATTGAATATTCGTTGTAGGGTAAATGCACCAATTATTGACCGATTAAGGTTTTCTTTTTCTGTACTAAGCTATAAAAAATCTATTAACCTACTAAAACCAATTTATAATGGATTTTATTAAAGTTAAATACTTAATTAATAATAATTAATAACTATTTATAATAAAAATTAACAAAATTATATTAATTTTGTTATTTGAATCTTGAAATTTTTAAATCACCAATTATTGACCGAAGAAACTCAATAAATGACCGACCGTTCTCCAATTATTTGACCGCTCAAATAATTATAAGTAATTTTGTTAACTACATGTATGTAATTAAATTTATGAAGTACTTTTCAAGTATTTACGACATCTTTAACAAAACTAAACATATAATATAATTTTAAATCGTACTTTTTTATAAAATAATATCAATAATTAACATAAAGTCACATTTATTTAGGTCATAAATAATCACAAATTCATTTTAATGACGATAATCCTTCTGATTAACTTGAAATTTTTTTATTCTTCTCCTTCTTTTTTTCAATTAAGGCTTTTTTACTAGCTTGTAACTCTTTTTTATTTTTTTAATTACTTAGCAATTTTTTCTTCTAATAATTCGTTCTTTGATATAACCGTTCACTAAAAAAATTAGAACAAAATAAAATTTAATAATCAAAAAAGATTTTAAGTATTATTTTAATTGTAAATATACATTTTATAATGATTATTTTTATATTTACAAAATATTGAATGACTAAAGTACTTTAAACACTTGATAGATTTAATTTTGAGATTAAGAAGTTAGTATTATAAATATACGGTCATTAATTGGATTGTGATAAAATCAGAGGGTCTAATAAATGACCGAATGAATTTTTTACTGAGTAAAGGGCTTCTGACGGATCCAATAGTTGACCGGTCTTAAAATAATATTAAAACTTATAATTTAACTTTATTTTTTCAAAAAAGTTGGAATCTGATCTTTAATTAACATAATAAAACTAAAATATTTCATATTATGCCGATAAATATCACTAAATTAATGATGAAATGCACTCACTCTCCAATTGTACGCTAGTTATTTTTGACCGCTTTATGGCTGGTTGCGTTGTAAACAAACTCAGAATATTTTTTTAAAGCTACAATCACTGTGCAATTAATTGCGTAATTTTTTATTATGATGATTAAATGCCATATTTTTTTTATTTTAATCCTTTAAGAAAAAAAAAACCCTTGTAAAATATTAATTAATTAACTTTTTTATACATCGGTCAACTAATTGGTGACCGGTCAACAACTGGTGCATTTACCCTAGTCGTTAAAATTTTTTTAACAATTTATTTTTAATTACAATAAAAAATAAAATTACAATCATTTTAACCAATTAGTAAAAATAATTTTAATCCATTGACCTGAAAACAAATTTATTGATATTTTAATAGAAAACGCGTCACATTTTTATCTTAAATAATATTATTGTTTTTCTGTACTTAATTCGTTAATTTTATTTATATATTTGTTTTAAAATTGGCGCGAAATTGTGTGCGAGATGTTTAGAAAGCTAAGAGATAATTAACGTGGAATGAAAAATAGATGAAGAAGAAAATGATAATTGTGACTGTGAGATGATAAATCGTAGGATTTAACGAGTTATAACGAGAGAAATCAATTGACTAAACGAATAAACAAATAATTAAAATGAAAAGTCTATAGTATTGCAAAGTCAAGCACGCAACTTTACGATCTATCTGACCTCACAAGACAAATCGTTAGTTATTTAGGATAGACGATATATGATGTTTTGTACAGCTAGATAATAATACTAAACCAGTAATGGGTTACGTGCAACATTATATAGAAAATAATAATAAAAAAATAATAATAATAAAAATAAAAATGATAATGATAATACTAATAATAATAATATAATTACATGCATAAATAATAAAATATTGTAATTTAAAATACTACTAATTTATTATATAAAATAGTAGTGCGGAATAATAATTGTACATATTTATTATTATATTACTATATAAATAAATAAAATTAAATGAATAAATAAAAAATATATATGATAATAATGCCTGATGTATTTCGGAGTGAAAAAAAAAACGGATGAAGAAAGTATAAGAGGTTTTGAATGTTAACTATTGTAGGCAGTATTTATAAATAATTAAATTAAAACAACATTTCACATCGCGAACTCTATACGCAAGAGATATAATATTATTAATTATTATTATCATTATTATTATTATTATGTGTATGTACGTGTATTACTTATTATCTAAATAAGTCTTTATTATTAACATTTTAAACTCGAATTGTTGAGTCGCGTACGTTAAACGTACTCGCGACACTTGCCGTCATTTCACGGGATATTTCATTGACTAATTAATGGATCTATTTTTTTTTATTAATTGATTAATGATTATAATTATGATTAATTATTACCATAAATATTCTCGTGATTTGACTGTTAGTTGCCTTCGCAAATTGAGTTATTTATCCGATAAAACGCGAGATAATTATATGGACAAAATAATATTAATTTTTAAGAATACGTTTTGATTTTAATTTTTTTTTTTTTAATGGACTGTACTTATTTTACGTTAAATGTGTTTCTATTATTTAAGAAAGTAAATTAAAATTTATAGTTTATGTGTAATAGGCATGATATTATGGCAATCATTTGTCAATTTGATTATTATTATTATTAATACTGTAATATAATTAAAAATATATGTTATTATTAGTAATGCGTGATTCAGTTTGACGCAGTTCAATTCGCCGTTCATTATCATTATCAGATTATAATTATAATTATTATTATTATTATATTATTATTATTATTATTATTAAAGAATTACTGAAACATTGACACGTTAATATTTGTAATAAAAAATAAAATAAAAATCTCAATAAGCTATAATTAATTTAATTAACGAGACTATCACAAGTTGAATTTTTGTAAAATGTAACGATAAAGAAAATAATGAAATTTAATTAAAAATCTTCGGCGTTTGTTTTCGTGCTATGGCTCGAATTTATTTGTAATTTTTTTATTTGTGGAAATAACTGCCGTGGATTTTTTTGTTGAGAATGAAAAAAATAAATAAATAAATATAGTGACAAGTGCACCGCCGTTATTCACAGGTTGTGCCTGATTATTATTAATTGATAAATTTATTGATTTATTGATTGATTAGTTATAATGATTATTAATATTATAATTATTATTATTATACTAGATGTCGTGATTTTATTACGATTGACTTAAGACATCTGTCTCAATGTAAAGGAACATATATAGGATAAAAACAAATAATAATTATGGACACTTATATTATTATTAAACATCTCTATAGTCTATTTAATAATAATAATAATGACGACTTATTGAATTATCAATCTCATGTTCACCTTGTTTCATCGTTTTTAAATAGTTAATAAACGTTTTACCAATTTTAATAGACTGTGTTTTTATTAAATTTATATTAATCCTTTTCTTTCTTCACACTATTAATTTAATCTACCATTACAACAATTTAGAGTAAAATTTTGTATAAGAATAAATAGAAAAATAAAAATATCTTGATAGATATATTTCTGATTTTTTTTTGCTATTTCAATTTTATCTTACTCTAATTATATGCCGATTAAAAAAATTATTTAAGAAGACTATTTTTAAATGAAGTATACAGTACCGACGGAAAATTTCCGGACAATCTTCTTGTTTAGTTTTTAATTTAAATATAATACATAAACATATTAACTTGATCTATAAAGAAAATGCTATTTTATTTTACAAAGTGTGTACGTACGATCGTGTCATTGACTTTCTTCTTGATTTATTTTACTATTAATAATCGTTTCAATAAATTTTTTTCTTGTCCGGAAACTTTCTGTCGGTAGTGTACCTATGTCTAAAAAAATCTATAAATTTAAAATTATTTACTAATAGTCAATGACAAGAAATGTTTTTAATATAGGAAGAAACTAACAGTGCTGTTTCCTAATTGCGTCTATGATTGTATTTTCGTTAAGGGGGTATTCGGGTCTAGAAATTTGAAAAAAATTGATTTTTGATTCATATTTTCAAAGCTAAACTCTTTAAGAATATGTCTTCAGGAAAACTTTAGAAAATTGGAATTATTTTAGGAAAAATGGCTGTTTTGCTTGAATTAAGGTAAAAGACCCCATTAGTGGCACCTTTAACCCCTGTTAGTGGTACTTTGTCTTTCAATGAAAAAATATTCTACTTGGAATAAAAATTAAAAATTTTTTTGATCTAAAGGTCTTGAAGATTAGAAAAAATATATTCATTATTGAAATTAATAATTTTATTAGTTGAATAAGTACTAATATCCAAGAAAGTATTTTATAAAATCATTGTATTATTAAAGCTTGCCATATAGCAATTAGCCTTGGCATAATAAATAAATAAATAAAAAAAAGTGTCAGTAATGGGGTCCCCGCCACTAATGGGGTCTTTTACCCTACTTGAAATTTGGTGTGTCTTCTTTAAAGGCTTCCCTATCGCATAAACTATCCTCATCCTCAAATTTCAATATTTACTATTTTTTAAAAATTCGGAAAACTCAAAAAAGTGGTACAAAAATTAATTTTTTTTTTCAGGCAGTTATCATTTGGTAAAAAATTTTTTTTGAATTTTTTTTTTAGTTAATACGGTAGCGACATTACTCTAAATTGATAATCTGTTTTTTTTTTTTTTTTTTTTTCAAGGCTGCTAGGAAAGTTTTTTGAAACCCCCCACTTTATTAGCTGCTAACTTTTAAAATTTTAAATTTTTTACTTTTTTTTTCTATATTCTTGAAATATTAATAAATATCTTGTAAAAAAATTAATAGTAAAAATATTGATTGCCTTTTCTTACGGCACTTCAAAAATTGCTTTAAATTCAAGCTTCTAGACCAGAATACCCCCTTAATTAATCAGCTAACGACACGTTGAAAGAAGAAATCTAAATAATGATCAAAATAATATTAAATTGAAGAAACGTATAAGCAATTTAATGAAAAAAAAAATCATAAAAGGGAATCAATTAAACTTTAAAAAGAAAACTAATATTGAAAGAAAACAAACACATTAATTGTATATTGTTTTTAATTTTTCCTTTTTTTTTTTTACAAATCACAGAAAATCTCTACTTTGTATTTGTTTCTTTGCATCAATACATTTATTAATTTACTTTTTCTCCTGAACAAAATTCATGAAATAAAATATATATATGCTTACAAGTATATATATTTATATTTCCATTTATTATTATATTTTACTTCACTTTTTTTGTAATATATAATACCTTTGTATTGTTATTTTTTTTTTTTTATATTTATTCGAAGCAGTAGCGTTAACACATTTAGAAGTTTTTTCCTTTATAGTTATTATTATTATTAATTATTTATTTATAATTATAATTATCTGACTGTTCTATAAAGATCAGGAAATGTTATAACTTAATTAATATCTAAGAAAAAATTTACATCAATATCTATTGTATTTTACAGTACATCAAAAAAGCGAACCATTAATCGCGTGATAGTCATTATAGTTTATTTAATCATAATATTTATATTTATAATTTATAATATACTAATATAGTATTTACAGTATAATAGCAACTCTGCGAATTTTGTTCAGTGCATCACATTTAACTACGTTTCAAAACTAATTATTAATATTATTATTATATTTATTCTAATAAATTCTACGTACACAATAGCTGATTAATATTTACGCTCATAAAATTAATAATTACAATTTAAAATACATACAGTACATACACATATTATCATAATTTGTCAAAGTATTTATTATTTTATAATTAACTTTATTTATTTTAAGTGGAAAGTGTTTTTTCTTTACTACTATATTTTAAAATGATTTTTACTTATAGTTCCATTCATAAATCGCAAAATATATTGATATTTACAGTAAGCTAGTAAATTTACAGTAAAGTAATAAAAACTTCATGATGTACTGCATTGATATTTATCTATTTATTTATTTATTTATATATTCAATAATATTGGAAGATAATTAATATTTATAATTTATAATTAACTATACAATTAAATTAATTACACAATTAATTCACGTTGACATTAAATAATTATTTTCTTTCGTCGTTTATATGCGTTGTTAATATTTATGTATTTTTAACTATCGGTTTATCATAATTATAATTAATTGTTATTTTTTTCATTTATTTTATTTTCATTTTTACATAAAGATTTCCCTGAGACTGATTATAACAATTGAAAATTTCAATTTATTTATTTTTTTTTTCTGTCAAAATTTACGGCATTGCGATAAATTTATTAAGCTTAAAAACCACTCATACAAATTACACATCACTTCAGATTATCTAAATAAAAAAAAACTACGCATACTCAAACATACTTGTCATCGCAAAAAATCAATAAGTACATAAAAATTTTATTTACTCCGTTATTATATTTTTTTTTTTTTTTTTGTATTTATTTTTTCAATGTTTTTTTTTTTTTCCCCGTTTTTTTTTTTTTTTTTTTTTTTTTTGTATTTATTAATAACGCACAAGACAACGCGAGCTAAATGTTAAAAAAGTAATTTACCCTAATGTTAATTATATATTAATAATAAAATATTATTACACTTAATAATTTTTAATTAATTGATGCAAGCAATTGAATACGTTATTGCACGTTGTAAATAAATAATCAATGATATTAATTACGAGTTATTAAAATAAAAATGATAATCATTGATTAATATAATATAACAGATAAAGAAACTACAATAATAAAAATTAAAAAAAAAAATTAACTAACAAAATTAAATTCAATTAAAACGAGTATTGTAAAGAGAAAAAATAGTTACTTATTGAAAAATTAATTATCTATAATTATTTCATTTCTAATAATTGTCAAATTGCACTTGCCAACTGTTAAATGCCTCGTTGCACCAAAAATAAAATTATATACAATAAAATAAAATTATTTATCAACGTAAATTGTATTCACAAAATAAAATGATAATCAGAAATAATAATAATAATAATTACTGGTAACATTCTATTAATTATAGTTTTGTTTAATTGATAAAATAGTTGTTGGCTTACGTGAGACGTAAATAAAAGATTTTTTTTTTACTTAAAATGAATTCAATCGTTAAGTAACTTTTTAGTACTTTTATTTGCTAACATTGCCCCGTTTACTTTACTCATTATTAATAATTGATATTCATATTAATTTACAAAATAAATCACGTTATGTTTATTTGTAACAAAACCTTTTATAATTTATTTAACGGCTCACGTTTTTCTATATTATCATAGCGGCAGTTTATCTCTCTAATAAAAAGCATTAAATTAAAATTATTCAGCTGCCGAGGCATCATATTCATATTTAATTCTATTATAATATTCATTTTTTAATTAAAATTACTCTTAATTATTTAATAAACATTCTAATATAATGTCACAGGTCGCTGCTTTATTCAATTTGAGTTTATTTACTAATGAATTAATAACTCTCAATCAACGTTTGAATTAAAATTGCACCTTCATATTTTTCTATGCACCATTTGCACTATCAGTCAGTAATAAAAATGAAAAAAAAAAAGAAATATCCGTAGTAAAAAAATTATTAAAAAAATCTTTTTTTACTAACTAATTTATTTTCTTTTCATTAGTTTAATCTTTAAAAAATTCAGATTTATTTTATCACGTGTAAATGAGTAAATAAATGTATTGATTAGTTAAACAAAATAAAAGAACAAATATGACCATCAATGATGATTCTATTTCTTCCGTAAACGTTCGCGCTTAATCGTTACTTTGGAAGGAGATTTAATCTCATTTAGTTTTTTACTATCATTATCATTATTGGTAATTGATGTCGATGGTATCTGAAGAGTTGAGGACATATTACTATCGCTATTATTAATATTACTACTTTTTTTATTATCATTACTATCATTATAGTTACTATTATTATTATTAATATTTATATTATTATCATTAACAATAACGTTAGAATTATTACTAGTGAAACTCTTCAGATTGTCCTTTTGTCACCTCAAATTAATAACAACCCTCTCGACATTCAACAGAGATTTAACTTTGTCGTTGTACTTAATAAGTGTTACTTTGGAACCGCGAACATTAATACGCTCACCAGAATTTAACAAATGACAACAGCGTGATTGTTCAAGAAAATCGGATAATTTGAATTCTCTCATAACACTGCGATGAGCAATTGCCGGAGGCCCGGTAGCTTTCGGGTTTATTTGCCTTAATAACGCATCCCGGCTCTTTAATTTTGATGCGGCCATTAGATCCTGCAGTAGTACCCATTTATCCGGGTCATTTGCTATAGAAAACAGGACCGGCAAATTAATGTCACTAACTTCCATTTCTATTTCGTCTATTTCGGGCTCTGGTGAGTCCATCGGCGGATCTTCTAATGGATTGTAACCAGTTTCTTCAGGATCTGTGATGATATAAAAAGCAATAATGTATAATGATAAAAGGCACTAACAAACATTTGTTAGAAGAAATATAAATAAGCATAGTTAAACTAACCGAACAAGGTTGAAGGGCCGCCAAAACTCCAAGGTTCGGCTGACCGGCCTTGAACATCGTCCAAATGTTGCGCGAGAATAGAATGAGCCTTTTTGTCCGCCAACATTAACGGTGTTTGTCCGGCGTAAGTTGCCAATAATGGGTCAGCACCATATGAAAGTAATAATCTTACTAGTTCTGTAGCACCATTCTCAGCTGCTTCGTGAAGAGGCCTAATTATCAATAAAAATCGTTTTTAGTACATTATAACACATATTTATTTTATTATATTGAAAAAAACTGTAAAAAATAGGGAGTGAATTTTTACTTCAACAACTCGGAGAATACCGGAATGAAAAAATAAGAAATAAATCTGGAGTTTTTGGTATTTTTTTTTTTTTTAATAAAAATAGATCTTAATTCGAAATTTTTAGACTAAAATAAATTTATATTTAGTTGAAAAATTTTATATACCAAATTACTAACAAATGCTACAAAAAATTTATCTCTAGATTATCTTAGTAAATATTGATTATACTTTCATAAAAATTTTTTTTTGTAATATGAAACAAAAAGTAAAAAGTAATAAATCATTACTACGTTTAATTAAATATTTTAGTAGAACTGAAATTAATTTTTATATGACAATTTTTCACATTTCTCATCAAATAAATTACTATCGAGAGTTTATCAAAAAATGCAATTTGAAAAAATAAAAAAAAAATATTGATGTTATTTTTTTTAAATATTAAAATTTTTGATATCAAATTAAGATAAAAGGTTATATAAATTTTTAGAATCCCCGAATACGCATTTGTAATTTTTAAAAGAGTTTTATGTAACTTTTTTTTAATAAAACAATGTAGATTTCTCTCCGCGGATTTTTTTTATCAATAATTTAAATAAAATCCTTCTCGAAGAAAATTTCACTCCAAAGGAATTCAATCAATTGCACTCGTCAAATTTTTTACAGTGTAAATTGAAACATAAATATCTACCTTATTCCACCATTAGCACTCTCACTAACATTAGCTCCATACGCCAGTAATAATTTTGCGATTTCCAAGTGACCGCGCGAACATGCTTCGTGAAGTGGAGTATATCCTGCATTATCTTTCGGACTAGGAAGGCTATTCAATTTTTCTAAACAATAAGCAGCAACGTCCTACAAAAAAAAAAATATAAAAATTTTTAGTTACTTATAATAATATTTAAAAATAATTTTTTTTTTTTTTCAAAACACAATCAATAATTTAAAACGTACTGTACAACCCAGTCGAGCAGCCCGATGCAGAATAGTTTCTCCGACTCCTTTCTTAATAACCCATGTCCTAATTTCGTTTTGAATATCCGCGACACTCTCAGCATTCGGCCTCGATATCGTCGGCTGGAATAATTTAACATTATTAATGATTCATTACATAATTCAACTAAAAATAGAATAAAATAAAATAACTAACTTTTTTACGTTCTTTGGCAGTAGTATCATCTTTCTTCAAGGGTTTTTTCTTTTTACGTATATAATCAAACCCAGAACGGAATTTTCTTCGACCAGTGCGTAATTTAAGTTTCTTTTTACCCAATATTTCAGTACCGTCATTATTATCATTATCAGGCTCTTGAATATCTTCAATTTCATCCTCATCCTGTTCATCATCCTCTTCGTCATCATCAGCCGGCGCAACATCTACTTCATCATCCTCTTCTTTCTTAATTTCCTTCTTTATTTTAATACCGCCTCCAGTGGCACTATTATTACTTTTACTATTAGTATTACCACTATCCACTGCTAATTTATTATGTTTACTCTTATTTTTATTAACATTAACATTGCCGACAACATTAACATTAAGTTTAGCTTTGTCATCAGCATCTTCATCGTCATCATCTTTATCACTTGATTTATTAAGCAGTACTCCGCGTCTTTGTTCTAACCGCAAATAACGTTTCGACTTAAAAGCAGGATTATTACTTCCCAGTATTCCGGCATTATTTAATCTATTGACAACCTTTTGTTTAAATAATTTACTCTTATTACTACTACTATTACTATTACTATTATCGAGCGTACTTTCTTTAATTTCATCTGTTTGAGAGTCGTCATCTTGGGAAGTATCGCCAGCGTGATTTTGCATGGGCGGAGCAGAAGCTGGCCGATCTTCGCCAAATACCTCTCTAATAGTCGCTTGTTTTTTCATTACCCTAGTTTCAGTTCTCGTACGACTCTTTAAAATAAAAGTCGAAAATTCATTCGGCAGTGCATAATTATTTTTAAAGGTATCGCGAAAATTATTGACAGTCTCTTTTCGAAAGTAACCCAATAAATATGATGAAGATGAGGATGATTCATTAGTCGCATCAATTTGCTTTAATAATTTACTGTTACTATTTTTAGTCGGTGTTTTACCGTTATTGCCCTTTGCTTTAGAATTGCCACTTGAATTATTATCATTAGCCATTGCTCCAGTTACAAGCGGACTAAAGCTAGGAGTTGCCAACAATTCTGGTTCATTACTACCCTTGGGCAATATTTTACTACAGCTTAAACTTTTTTCCAACTTATCTTTGCATTTTTTTCTGCTGTCTTTTTTACTACCGCCAACTTTACGAGCCAGCAAATCAACTATTGAATTTGATTCTGACCTTGTTTGTCGCGTAGTTGTCGTCGATGTTGTTTTAGGTGGGCATGATACGGTTGTGGATGATGTGGCTTCCTCATCATCGACAACTTTGCTACCGCCACTGAGACCTAGACCCAAACCGCTGATACTAAAGCTGTAATTCGAATCAACATCGCTGTCTGCGGCGGTTGCTGCTTGGATTGTTGTTCGTTTACGCAGTAAACAAACATCTGCACTATCCATTGATACCGCAGATAGCGCCGGTGAATCAGGATCCAAATCAGGTAATGACGTTGACAAACGATGAAAACGCGATGGCTTTGACACACTTATTAACCGTGCAGGCATTCGAAGGGATTTCTTGTAAATAAATACTTCTTCCTCCCAGCCTGGACGAAAATCGCTTCCATCTCCAAACAATGGTTTCGGCTTTGATTTTTGCGATTGATTATTTTTAGATGCTTTTTGCGGTTTTTCCTCCTTTGTCTTGACCTCGCGTGGTCGCAATTTCATACCATCGGGAACTGAAGCAGAAGCACCGCTAGCGGAACCTTTTCCAGCACGTTTACGAGGTCTTAATCTCTGTGCTACAGTCGAACCACGACCAAATTCAGTGCTTGCGTCACTCTCTTCTTCCTCTTCCTCGTCATCATCATCCTCCTCCTCCTCCTCCTCCTCCTCGTCTTCTTCTTCCTCCTCTTCATCGGCTTCTGCTTCAGCTTCAACTTTATCTTCTTCTCTCTCTTCTCCCTTGTCACTTGACGACTCACTCGAGCTCGATAATTTTAATTTCATTCTGTTCGCCTGCCTAAATTGACGTCGCATCAAACGCATTTCTTCATAATCATCACTGTCTGATAAATAATTTAACGCTCTTCTCGTTCTTGTTCTTACAATCGGTAACTCGACAGTATTATCATCATCCGTATTATTGCCATCTTTTTCATTCACTAACTTCCCTGCTGGTGTTGCTGATACTGTTTTAGACGTAATTTCTTTCTTATCATTTTTATCTTTTTTAATTTTAACCTCAGATTTTGACTTTGCAACCGTATCCGAAATATCGATTTTAACAGCAACTGGCTTTACTAACTCAGCAGTACCCTTATTTTTCGTATCACCGTCGTTGTTTTCGTTCTTTATCGTAGTAGCCTTCGTTGTACCCTCGATCGTCATCACAGTAGTTGATGCTGAAGTTTTAGTCGCAGTTGTAGTTATTCTGCTCGTCTGCTTATAGTGACGTCGCATCATACGTATTTCTTCATTATAATCATCACTGTCGTCTGATAAATAATTTAACCTTTTCGTCCTAGTTTTTACAACCGGCAACTCGACAGTACTATCATCATCCGTATTATTGCCATCTTTTTCATTCACTAACTTCCCTGCTGATGCTGTTTTAGACGAAATTTCTTTCTTATCTTTTTTATCTTTCTTAATTTTAACCTCAGATTTTGGCTTAGTAACCGTATCCGAAGGATCGATTTTAACAGCAACTGGCTTTACTGACTCAGCATTACACTTATTTTTCATTTCACCGTCATTGTTTTCGTTCTTCAACGTGATAGTCTTCGTTGTACCCTTGGTCGTCATCACAGTAGTTGATGCTGGAGTTTTACTCGCAGTTGTAATCAATGTTTCATCTTCATTAATCTCTTTTTTGATATCTTCTGGTTTTATTACAACAACTGGTGACGTAGCAGTACTAGAAACTTTACTTTCTTCTTTACTCATACCGATAGTCTTACTATTAGCACCACCGTTTTTACTAGTACTATTTACTATTGCTGTTGGTGATGTTTCTGTCGTTATTGTCGAAGGAGTATTTTTACTAACCGAGTTATTTGTTGTACCAGAAGTGTCACCAATTTTCCTCTTTCTTCCACGTTTTTTAACAGTACTAGTATCACTAGTATTACCACCACGTAATTGTTCGATAAATTTATCACAGGTTGCCGACCAAAATGGATCTACTTCGCCTACATTGTCATTTTCCTTAAGTTCGATTTTTACGAGATCGACGGAAGAGGTCATTCCGATACACATAGCATCATCCAGCGAAACTGGTGGTTGTACTTTAGACAACTGTTTACGATCGCGACGCATTTCTTCAAGCGTTTGACGCTCAAGTACAGGCATTTCACCTTCTGAATCGCTCTCGCGAAAATCAAATACCGAAGTTTCACTCGAGCTGCGGAATCCGCTGGCACGTGAAGCGACTGTTGCCGCGGATGCTACTGCTTTAATTGATGCCGGTGTTGTAGCGGCCTGAGCAGCGGGTATCGTCGCAGCTACGGGCATATTATTATCTTCATCTGATCTTGAAAACAAGCGACGTCGAGGTGGTAAACACGCGGTTTTTTCACACGTTAGTTTCGGGGGGCTACCTGCCGATGAAGCTACTGATTGGGGGGTTGACGTTGACGCTACGCGTTCGTAATCTGTAATTATAATTACAATTTATTTAATAATCGATAAACAAGTGTGCATACTAAATATAGTGGAAATAATAAATAATGTATAATCTTGATAGTCCGCTCAGAGCAGGCATTTAATTATAACATGAGAGTAAACATGTGTTATTGATGCTCACCATTAGGTGTTGTATCTTGAGATAGTAACACCGGTTTTGATGCAAACTGACCAGTTCCAACCTACACAAAAAATAATAATAAACTTATTTTTATCTTCATCACTTGAAATAAATTTAATCTTCTGATAACAAGCTTTAAGATTAATAATTAATATACTGACCTGCTTCAACTCGGCTTTGGTGCGAATTTTAGCAGCAAGGATAGCTGCAAGGCTATCGTCCTTATCACGGTGAATTTGATTTTCAAGTTCTCTGGGACCCAAAAGTGCCTCTTTACCCGCAGGTAGAGTAGCCGATGAATTAACCCTTGAGGCGTATAAGCTGCGGGGAGTTTCTTGAGTGATCGAGTCTACTGCCCTTGGCACATGGAACTTATAATGCGGTGGCGTATTGCTATTACGCTCGAGTAAGCTCGCCGCTGTAAATGGCGATAGATTGTGTCTACCTATGTTTGTCTTCGGCTCAACTGGGGCCACAACCTGCCATAAAAAATTTATTAATAATAAAATCTTCCGTATAAAGTAAAAGCGCCAATAGATGATCATGTACCAGTATATGATCACTCCATGTATTTGTATACCTATATTCACAAATATGGCTCCCCGCCTTTATTAATCCTGCCGAAATTTCTCACAATTAAGTACAATTATTTCTAAGAAAAAAAAAAACATTAATATGGCCCTTTCATCATGGTTTTTGTGTGAAAAAATATTGTACAAGAAATTATTGCTGACAATTTTTGTCGCGAGAAATTTTTGCATGAGAAAAAAGATATAGGTATACAAATACATGGAGTGATCATATATACTGGTACATGATCATTTATTGGAGCTTTTACCTTACTTATAGAGGAGAAATTGAGTATTGAGCGGAGATGTTAACAAAGAAATTAATTACTTTTCGAAAACTTAAATACGATAAATTCTCACACTTTATACGAAGAAAAAATTTCTTTAGATAAAAATAAACATTTTTGTGACAAGAAACAAATCCACAGATTCGGTAGAATCTGGCGCCAAGTTCCGTTCAAATCCGTTGTCAACGGAGCGCCAGACTACCGACTGTGTTTACTGTAAGCAGAACGGTATTTTGAGGTTGCAAAATTTGATTTAATTCTACGGTACTTTTTTTTCCTAAATTGTATATTATAACAGTAATTCATACTTTATTTTACTGTTATTAATTAATTATATTCACTTATAACAATTAATCTACTTGAAATTACTAAATTTAATCAGCACAAACGATAGCAACGCAAAAATTTCGATCCTGACTTTTTGTCGATGGGCAAAGTGATCTGCCACAGACTAAAATATTCGAGAATGCATAGTAATCCTTCATCAGATGGGAAACTACAGTTAAAAAAAAGATATTTCACAGCTTGCATATACACCCGCCAGGGTGCACTGGAATTATTTTTACATAAACTGTAGCCTCAAGGGAATAGTTTGCTATAAAAAAATGCAGCCAACAAAAATAATTTCACTGTAAAAAAATCGCGCCAAGTCCACATTCATAAGACTATTAAGAAAAAAAAAATTAGTTTTTTCTTTACAAAAAGATAAAAAATAAAAAAATTAAAAAATCCTCGTAACCGATATAATTGTTTATGATTTTCGGAAATTAAAAAAAATTTTGCTGTAAATTTAAAAATTAAAAAAACAATTTTGGAACGTACTTGGTGTGCGTCACATTGTGTATTTCAATTTTTTTAAAGTCCTAGTAAATAGATTTTACGAATTTAATTAAAAGTAAAATATTTCACAACAACGCACACTAAATACGTTCCAAAATTATTTTTTTAATTTTTAAATTTACAACAAAATTTCTTTTAATTTCCGAAAATCATAAACAATCATATCGGTTACACGGAAAGAGCAAGATGACACTGGATACCATCTCAGATTATACTCAGTGACATCTGAGGTAAAAAAATTTCAGATGTTAGCTAGTATAATCCAGATTATACTGAATAATATCTGGATTATACTCATTGTAATCTGGATCATACTCATTGTTATCTGGATTATACTAGTTACTATCTGAAATTTTTTTTCACTCAGTATTATCTGGGATTATATCCAGTATAATCTTGTTCTTTCCGTGTACTTGGATTTTTTAATTTTTTTATTTTACATCTTTTTGTAAAGAAAAAACTAATTTTTTTTCTTAATAGTCTTATGAACGTGGACTTGGCGCGATTTTTTTACAGTGAAACTGTTTTTGTTCGGATTTGTTATAGCCTGATGAGAAAAAGAGATTTGAAAAGATTCGAAATGGCTCAAAGAGATTAAAAAATATTCAACTTGACAAATATATAGATATACATTTTGCATGGGTTGAATCTTTTTAACCCCTGACAAGCACACATCTAAATCGTATACCTCTTTAGGCATTGAGGGTGAAAAGTACCCAACATATTTCATTTTCAAATATCTTGGTTTCTAATAAAGTTAGAGAATTTTTTTTTTTTTAAATCAAAGCTCAAAAAATTCTCTATAAATTAGATATAATATTAAATTAATTAGTGCCAATTAAAATAGATAAATATACAATTGAAGTTTAAATATGTACAAAAAATTATAACGAAATAAAATTTTGGAGTGGGTACTTTTTACCTAGTGTGCTTGTCAGGGGTTAAATCTTTTTTTTTTTAATTAGCGTAAATTTTCAATAATTTTATTTTTTAACTGAAGAAATTAAAATTGTTCTCACAGTAACTTTTTCATTGGAAAAAAATTTTTTAGATTTGGGAAAAAAAAAATTTAGATGGGAATTTTCAAGTTGTTTATCTAAAAAATTTTTATCAACATAAAGTTACTGTGAGAATAATTTTGATATCTTCAGTTAAGAAATAAAATATTGAAAATTTATTTTTTGTCACAAGAATGCCCATATATTCTTCAAAAGAAATTTTTTCTTCCAGTGTACTTAAATTTTAATCGAATATAAAACATAAAAGTAATAAACCAGAATTCTTATCACACCCGATCTTTTTACTCAAATAAACTTCAATTAATAAACAAACTATTACCTTATTTTGGAAACTCTGTTGACTATGATTAACCAAAATAGGCTGCTGACTATTGAGCTGCTCTTCCCTTTGTTGTTT
Organism: Cotesia congregata; assembly: GCA_905319865.3. Taxonomy (NCBI): domain Eukaryota; kingdom Metazoa; phylum Arthropoda; class Insecta; order Hymenoptera; family Braconidae; genus Cotesia; species Cotesia congregata. The sequence continues at coordinate 8,392,956 of CAJNRD030001124.1, forward strand.
GTTTTCAAGGCTATTTCTCAACAAACTAAGCACCCGTTTATCAGCGCCTGTGTTGTTGGTGGGTTGATCCAGGGATTGTGATGGTACACTGAGGTAAGGTGATTTCAGACTTTGACGTGGATAACCAGAAGAAGGATAAGCCATTTGACTAGCTGTCGGTTGCCCGGACGACTGAGCCGCGTTAGAATGAGGCGACTTTTCACCCATATGAGGACTTATTGTATTGATATTATTACTATTACTATTATTATTACTACCACTATTATGATTATTAACATTACTACTACTACTATTGTAGGACATAGTATTTGAATTTCTCGGGAGTTTGGTGGACTCAGTGTACGCCCGTTTATCACAGAAAGCCGTGAGTTTCTTTGGTGGTGCCGGACAAGGATGGTCCCTTTGGTTAAACGAAGACGGCGCCACCAATGTCCCATTTGGCATTGCCCGCGGCAAGGTCATCTCAAATCTTTTTTGTTGCTCGTGCAATATACGTGCCTTTTCTAACTTTTGCTGGAGTTCTTTGTCAATAATTGCCTTCCAGTTTTCCCCACGCGGCTGTTTCGCTTCAGTTGGTCCGGGTTCAGAGCCACTCATCGATATCGGCTCACCGGGACGTTTTACAGGAACTCGATCACGCGTCGCCGATGGATAATTATGATGAGAATGCGGATGATGTTGGTGTTGAGGAATAGCGTGAGGATTCTGATGCTGATGAGGATGTGGATGATGATAAGGAGATTGATGAGGATGTTGTTGTTTATTTCTACTATCCATGTAATACTTATTATCAGACGGCGGATAATCGTGAACCGTAAGTGCTGGTGGCCTGGCTGGATCAACTGCTGGATTGTACCGACTGAATGACGACGACCGTGAACTGTTTGAAGAGTCACTGTTAATTGGTGAATAAGAGGAGGAAGTTAAGGGTCCTTTGTTGTCGTACAATGGAGCACCGGTGGACAGTAAAGACTTTTTAAAACTTGAAATGTTAGGTAAAGGCGTTGAATTTTGATGCTGAGGTGGCTGCGGTACGTATAACTGCTGATAAGACGAACTACGTCTCAGCGGGCTTTCCATCATGTGATTGGACTGTTGACTTAGTTGATGTTGATGATGCTGCTGCTGCTGCTGCTGCTGCTGTTGATGTTGGTGATGATGGCGCTGCAGCGGCGTTGAATTGAAGTTGGGAAGAAAGTCAACTTTTGGTGCACAAACGGGCATTTGCGGGGTCGACGGCCTGAGACTCGAAGCAACGGGGTTTCTTCTTGAGTCGTACGTGACGTAAGGAGTCGCTCCGGCTGGTTGTACTGCCGGCGGGAGCATGTTATTTCTGCCGACAGTGGTTCTCGAATTATTACTACTACTGCTACTGCTGACTTGTTTGTCCGTGGATCCATTGTCAAAGTCATCGCGAGCAGTCGAGTCTGCTGATGTCTTAATAGTCTTGACAGACAAGTCGAGAGGTGATTCTCGCTTGCGCAGAGGCAGTCCATTTGCTGGAAGCGAGGATGACTGTGCTGTTGATCTTAATCCACTTACTCCCGATTGACTATTTGTTGGCGGTAATGAGTTGCTGTATGGATAATCTTTGTACGCATAATTATCAGCGGTATTTGTGACTGAGGATGACGAAGAAGAAGCAGAGTGTTGATAAGCACCACTGGTTTTAGTCGCTGGATCGGAAGACGGACGTGCGTGTATTGTTGTAACGGCGGACGGCGCTGAAGAACGATCTGGCACAGTAATTGATGTTACCGTTGTGCTAGAGTTATTACCATGGTGACTCGGTGCTATGGTTGTCGCTAAATTCCTGTAATTTGATCCACTGTATGAGGTGTTTACACTATTGTTGTTATTATTATTATTATTATTATTATTATTATTATTATTATTATAGCCGGAACTTGTAGTGGTTACAGGATGAATGACATTTGATGATGAATTTAATTGATAGTCTGACGTAGGTATTCCTCGAGGAGAATGTACCGTTGACTGTGATACTGAACTGCTTCCACTGCCACTACTTATGGTATTACTGTTACTATTATTGTTATTATTATTGCTATTACTACTCGGTACAATCATTGGAGCACGTTGTCGTGAAATAGTTTGAGCTTTACCTACAGCTTCTCGTGAATTTCTATTTGAGTGGTAAGACGATATCGCAGTAATGGGTAAATTGTGCGTGTTGGTATTCCTCTGTGACACTGCTGGCATACGATATGAGCTACTATTACTATTATTGTTGTTATTACCATTATTATTATTATTATTATTATTATTATTATTATTATTATTGTTATTATTATTAGCATTATACGATGTAATTTGATTAGCAGCAACAGTAGTATTTCGTTTTGGATCAATAGTGCCACCATTGTAAATATCAGCTGATTTACTGGGCGATGTCAGATAAGGAGAGACACCATTTAAATGATTGCTAGTGGAACTAGTCGATGCTGGCGGTAGAGGCGGTGTCGGTTGGTTTAATGTTTGTTGACTGTACGGGTGGTGTGGCTGCGATCGCGGCGCTGATTGGGAATAAACGCCGCTTTGCGAATTCTTTTGGTAGGAATGATACGAAGACTGGTGTTGTTGCTGTTGCTGTTGCTGCTGGTGCTGATGCGGCGAATAAGCGCTGGCAGGATAATTTGCTGAAGGTGGTCGATGATGTTGCTGGGACACGGCAGTAAGTCCATACGGATGAACCGGGGAGCGAGTTGGTAGCGGTGGGGGCGGATAGGTCGGCGAATGAGGCTGGAAATTTCCGGTGTTGTGGGGCGAGGGTGTGGTATTATGATGGTGGGGCGAGGGAGTATGGTGATGAGGAGAAATAGCGTTGTGTGGATTGTGGACAACTGTAACGTGCGGTGATTGCCGCTGGGATGATGGACTGGCGTGATGATTCGATTCGTGAGGTGAAGCCGCCGTCGCTGAATGATAACTTGATGTTGTTGATGACGACGAGGATGAGGAGGCGGATGACGAGGAGGGTGGTAGCATTTGCTGTTGATTTACATTTACCATCGGGGGAGGATGAGCCGACGGGTAAGCATTTGTCGCTCGGGGATACGAATTAGAGGTGATATGGGATGACGTATTCATTCGACTAGGATGTTGGTTTTGCAGATGTTGTTGCTGTTGCTGTTGCTGCTGCTGCTGCTGATGATGATGTGGTGGTACTGATGCCACCGGCAAATGTGGCGATGGTACGTGCCCTGGATGTCCGTGCTGCGAGGAAGGAATGTGACTCTGACTGCCGTGTCGTGAACTGCAAGGATTTGAAGAGGTCGCTGTTGAGGAATGCGTTACATCTATTTGATGGTGTAACAACGACGGTTGATTGTTTGAGTTTTGAGGCAGTCCTGGACGGTTTGACTGGTCGCGATTGTTGTTTGTTCCTTGATATGCCGGGTAATTAGACGGTTGGTGATGTTGATTTGTATCTAAGTTAGTTTGTGGTTGTTGCTGCTGTGGTTGTTGTTGTTGTTGTTGTTGTTGTTGTTGTTGTTGTTGTTGTTGTTGTTGTTGTTGTTGTTGTTGTTGTTGTTGTTGTTGTTGTTGTTGTTGTTGTTGTTGTTGCAGCTGTTGTTGTTGTTGCTGCTGCTGTTGTTGGTGTTGTTGGTGTTGTTGTTGTTGTTGCATTTGAGCCACGGAAGTCGGCGTATAAGTAGCTGTTTGTGGCGATTGATAAATACTGCTCTGCGAAAAAGGAACTGGAGCACTTTTAGTTATGTCTGGATGGTGATAACGAGGGTAGTACTGCGTCCTTTGCGCTGCAGCTGCTGCCACTGCGGCAGCAACTATCGGGGCGGAAGGTGGACGTTCACCTGGACCAGTGGTGCTTGGCGACTGGTGATGATGATTGGGGTGATAATTCGAGTGTGAATTAAACATCTCGGGGGTCTGATATGAGGAGTTTCTCGACACAGTATTGAGCTGCTGGTAGACGGGCGGCGAGTGTGGTGGGTTTAGCTGCGGCTCGAGTTGGTGCAGCAGCTTAGGGGACGGACTGGCAGCTGTAACGTTTTGGGATTGAGGCCTACTTGGCGGTTGCATTTCCGTTAGACTTTTACTGTTATTGGGAGCACCATCGGGTCCCCCGTCGTCGGGCCTCGTGTCTGATACCTCAACACGCGTTGGTTGAGGTGGATAAGGTTCAACAATAGCCCGTAATTCATTTGGATTGTTTGGGGAATTCCAGTACGAATCAGTGTCTCTAGCGTCAGTCGATTTATTCTCGTCGTACCTTGAATCACTGGAGGGTGTTTTAGAGTGCTGTTGGCTCGTATATCCATTACTCTCGTTATTTTTATCCGATGACGACGACAACGATGATGACGAGGACGAGGATATAGGTGGTACTGCTGTTGTACTTGGCGCGGGCAGTCCCTGAAAGTACTGGCGAGCCCCCTCTAACACGTTCGTAAAGCTCACATCCATGTCACGCCGACTCACGGATCTGTGAACAGAAATTAATAAACTAATTGAGTTTAAGTTTGAATAATTTGAATTGTGTAAATTTTTTTAATTTATTTAAAGCGGTAGTAAAACTTAATCTCTGCATTTCGTGCTAGAGGCATATAATTATTGTATTAAATAATCATTTTTATTAATAAAAAAATATATTCTAGAATAATTAATTAGATAAAGCGTTAGAAGGGAGAAATAATTTGAAAGATGATGAGCATTATATTAATGTTTATTAGTTGGTCATAACATGGGTCATGTTGAGAGATAATTTCTGGTGACATGTGGGCATTATTATGTGCGCTGTAATAAACTAAAGGGAGATAAGAATAAGAGTGTGTGTATGGATGTGTATATTATACAAGATCGATCGAGACTTGTGTGTAGAGCTAACAGAGTATAGATATAGGTATTGGGTCGAGTGGCGGTCGGAATTGTAACACGGGGTGCGCACTGCCGAAAGATAGTTTCTCACGAAACAGACAACTGGTGCCATGGTCGCGTCAGGCAACATTAATCTTCATCCTCTTGTATTTGTCTTGTCGTGTTCACGCAAGCTTCCACTGTATATACTCTAAGTATCACTATCCTTTATTTTCTTTCTCGTTACCCACACAACACACTTGCTATTATATCTCTCGTTCACTCGCTCACGCTATTTTATCCAACTTGCGCATCACACCCCGCTACACCTCACTGGCCCCTTAACCCGCTCTACTCTTTTATTTCACTTTAGGACACACTTTCGGTCACGATTATTTCGCTTTTATTAGTTATTACTTTTTAAAATTTTTTGCAGTTAAAAAATATATAATAATGGCCATATATTAATTATAAAAAAAAATTTGTAAGTAGCTATTAAAATTTACTCGAGCAACTTAATATCAGAGTAAAGTTTCCTTAAACAATGTGCTTTGTGTAAGATTAAAGACTATCAAAGTGTATACATATATTATGTATGTGTAGTTACTTTAGCTGTGTGTATAATGTATACGATGTATGTAAAAGAGAAAAGGTAGCTTAAAACGTTAAGTCTTTTTCGGACCTGTTTATTTACGAGCTCATTATCGTCGTAGCATGCATTTTTATAACAAGTGATTATAATATTTTTTTATTTAAAGAATAAAGTTTATGATAATAATCTAAATGACTGCTCAACTCAAGCTCATCCTGTTAACTATACTCCCTTATGAATAATACTTTTGTGTGACTTTCAACCCTCGAGTGTTTGACACGGTTTCACTTGGTTAAACTCGACATAACTTGTTTGTTTTTATTTCATTTAATTTTTTTTCTCTCTTCTTAGTTAACGTTATTCACTTTTATTATATTTTTAAACCTTTTATTTTACTCGCTCTGCTTCCATTTAATTAAACACGAAATGATTTCACAGTTAACAAAACAAAGAGAACGAGCCGCTCAATGGTTCATTTAAATTTCGACAGGTATTTTTTCATCAAAAGATATATCATATAACATATAATTCCAAATATTCCTAGTCAAACCAACAGTTGTTATTTTATAAAATCTTTTTATTTTAAATAATTGATTTAATTAGTCGCGGATTATCGTATTATGTATATATATTTGTACTCGAAAGACTTTACTCGTGATAATAAATTAAAAGCTAAGAGTTAACTTGTGTAAAAGGAGATAAATTGAAATAAAAAATAGAATAAAGAGACAAGAATACCAGACAAGGAGAAAGAGAAGAAAGAAATTGGAGTAAAGAACACAGGAAAAGAGAAAAGTGTTGGAGAGAAATAAAAATAATACGAAGAAGTTGTCGACAGCTCGATTTATCTTGCGTTTCAATGGCCGACGTATCGAACTGCCAATCGTGTTGCGGTTCATTGAGACGTACATAGTACTATACTCGGAGTTGGTATACATCGCCGTACTGGGATATAGTAGTAACTAGTAGAGCAGACCAGATCAGACCAGGCCAAAGTAGTATGTACGTATATTTCTACGGATGCACATATACGCGAGAAAGCTGTCGATATGAACGGAAGTTCGATGATAGAAGGATGTGAATAGGAAGCGAGAAATCCAGGAGTTATCGGAAAGTCATATAAAGAAGAAGATATATCTTATTTGAGCCGACAACGTTTTTACGCCACTAAATAATTAATTACATTAAGCATTATTTATTGAAACTCACGATCAACATGAAGACGTTCTGCGAAATAAAAATGTATCGATACTTACTATTCCTAGGAGTCTAAATGAGGCATCATTTAATTTATAATAGATAGTTTGTATGTACTGTAAAATTTGCATACACACTAGTGAACGGAAATTAACAATTTAATAGAAAAAAACTGGACAGTAAATTGTTTGGAAAGCGCATCATTACAACTGAGTAGCCATGCGACATGTAGCATAGCAATGGTGTACAGTCGACTCTGTCTAAAGGTTACAGGATAACATTGTCTAAAGTTGCTCACATATGTGAAAACTTATGTTTTTTATTGCGCAACCAGAACACGCACCGGTAAAGAACTAGAGTCGACTATAAAGCACACAATCTCGACTCAACGACTCAATAGTGACGACAATTTTGTTTAAAACGACACGACTACAACTACGTTTCTGCGAACGGATACCTCGTGCAAAAATAAACAACTAGAGGTAGATAAAGACCAAAAGAGAGGAGAGATGGGTATAAAAGTAAAACAAAACAGAAATAGAATAAAATGTATTTCTTGCAGTTCGACTTTGAAATCTAGCTTTTTGGTCTGCGGGGAAATCAACTTGAAGCGACACAGACATTAAACCAGATAAAAGAGACAAAAAGATAACGATTTACCTTTATTTGAGTTTTTGTATGTGTTTTATTGGCGAGTTAGAATCAATGTGCATGAATAGAGGTTTTTAATATTACAGTGGTCTATTGTAATAAATGAGCTTGCAAAAAGAGTTGACCTAAGTCGTTAAGAAAATGCCGTCGGAGTGTAAGATTTTCGACGAAGACTCTTAATGCTTTGGTTTTGCGGTTGGACTCTCGGTGAAAACGGGTTTGTCTAGACAACTTTGACTATGTTGTCGAGTGAATTGCCGGGATTGCAATAAGACTAATGGGAGTAGTAAAGGATGTCCACGGACACAAGGCATGTACTGCTCAGTTGAAACTCCCTGACCCACTCCAACATCAGGTTCTCTGCGGCTGACTGGTTGACTGCCTGATGCTGAGCTCCATACTCAGATATCACCGTGCAAATACTCTTCTCTCTCTCTCTCTCTCTCGTTTCTCTCGTTTCTCTCGCCAGATCAGAGACAGTCGAGTTAATTTAAGTGATTTATAAACACCTTATATAGATAAATCGGAATTTTTTCATCACTGAGGCTTATTTATCTACCATTTACATGTAACAGTATTCAAAAATAATAAATCTTTATTTATGCTGATAGATCGTATGGTAATTAAAAGTTAACAGAACTCGAGTTAATTGAAAAATAAGTTACTCTGATTAAATAGTTTGCTTGTAGGAATATTTATTATTAAATAGCAATAAAGGAGTTTAATACAGAGGAATAGGAAGTGAGCTAAGTGTAAGAGAAGTACGTTAATCATCCTCGGTAGATATAAGAGCTGATGAGAATGTAAGGTGAAGGTTTCAAAGAAACTTGCTGCATATAGTTAGCAAAGAGCGATCTAAATTACACTACATGCTGTACTTATGCCTGTGAAATTCCTAATTTTCTTCTTTACTCTCTTAGAAGCTACTTCTACTGATACTACCACTACTTACATTACAATTATTTAACTATATATATACTACTTCTGTATTCTCGAGTCGTTCTGGGACGAAGCGCCATGACAACCGGCTCTCGGTCCCGTTTCATTTCTCACACCTCATGATTTATTACTGACAAAGTCTGCAGTACATTTAAAAACGATAAACTTTTAATAATAATAACAATAAATAGAAAAAAAAACAACAACTTGTAAATAAATTTCAGAGATAGTGATGTATAAAGGAAAAATAAAATAAAATAAGAGAAAGAATAAATACTCTTTAAGTTTAAAGAGTATTTAAGCTAAAACATTTTATTGTTTTCGTCGGTAGGTATTTCCCAGCAAGTATGGTATTTGGTGTTTTTTAAAAATAATGGTAAAAGACCACTGAGTAAAGTGTTGAGTTAATCGTGGAGAGCTCGATTTTATTCTTAAACCTCTTGTTGTCCGGGATAACGACCCTCTTGAGACGGAACGCGCGCTGGGTGGCAATGGGGTCACGAGAGTGAAGTTTAAGTAATGCTGAAAGAAAGACCCAAAGAAAGAAGGGTGTCGCTGCACATGGCTATATATACTTTTACTTTATACATCCTAGAGGGTGGTAAAAGATGAAAAATAACTCTCGAATATTACTCCAAGTCATTAAGTTTGATAAAAAATAAAAAACATGTCATTTTTCTTGAATTAATATAAGGTCATGTTTTTGTAAACTTGATTTTTTATCACTCTTGATCTTTTATTCTTGTCAATTTTAGTCACACGGAAAAACACTGAAAGTATAACAGGAAATTTAACTGAGTAAAAGTTATGTTAGAGGTTCACACATTTTAAATTAACTTACTTAAAATGCTTTTAAGAATGTTAATTTAAAAATGTCATCTCACTAATTTTCGATGTAATAGTTGTATTTTTGTAAGTTTAAACTGACACTTAGAAAAATGTGAATAATACTTAATGACACATGCTCGTGTTGTGTAACTTGAATTTTAAATTTATTTTTGGAAAGAAATAAAAAAAAAACGTATTAGACTTTAAAATGTTGGAATGACAAATTGATCTTTTTGTAAGTAGAACATAACACGAGCCCTGTAATTTTGGCACGAACTTTTCCGTAAATTTCGTCTTCACTAAGTTGGATAATTATTTTGTAATTAAATATTAAGTGTCATTAACATCGATGTGATAATGACAAACTATCTTTAAACTTAATATATAAAATATAAACAAGCCATGGTGTATCAAAGGAAATATTTGAACGTAATGGCAAACGACAGAAGGGAAATTACCCGACATTAAAGGTAAAGGTAACTTGACGAGGATTAGCATCGGAATTTTCGCTCGGTTGTCATAGACATACACCAGCTGATATCAGACACTCGACAACAACATCCGTTCTCTTTTTGTAACCGACTCCATGCGGAAATATAATGGCAATAATAAGAACAGTAAAATAAAACACACAAATACATAATAATGAAAAATAAAATAGAGAAAAAAAATAAAAACAAGAGTTATACAACTGTACACAGCGCTTCATCATCCGTCGCTATTCATTCTTTTTATTCACGATACCGGTCATTTGGTGGAAAGCCTTGAGACATTCTCCACGTCTCTGCAGCTGTACTGTACTTTACTGTACTGTTACCGTACCTTTTACCTTTAAACTACCATTGTTACTTTACTTTTAAAATAAAAATAACAAACCAACTACTCAAGGTCTCGTCGACTAATTTCTCAAGCGTTATTTCGCATAATATAAGCATAAAAATAAGGCTTATTATTGCCTACTTGTTAACATTAATTTAGTAAATCATTTTTTACATTACACGGAAAAAAAAATAAATAAAAAACAATTGAAAAATTACAGATTTCAATACCATTTATAAAAGCTGGATGCCTCGAAAAAGAAATTAGAGAAATAACAATTCGGCTGCCCAATTTTAAAACACAGTAACTGCAAAATTTTTATACTTGATTTTTTTTTAGTATTGCTGCATTTTTTATAACTTTTAATTTTAAACCTTAATTTCAAGTTTGTTTTCTTAAAAATATTTATATTTTGAGTATTTTCTATTCATAAATCAAATTTGTCATTAATTTGGCGGGCAAACTTTTTTTTAATAAGAAAAATTGAAAAAAATTTTTAAATGTTAGTTACTGTGTTTTGAAATTGGGTAGCCGAATTAGAAAAGTACACCTAAAAATTGTAAAAATCAATACTTGGAATTTTATTTCATAAAAATGTAATTTTTATAGTTTTCTGTTCGAAGCTCCTCTTAAGAGCTTAATCGTCTTGATTTAATTAGAAAAATTTTTCTTGTTTTAAGTAAATCTTACTCGATTCACAATAATGAAACTCTTCAAAATAATTTGATTAGTTTAATAGTTTTTCTCGTAAATCAAGTTAATTTTTTTCACTGTAGTCAAATTTGAGTATTTATTTATAACTAAATAATTCCGATTGATCGCGTGTTTATTTGAATATTTCTCTTCACCTCAAGTGGATCGTGGAATACAAAAGATTGGAAATAAAAATGTTGTTGAATAAAACAAAAAATAAAACCAATATCTGCTTCGACATTCACGAGTATGCAAAATATAGATTATTCTGTTTTATATACATTCATTTCATTACATTATTATATGTATGTATATAAATAAGTACACATATATATTTATACGTGTACTGTAACAACTTAAACCGCATGTTCTTGTTGTCAGACGATCGATGCCCGAGTTCACGTAGGTGGAGTATTCGTTCATTTAATTTCCTGCCCGCGTGCCCAAGACACCCACACTCATGTGGCAAACTAAACCACGGCTAGTAGGGCTCGCTACTATAAACTCATATATATGTATTTATATCTACAATATATATGGGTGTAGAATGCATAGAGTGGAGCCGTCTCTGCTGTGCTGGTACTCTCGACATTTTCATTGCATTGGAATAATTATAATCAAGGCCGCGGTCTGGGACATTGCCTTCTTCACCAATACATTGTTTTTCCATCAGGAAATTCTTTGCTCCTATCCATTCTCACCTTTTTCCGAAGCAAACCCACCAACCTTAAGTCTTTTAACGAGTTAAGAGGTCTTTTAAATTATTTTTATCATACAACACTTTATTTATGTATTATTTATTTTAATAACCGCGGAAAGTACCTCAAAATAGTTAACTTAAAGTTTCTGTAATAATATTTGAATAAAAAAGTTTAAAAGTAGTTTTTAAGTTTGTAACAAAAGTACAATAAATGGAATAAAAAATGGAAAAAAATATTGCGATGATAATAATGATAAAAAAAAAAATAAAGAACAAAAGTGAGGGCAAAAGAAAAAGAGTAGGGTAATAAATTTCAGTGTTCGCTGTGATTTGCGAGCTAGCACGCTCACACACAGCAGCACCCGGGGCGTTACGAGCCGCGTATGTATATATGAACGGGTGTAGAACGAAACAAGGATACGCGGCGCGGGATTCGATCATGCAAATCGTCGACAAATATGCGCAGGTAGATAAAGAACAAAAGAGAATAAGAACCATCGGCAAAAGAAAGCTGAGTAAATGTTAAAGATGTAAGACTGTATATATCAAGGATATATGTATGGATGGATATAGATGTATAGGGAATGAGATGCGTTTTTTTTTTTTTTTTTTTTTTTTTTTTTTTTTTGTAAAATAAAAAGAGAAATAGATGTAATGAAAATAAAAAAAAAAAAATAATGGCAAAGTAAAAAAACTTAGGGCGTTCGATAAAGAGAGTCGTCGACCTCTCACCGAGGACTTTCTTACCTTATTTTCGTCTTGAGCTTGTTCTTATTCTCATTTTTTGACCTTTTTTTTTCTATCTACCTATCTGTACTACGATTTTATTGCACGTCTGTTACCGTGAGAAGGAGAAAACCCGGTTGGACGTGAGAAGTTAAGGGAAAAGACGGTGAAGACGACGACAAGGACAACGCGGTTATGACGTCGACCGAACCGCTATATATAGTTTTAAATCGAAAAGAAATTTCGCCGCAGGATACTAACTTTGCTGCAGCTTCGCTCTCTTACCACATTTTTTTTTTGTCATCATCTTATCGACCAAATTAATATTTTAAAGTGTATTAGATTAAATTTCGTTTGATACTATTTGTTTTTTTGGTAGTGCAAAACATTTTTCAGTTATCTCTGTTGAATGGTTTTTTTTTTATCTACCTAGAGTTTGAAACAATGGTATTTATATAAAATTCCATTTATAAAGTAACAAGGAAAAAATTTATAACTGTAGAGTGTTTTAGATAATTAATAAACTATTGTTTTTGTTGTTGATCTTGTTAGTTTCATTAATTGATAAAGTTTTACTGTTGATGTTTTAATTGCTCTAAATTGAATTTTTGACTCCCGGAAAAGAATAGATAATAATAATTTTCTTGAATCAAGAATATTTGATTGACTTAACTGTTTTGAATTAACTATCTTGAATTAACTATTTTTTTTTCAGTGCATGTGCTAAAATTGTAATTATGAAATGAAATGTTTTGTAAGTTAATGATAAGTCAATACCGAAATATAGAATAATTAGTTAGTTAATTAACTGTTGTAATATAATTTGAAAACACCTGTAGGTCAATTGAGCATTGTTGACCGAGTTTAATTGTATTATGCAAATTAGATGACTAATATATTTATATTAATCGTGATAACAGCATGATGATTAATAATTGGCGGTAATTAGCTGTAGAGATTATTTAATTAAAGATATATGTGGCTATAAATTAATATAATAGTGATAACTATAATAATACTAATTTATTGAACGATAGTAAACTGCAGACACAGTTAATTTATTAATTAGATTAAAAGTATCGAGAGGGATTTAGGATGTAGGCCAGGTAGCGGAAATTAGTGTGAAATAGAAAATTGATGCTATGTTAATAATGCAGTAATGATTACTCGAATCTCGGTGAATTGTTTGTGCAATCTTAATCTGCACCGATGGGGAAATACACAGGTAGATAGAATTTAAGATGTTGCTTTTAGTTGGCAATCAGCCAGCTACACGGTTACACATGCCTCCTAATGTAAGATGTGAGTCAGTCTTTTAGTTTATCTACACTCTCTACTTTAATCTCTGTGGGTATTTATTTTAAAATGCTAAAACTTCCTAAACTTTATTTCAACATTTTTTGTTTCGTTAATTTTTATTTATTTTTAACGCTACTATTTTAGCTTTTATACTCCTCTTTGAACACATATTTTTGGCAAGCTCACTTGTAATTTATTTAAGTTTATTTTATTTTTAATAAAAATAAGTCGACTTTATTTTTCAGAAGCGAAATCTTATTTGCGATATGAGTATCACATCACAAGGGTATTAAAAATGGAAATAAGATATTTATAAAAGTAAAATGGATATGATATGTTGTAAAACATATTTTATGATTTATCAAATATTAAAAATATCATAAATCGAGTTTGTATTTATAAGGTCTTCTTATTTCCCGTTTCATTCAAAACACAAAAAATTATATAGAGATCTTCGAATTTATGCAAAATTTTTATGACATTTAAATCAGCAGACATTTAAAAATTTCTTGATTTTTTTTATTAATTAAATTAGAATTAAGAAAATTGAAAAAAAAATTTCACTTATAGTTTTTAATATCTTATACATGTGAAATTTTTATTATAATTTTTTTTTTATTAAATTTTTCAATAAGAAAAGCTGTCAGATGTGTGCCAATTTAATTTTCATAATTTTTTTGAATATCTACAACCTTAATTTCAGAGATTGCGATTATATTTGTTTTAAAGAAGAAATAAAATAAATTTTATGCGTATTTTATTCACTTATTTATAAATAAAACTCTCATAAAATAACCTTTTTATTAGTAATTTTACTGCGCATTATTTATCTCTTATACGATGACAACTTAATGAATTAAAGAAAGGTTAGTAGGGTATGAAAAGAAAGTAACAGTTAACCGGGAAAATCTCAATTTAATTCAGGAGAGCGCTTGAATTCCAGTTTACTCGGAATAAGGATTTTGCTGAATTTATGTCGCGATAAACATGAACCGCGATTCCAATCCGACCTTTGATACAGTAAACCCACTACCGGGCCCACGCTTACCCAACGTGCTTCTAGTAAACTCTAGTCGTAGTCGAATTAATGGTATTTCGATCGAATCAATACGATTATCCGGATTTTCGAGGTCACTTCTTGATGTCGACACTCGTATACAAGAAAAATCAGATAAACATATCCGATAAAAAAGCAACTCTATAAAATAAATTAATCAGGTCGCTCGGTTATATTTTTATTTTAAAGCTATTCAATCAAGAAAAAAAAATGAATCAAAATTTGAACATTTTAAAAACTATTGGAAAACACTTGAAGGAAATGCATTGGAGTTTTTTAAACGACGCTTTGATTTAATGTACCATCATTAGTTCGGGATATATCGACGATCAAAGATAAAAGTGTCTTTTTTATTCGACTGGCGTTTCAATAGCAAATTGACGTGCAGCGTACAGAGACCATTAAAAAACTAATTGATGGAAAATAAACAATAAGCTGACAGCATTGATTCAGCTCGTAAACATTTTTCCGACCCCAGAGATACTCGAAAAAAAAAAATAATTTTTTTGTCTCTTACAATTCAAAAAATGCTTTCATTGAAATGAAAAATTTAAAATTTACAGAATTTTTTTATTGACAAAATAAAAATTTTCTATAAATAATTATCTATGCACTTTTTATCCACAATGTGAGCAAAATAACATATAATACATGGAATAAGACTAATAATCTTGGAGGACTTTTTATACTGAAAGACGCGGATATCCGGAGTCAGTATATGCGTAATGACCCGTTGAAATTCTCACGGGTGCAACCGAGCGTGTGATCAATACATACAGCAGACGTACGTGATCCCAACGTGAGTGGACGTGCGGACGAGCTTCGCCATGACTATTACTCCTATACTATATGATACCGACCAATTCGGGAGTATTGGTGAAACGCGTGTATTGCATCCCAAAATAAAAATGTTTCTGAAGGACTATAAAATAATCCGTATAACAGAAAAACATTAACCTAAAATAAATAAATAAAAATCAGTAGAACGGAAAAAAATAACCTGAAGAAAGTAAAGCGGAGAATGGGACACAGATCGGATACGAATAGCGAGGCAATGAATCGGGAGAAAAAACAACCAAGTAGAAACAGATGAGATCGAAACGTGGTTATAAGTTTCTGTATCTATTCAATTGAAAATCCCAATCGTATAAAAATATCGATACCATCCCGTCTTTTTAAAAAAATTTTTTTTTTATGTTTATTTATTTATTTGTTTACTTTTTCATCATTTCTTTGCTCTTTTTTCCGTCCACAATCGGATCGAATTTCAACAACGTAATTTTCCGATGTACGAATCGAAATGAAATGTAGAATAAACAATATAAAACGTAGAGTAGAAAAAAAAACAATAAATCCATTTTCACACTCAATAAATTTTACGTTTTATGTTTGCAATTGTGTATATATACTCTGTCTAAAATTCACAGAGTAAACGTAGATTTAATTTTGATTCGATGGATATATTTATTTAGAGTAGGAAAAATTTTTGAATGCCATCTGTTAGGCTTTTATGGGAAATAACTTTTACTCTCAGTGATAAAGAAAATGTCTATCTCTTTTGTTACCCTTTCACTGTTATCCTATAAAATAAAATTGATGATAAAGTAAGTTTAGTTTAGTATTGAAATAATATCGATATTGATCGAAAAAGTGGTTCCTGATTCATTATTGGTTCAGGAGTAGAGCGCGCGTGTGCACACTCAATTTGAATTCCTAGTTAACCATTATAGTTACAATCAAAATGACATTAATCTAATTATTTTAAGTATTGTGAAACTTCTTAATTACTTGCTGACATTCAAAATGCAGGGTGATTTTTATAATAGCTATAAAATCTCTAAATTGGAATTAAAATTTTCAATTTTGTAATGCAATTTCTCAATTTACTTTTACAAAATATAAAAGTCGAAGCTAACGAAATAGCATTGAAATACGCAAAATGATAAAAAGCTTTTCCGACATTCCATTTAATTCTCGGTATAGAACCTCTACAGTAGAGAACTAGCAGTGTGTTTGAATTTTCCCCTCGACATTTCTCAGCTCTTACTCAAACTTGTGTATTATGTATACTATATATATATACCGTTTCAGTCCCATATATATTATACAGTTATAGTTATAGTTGTACTATACAGAACAGAAGGGACAAAAGCCATCGTATCGTTAGTATAACTCGGTTCATCCCACAACCAAGTTGCCCGCATTCCCGGTCAGCTACAGCAAACCATCCACATCTAGATCAGCTATATACCTCCATATCTATATCTATATTGTGAAGTAGCCAGATGACTACACTCTCGATCTTACAAATCCTAATCTAGCTCCTCTTCTTGTAATTGTTTCATAAATAACCTTACAGTGATTCTATATATACATATACCCGTGCCTCAGTTTCCTCAAATCAATATTCTGCAGTGTAATCTCAAACTATCTTACTCAAATATAATGCAATCTAATGGCTATAATGATAAATACTGTTAATAATTCAATAACATAATTAAAGATTAATACCCAGATGATTCGTCAGTAGAAGTAATTTATTACGCGAATAGATAATGTTATCAATATCAAAACGTTAATGTTGATTTTATGAACTTGCGATAATGTTATATAGATGTATAAATATGAGTAGATATAGTTATAGATAGATGTAGATGTGTAGATGTTGATATAGATGTAAAATGTGCAGATGGAGCAGAGGGTTTAGTAGCGTGATAAATCGTGAGGGGTAATTGGACGGTGATTGAAGAGCTCTCGGAAAGCGAAGCAACCGTGTCGCGATAGAGCATTATATTATTCATGCATTGTTCACCATTATCAAGCTCATCGTAATGGTATTAATTGATGATAATAATTATTGTTATTATAAATGTATTCACTATTAACGAAGATCTTTATAACATATTTATTGTGTCTTTTGTCGGGATATTTTATTCAATGGTGGATTAATAATATATTGTGTGTCTGTTTGACAGTGAGTATTTGGTATAATATCTTAAATATTAATCTCTCTGATAGTTTCCATTTATTTAATATATGTTCAACTTAACTGTATTCAATAATAAATTTGTTAAGCTTTTTAATTCATTTCAAGTATATTTTTAATTTAATCATTTTGACATCTCTTTTAAAATTATTAATTTATTGAAATTATATACATATATTTGTAATAACTCGACGTTGTAATAATTATTGAATATTATATGTTACAGTAAATATCGTAGCAAATATTGAAAAAAAAAAAAAAAAAAAAAAATACTGTCAAAATGCCTGTCCAACGTAATCTTATAAATGACGTTTCATCAAAATAACAATCCGGTTATCTGATTAAAAAATTCATTTGTTTAACTCAAACATACGACCAATAACTCTAGTGAATATTTACAATTTTATTAAAACAGACAACTGTTTTGTCAACGTGAAAATCGGTGCAGCTAAATTCAACTAAATTTAGCGTCTAAATTGATGGAAAAATCACCGTATAGCGTAGAGTCAGAATAGTAATACGTATTCTAATTCTGACAATATTTTTTTATTTATTTACATTTACTCATGTGCATTTTTTGTTATTCAGATGTCTAATGAAAATCTAATAAATGTCGATCAAAAGTCATTGAAACAAAAATGTTATATTTATCATAAACATAACCTAATGTCAGATGAAGAATTGCAGACCCTATTTTAAAACATGAGTAACATATTTAAAAAAATGTTATCGTAATTTGAGATGTATAGATCAACAAGTCAAAATTTCTTCTAGCACAATACAAAATCGCAGAATGTCTAGAAAATTTTCTGCAAGATAAAATTCTCTAGAATTTATGTAAAATAATCAATGATCTTGTGAATTTGATTGATATTGAAAAATATGATTATAGACTAAAATGGTGAACATCAAAAAAGTTAAAAAAAACTTTTGTTTTATTTATAAAAAATTGTTACTTTATTCGATAAAAATACCGATGAAATTATTACGTACGCAGATTTGGTGATCCGACAATTAATAGAGGATAAAACGGTGGATATACTCGAAAAAGTTGATACCAATAACACCGAGTGAAATAAATCGCGTGGTAGTAAGAGAAAAAAAAAGAAGATAACAGTGGCGGGATATCGCGGCCTTATTCATGGAATCGCGTATCGGCTCGATTGTACTTTACTGAGTAGAGAGGGTTTAGTATGAGGGTTTTGGTCAGCATGGCACCTAACGATGTGTCATATGTAAAGGCCCAGACACAGAGTTCTCGACTACACGGGCGCTACAATGAAACAAGCGTGATAAAGCTTTTATATCTACAGACTACAACCTAACACATTCTCATTCTCTTTGCTCTCTTGGTTTACTTTGCTTCTTTTTTCTGTGATATTTTATTCTATGCACATATACAGAAATATTTTTCGATACGAATCTCATACCCGCCGATACAAATATCTAGACTAGACTCTAGATGGTTGATGGAGCATCTGGTGGTTGTTGTTTGTACGTATATGCCCGCCGATTTAGATATAATAACACTGTACCGTTAAAATGCTATACCTGGAATTCAACTACCCGGTATTTTACTAGCGCATGTGTGTACGTATGAGTGTATGTATAGTTAATAACATCCACCAGCCGAGACAGTCGATTTATCATCTGTCAAGGTTGACGATTGTATGATGGATAAAAATTGTAACCTTGGTTGTATACTCATGAGAATTAATCTTCGTGTCTAAAGATCAACCGAATAATGTTTAAAACTTTCATTTTTATTTTTGTGTTTTCCTTTACCAAAACTTTTACAACTTCTCTTCGTGGCTCTATCATGTACTTATATTTAGTTTTATAATTTCACTGTTAGTGTATATTGTTTTAGTTGGGTATACGGAAATTGTAAATCTTACGACTTTATAGACTTCAGGAAATACTACAACTGTCTAGAATATTAAAAATGTTTCAAATTTATCAAATAATTTTGAAAAGTCTACAATGTTAAAAAGTTTTGAAAGTTGTTTAATTTAAACTAAATGAATTTATGGAAACATGTTAAATTTTTTTTCGGATCCTAAACATAAATATTTCATTGAAATTTCAACATTTACTAAAATTCAGATGAGTGAAAAAAAAAGTTAAAGAATTAATTGGAATAAAATTGAATTTTTAGTGTCGTTAAATTCTAGTTTTTATTTAAATTTATATTTATATTGGTCTAGGTCAATGAGTAAATAGTTTAACCGGAATATTGAATTTTGATAGGAATCCTGATACCGTGAACATACCACAGATTCACAGTCACTTTAGAATAACTGTATCGTTAAATCGTGAAGGAACTCAAATACGGTTTACTGTACTGTACAGTTAAATCACAATTTTATTGCTCTTCTTCACTTTATCCTCTCTATTATAAGCTTATATCTATAAAGTATATTTAAGTGTATACATATGTATGCATACAACTATATAACATAAACATATAAGCTTTTCCTTCTTCCATTCATTTCCTTTCCATACATTTACTTACTTACTCCATACATCTACCTTTACCACTATGACTATAGTAATAATAATAATAATTATTATTATTATTATTATACGCCGGGATATACCGGACGGCATGAGATAGCGCAAACGAACGAGCGATTTATATTCACCCGGTGTTTATGAGCCGGCGCTTCCATGTGAAAATGAATAAATCTATCCGTGCACACCTCTACCGCTATCGAAATATGTGTGTGTGTGTGTGTGTGTGTGTGTGTTATTATAAAAGTGAAATTCCGTGTTACGCTGATACAATACCAAGAAAATGAGAAGGTTAATTTATATTGGTATTGATTATAGTTTTTAAGCCTATATTATTTTTTTTCTTTTCGAATTAATTCACGGTGTTAATAAACGGCGGGGTAATTTTTTATTTTATCAATTAAACTCTGTAGAAAGTCGGTCAATTTAGTACTAGCTGAGTGTATTTTAAATTGTTAATAAAATCGCTTGAAATACGATACAGAAATAAAAAAAACTGGTGGTGAATATTGACTGTGTTGTGTGAAGTTATTAATACTCTGAAATAATGAATCACAGTTAAGTACGATAAATTTATCTCTTACCGGTTTGCAAGGTGATTGACACTTTATTCATAAAATGTCTCTATAAACATGTATTAAAAAGTTAAACGCTCGTTTTATCGCATTAAAGACAAAAATTTACGATAGATTCGAATTAAATTACTTGAACTATAATTTAAAATAAAATGAGGAAGAAAATTTAAGGCAAAACCATTAATAGGCTGAGAAACTCTTTGGATCTCTTGAGATTCTCCGAGTTAAGTGTCTGGACGAAAAAAATTTTAATAACCGGATGTGGGATAGAAAATATGATCGATAATATTAAAGTAAAGCAGAGACCAAGTTAAATTATCTTGAGGATCGTGCTCGCTTCACTTTCAACTACTCGGTTTAGATTCAGTCGCGTCCCAACTGTACTTAGTCTCAGGAGCTGGGGAACTAGCACCACCAAGAGAAGCTAGAAAAGCAGAAGCAGGCATCAAGCCACGAACACTGACTCTCGAAGCTACGAGATGCTGGCAGAACTACCAGTCAAGTAGAAGTTTAACTCCCGACCTCGGATAATTCGAATCGACGGCGATAACTGACTCACAAACAACCAAGAGATAAGGTAAGCTCGCAGAGCGAGTGAGGAAGAGAGGGATAACGACGGGAATTGATATAGATCCGAGTAACTATTTAACTATGTAACTATGTAGATCGCAGAGCTAAGAAGATGTATATAACAAGCGAGATTTTATAGATTCGCGACTGCTACTAATTGAATGAGAGGAACTGACGGAAACGAAAGAAATATTTCGCTGTTAATAATAATTGGAAAGTTTGTAGAAGTTACAGATGTAAGATTTATTCGAGTTTAGTATTTAATTACCCGCTTTTATCACCTCAGGTAACGCGATCTTTTGATTCATGTCAGTTCACGTACATTACCGCCATCTTTCGATAATCTTTAGCGACAATCAATATTCATGAAAAAATTTTCTGTTGTGATCATACATCGCTTGATCTAATCATATATAATTATATCAGACTAAATATATTAAAATGAAAAAATTGTTTTTTAACTTTTTGTTTTCTACAGGAATTTTTACGTCAATTAACACGTCGTATTATAACAAAAATTGATCTTGTAGTTAACTAAACTGAAAATCAATGCCAAATAATCTGCTTGGAAGAATAAAATATTAAATTTTTATTTTATTACTTAATATCTCAAGCTTAAATCTCCAGTAAGGAGACGATTCAGCGACCATGCGCCCTCTGTCAGAGTTTTTAACACTACTTTTGGTCAAAAAGTTATATATGGACATATCAAGCCATATGTGGGCATAACAAATCATTTCAGAACATACCAACCCACATTTGCCCATAGTATACCCTGATATGGCCAATTTTCATATGAAGATATATCAAACATTATATATGAATACATTAGACCATATCAAATTTCCTGACATGACCATTACATGTATGAACATATTAACCGTTCAAAAAAATTTTTTGTGGGTAGAAGAAATGAGGAGTACAAATGTACTTGCAACAACAACTTATATTTTTGAAAAAGATCAATAAGTGAGTTTAAAAGTTTTTTAAATAAATTTTAAAGATAAAACCTTCTATCGATGAAATAACATAGATCTCATGTAAATTTCCCGCATACTTCCTTTTCCATGAAAATAAGGGAGTTACTACTTACCCACTTACTCGAAAATCAATGCATCAATGTTTAAATCCTCTACTTAAAAGTAATGAGAACAAGTCTACACAAATTTATTGTCTCTCCACATTACTTAGATTTATTTTTTCGGGCACGTTTCGGAGAAACGAGAATATCTGGGAACGAAAGTGAAAAAGATAGAGATGGAAATCGAAACAGAGGAGATAGAGAATGTGTAAGGGTGATGAAGAATGCCGAGCCAGTATTGAAGTAAGTACCTACGTCAAGCGGTCGTGCTTGCGGTTCGCGCGACGCTCTGTATAATTAGATCAGGGACCAAGAGCATCGGCATGTCATGCATATTCCATGAGATAGGAGCCTGTCTGCGATAGAAATGCTAAAGTCGAGCGGTCCTATCAGCAAAAATGACTTATCGATAAAACCCATTTACTTTTATATCACTACACTAATCTTACAATCTATTATTATAATTATTTAATTTCATTTTACTTAATAGAAAGAAAATACCGTTTCATTTTAACGTAATTTAAAAAATTTTTTTCTTACTAATTTCATCTATCAATTGTAATTTGATTGAATTCTGATAGGTAGCACCGTTAGTATATTAAAACTGTACCTGAAAATGGCGTTTTTAAAGTTAAACCCGGGAAAAACGGATTAGATCTGGCTATATATAAAAAGATCTGGTCAGATCTGACCAGCCCTGATTAGATCTGACCAGATGTGGTTAGATCTTTAAATTGTCTTTATCTGGCATGACATGGCCAGATATAACTAGATTTGACGAGATATACTAAAAAATTGTTTACATTAAATATCACAAGATCTGAATAGATGTATTTAGATCTGATCAGATATAAAAAATACTAGCTAAATAATCACATCAACAAAAATTACAATTTCATGGAACAATATCCAGTAAATACTATTTTCTTTTCGCACTTTGCGTATCTGTCTTGATTAATTACTAAAAAAAAAATTTATTGAATAAAAGCTAGTTGAAAATACCTACATGTATCAATTAATCTTTAACAAATATGTGATGAATATATTTCTCAATAAATAAATGGTGAGAATTAAAGATCTATTGTTATTAATTCTTTATGATTTACTGCAATATATGTATAACTACATAATCAGATCTGATCGAATCTGATGCTGTTGACAGATGGGATATAGTTATATCTGACCAGATATGATAATATCTTTTCATGTCTAATGTATATTTCAACCCAGATATATAGTTATATCTGTTTAGATCTGATCAGATATAAATAGATCTGACCGGATATAATTATATCTGATTAGATCTAAACCATTTTTCCTGGGAAAGAGCGAGTTGTTTTCAAAAAGCAACATTCAAAGAAAAAAAGTACCCAGTTTAGTTGATACTCGGATTTTTTTAACATTTACATCATTTGTTTGCCCAAATATTGCATAAAAAAGCTCAATCATCAAACGTACACTCAATCACTGAGAACAATACAAAGTTACCAATTCAAATTTCTGTATTTACTCAACCGATTCCGTTTATCCAAAATGAATTCATCCAAAGAAACGCAAATCTAAAGTTCGAATCCACCAAACTTTCTCCATCATACCCAAACATCCTTCCAGTGAACCAATGTAACACAGTGAACGAATAAGAACCGACGTCTGTCGCTCGGAGCAACATATAATAATATAACAGCTTCATCTCTTTTTTTCTCAACAACCTGTCCTCTATTTTCTCTTTCGGCCAAGGTTTCTCGTCCCCGTCATCGTAACATTAGTCGTCCTCCTGGGTAATATACTCAGTACATTCTCCTCGGAAACCCGTTAGACATCCATATGGAAACGATAACGACAGTTCGATGACACTCAAGTGGCGTTTAAAACGTGAGCTGACTCGAAAAAATCCCTTTTTAGTAAATAAAAATTATTTAACGCGAAAATAAAATACTTGTCCATAGTTTCTCATAAAAATAAATAAGTGAATATGATAGACGCTTATATTTGTGTTTGTACATCATCTATTACATATTATACATCCGGGTTCAGTCATCAATAGACGGGTATAAGGATGTGACAATGACAAGTATAATCGATCGTTGGAAGCAGTGGACCGCAAGCCACCGTCACCGCCAATGCCACCACCTTAGGGGACACATCGGTAACCGACCGGTTGTCGCATGGCTAATTAATTTGCCGCGTAACGTAATTACTCGCTCACTTGCTATTCTCTCTTATAGTCAGTGCGTCACACAACTGAACTGAGATGTCTCGAGAGAGACTCGTGGGAATCATTCTCTTGTTCTCGTCTCAGATTTAACATCCGTTTGGTTAATGTAAGGTGCCATCATAAATATATACATGCACTTGTGACTACGATTACTGGCTCAGGTGATTTTAATAAAAATAAATCAGCAACAGTGCGAAAAATAGCTATTTAAGATTTAGTTACTCAAATGAAGTCGGAAGCAGTAAATTGATTCTTTGTTTAAAGCCTCAATGACTCAAAGTGTCTCTAGGTTTCTAATGAGTGTGGAAATAGCTAGTAAATTAGAGAACAATGTAATCGTATCCAATCTGTGCACAGTACTATGAGCTGCACTGGTGCTCGTATTATTGCTCCAACTGCATATACTACTAGATCAACTACTAGTACTTCTGGTGATGTCTGTGCCAGTGAGCCTCAATTGTGGAAAGCCGGTTTGCTTGTATTTGCGGTATACTGGATTCACCACTGCTACTACCACTATCGCCACTACTACTACTATTATTATTACTACTACTAGTGCCGGTACGATAAACCTACCACCATGGAGATATTCGAGATCGTGGATAACCTGATATCTCGCAATCCGGCCACTATCCGTTCTATCCAACTATATCTATATCTATATGGATTTATATGTCCATGCATGTGTATATATACACACGATAAGAAGATACGACTGACCGAATACGATCCATTGATTTCAGATTACTGAATTGTAATTTATCCATATACATTATACTTTTTTAATTGATTATAATATTGAAACTATTGAGAACCGTAATTAACTGGATAATACGGTGAATTACTATAAAAAATCCACGGAGAAACCAACTCTTTTTTTTATCGTGAATGATACTATATTTAATAAGATTTATTCATATTTTTCTGGTTATCATTACTATGTTACATTGTGACTAATTAAGCATTATTCTGAAAAAAAAAATTAACTTGATTCAAGAGAAATTTATTGAACCAATGAAATCATTTTAAACATTTGCTTGCATTGAATCAACACGAAAAATTCTTAATCAAATGAAATTTATACTCAAACCAAGAATAATTACTTACAATTCAAATACTTTTCTAATTGATTCAAGTCTTCAAAATGATTTTCTTAGTTTTAAAATATTTTTTTTGAATCAAGTTAATTCTTTTCGAGCTATGACGTAACCATAAAATAATTAATTATTAATCGAAACACCAGCATAAAAGTTAATAATTACTATGTTGACATAGTCCCGCCATTTATAATTGGTTGAATAAAAAATAACTCCGTCAAATGACTCGTCACTGAAAAATCCTCGAAAAATTCTAACATAGTAATTATAATTAGAAATGAAACTAATATTCTCTCTGCCCCGTTAACTGCTTTAAGATCACAAAGAATAAAATAGTCACTTTTGACCGTTTCAGTATATACGTATAAAAGATTAACCTAAATTAATTGCAAGAACAAATGTTTGAGAAAAGATCGTGATATTTGATAAAATTCTTTCGGAGCAAAATGTATATAAAATGCATAAATATGAAATTTTTTATTTCAATTCTTTCTTTACGTTTTATCTTTTTTAACGCAACTAAACTTCTTTCCTAACAATCTTTTCTCTTGTCTGCGTCCCGCTTTATTTTCCTTTAATCAACGTTCCTCACGGAAGAGCTACTTTTTCTTTTTAAAACTAATCCAATTACACTTGTACTCTATTTATTGTTATCTTTGTCGTTTTATGATATAAATATTATTTTTGCTAATAAAGACAAGATCTTTTTTACTCCGCTCTTTTTCTGCTTTAAGTGAGAAGGTTGTGCGTTTGCAGTTAAATCTATTAATTAATTCCTTTTTTTTTTTTTTTTTTTTTTTTTTTTTTTTTTTTAAGATCTCTAAATTAATCATTTCGAATATTTTTTGCCTAATTATAATAAATAAACAATATTATATAAGCAACGATTGTTATAGTTGAATTGAGTCGAGGCGATCGTAAAATCAAATTGGCTGATTGGCCTCAGGGAAGGGTTAATTTACTAACTAGTCTGCACATGTGTAGTGTACATCTCTCTTGTATACGTTTTTACTCTCTCTATATATTAACACACGTGTATATGTGTTATATATGTTTATAAATACACAGACAAGTACGAGCAAACATGTAGAGATAAATCTCGGAAAGTTATACTAAAACTATCTGATGCATCGCAAACAACGTTGAGTCAATCATCTTGTTTACCTCAATTACATGCTATATATACTATCAATCCGTAGTATAAATTGAATATCACTGTTTGTGCTTGTGAAGTATGGAAATATACCTCGATAACAGACTATAATAATTAATGAAGTTATTTATTATCTATCATCTGCAGAAAACAGAAATAAACTAATTGAGTTAAATTATTGTAATATGCCGGGTTAATAGTAAAGTTTGGGTAAGCATTTTAGAATAGTAAAATGCAGAATGAAAAATATTTAAAGAAGAAGAATTGATGAAAATCGTATGGACGACAGTTCTAACTTTGACTAAAAGTTTCTCAGGAAGTTTCGCCGGCTCAATATAAGACCGGAGTAAGAAGAGGATTATTGTATCAGGGGAACTGGGGATGTGAGACAAAAAAGAGGAGAAAAATAAATAGGATAGTGTAGTGTAGATAGGGAGCGCAGTTGAGGTTGAGGAAGGCAGAACTAATTTCACTGGTCCAATATCACGGCTAAGTACACGGAGGATCTAAGTTTAGTTTATTAGCGAGAGTATGGATGTGTTATGCCTATGAGATTCATCTGTAACTCCCCATTGGCTTGTCAGAATACTCTACAAGTTTACTAGAGGTTTAATCAACGTCATTTTAAATATTCTACTCGGAGAAAAGAATTATTATTTTTTAATCGCACACAGTAAAAAATTTTGCGTCAAAAAATTTTGTGTTAACACTTTTTTGTGTTAAATATTTAACACAAAAATTTTTAGCATTAAGTTTTTTG
>CAJNRD030001124.1:8433951-8535422 GCA_905319865.3 Cotesia congregata
TATATATATATATATATATATATATATATATATATATATATATATATATAGATATGTGTAGGTGTATGTGTGCATGGACTCACTTTACTCCTCTGTGAGCAAGTATACAGAGTAATGTACGTGTATGCAGTGAAAGTACTATATATCCACATATTGATATAGTTATATACATATATAGAGGGTATGGTTATAGAAAGCATATTCAAAGCCACCGTATGCGGTGGTTATTTTCGAGTAAACTCAACCGAGTTAAGGTATTCAAGGAAGTCTCTTTAGGTGCGAGAAGTCGACTAGGCGATGAAGTTAAGTTAGGTCGACGCCACGCTCGAGAGTGTGAGCGACTAACTCGTCGCGATAAATCCTACAACTATAACCACGGCTATTAACAAACTCCTTGCTATGCTTTTTGTATTATTTTTTTTACTCAAGAACTTTGAATATGTCTTCCATTCGTTTTCCTTGTTGAAGTGAAAATTAAATGGGATTGGGAGTTATCCAAAAAATACTTAAATATTTAAGATTATTTTTATTTTATTTAATAATTGTATGTTCTGATATTAAAATTGGCCGTATTAGAAAATTGTTTCTCACGGATTTTCAACATTGAAGATTTTTATTAAAATTTCAAAATTTTTACTCCCGGACATTTGGAAGAAATTTGGAAATGTAATGACTCATTGTGTCATTTAATAATTAAATTTTTACTTTTATCAAATACCAAAGCTTCAATGTTACTTTATCTTTAAAAACTAATCATGAATTTGATAAAAATAAAAAAAAATTTCAAGTTCAATTAAGCGACTTTGGTTTTAAAACGGCCTTCAGGTTATTCACCTCAAACTCACTACGCCTTAACTTTTATAAAGTCTTTTTCAAGGTATAAAAATACACAAGTACTCTCCAACACTGACTTTTCAATCTGATATCATTTTATATTTCCTAACTACTACATTGTAATTTACTTTCATCCATATAGAGAGACAGGTTATTTTTGAACTGTTTATTAACAGGTTGGTTACTTTCATATTCTTTATCTTTATAGTTTCTTAATGTGTTTCTAATTTATTACCATTAATTTCAGTAACTTCTTTAAGGTTAATTGGTTATATTATATCATAAATACGTCTGATTTATCAACTTATCCTTAACCTCAAATTTCCATCATAAAAAAAAATCGTGGGTAAGAAGTTATATTTCCCAAGTAAAATACCTGGTTTATAGTTTATAGTTTCAAAAATTTTCAGCGGAAACCTCATTTAACTCAGAGCTATAATATGTGCCTCTTTGTAGTCTATTTTTACCGCTCAAAATTATTTAAAGCGAAGGTGAGTTTTAATGAAAAAATATTTATACGACGTCAGCAATAATGACAGAACAAAAAAAAATCTTTAATAACGCTTCAAAATTAAAACGTATGAATAACATCAAGACCAAAATTTACAACCAAATTAAATACGAGCGGCTATACAAACATTTATCGAGCAAACATTCCTCTGTAAAATGCATTAATATTACGGAATTTAACAACCGGGTTATTTCCATGAAAAATAAAATTCCAGCTCTATTCAAAAAAGCTTTGACTGTGTAATATTAATTCAGTTCATTTTTAAATGCAAAAGCCTTTACTAATTTTTATTTAATTCAATTTATTCAAACATAAAATGAATCAATCTTCGACCAAATCTGTTAAAATTAATTGTATCAAATTATTACAAACATGTGTTTAAACTTCGATTGGCTATATTGGGGTTGGTAGAAACACACGTGACGACTTATTATTAAATCATCGCGTAATTAGGTGACTGTAGCATATCCCGGAGAGTTACAACGAGGTTCTATTCGATAGAGAGCGAACTACTACACTGAATTTCCTCCTTCTCTTTCTATCTCGTTCCTCGATCCCATTTCATCGCATTACAGACTTGTACATCTATCCTGGTCCTGTGCTGGCTCCCCATGTTCTCTGTGTTATATGTATACTCTACCATACACTATTCTCGACCCTACAGCATGTGGAAACGACACAATTTGCCCCGGCTTAATTACGTTCCGAGTATCGCAAGCTCGTTCTCTCTCAGCTTTGCTCGGTACTCGGCCATTTTGCCAGACAACCATGTGAACATTTGCTACTGAATAATTTTTCTCAATCACACACCATTAATATCCGATTTTATTGAAATAAATATCTGGTGAAAAACATTTTTACATTAACCAAAAATAAAAATAGCAAAGTTAAAATTTTGCATCGATTTTAAGGGCAAAAATATTAAAATTCAAATTTGAAATTCGAAACGGAGATTTGAGAGCTCTGATGTTAACACGTGTGGTCCATTTATGAAAATACTAGTATGCACGTTGCGTAATATGTATATGTATACTGACTGTCAAGAGAAGACACACTCGTAATAAATGTCCTGAGAATGAATTTCTGTATTCTCTATATATACGTGTTATATTATTTATCTGACACTCTAAACTGAAAATTAGAGTCGGTATTAAACTACAAGTCCAAGTTCGGTTCAATAAATCAGCATATTTTATGCTTTATAAACAAATAAAAATTTAGTGTAGATTAATATTTGAATGTGTGGAAAAAGTTTACCTTAAAGTACGGCGATTTGACAAAAAGATAAAAAAGTTTGTGATAGTTTATCGCAAAAGAAACACGTGTTAAGTTTAAATAGTGCTAAAGACATTTATAGAAAATGTGTCAGTACTTACAATAATATATATACATATATATATATATATATATATANNNATATATATATATATATATATATATATATATAATACAAGAAGCGGGTTTCGCTTTGAAGAAGTACTACATCGAGAGAAATAGAATTCTTTCGAATGATATATAATATTATATTATATTATAGAAATCGATAACATGTGTTTACTTTCATGACTACAGCTGTACTAAGCTTTTACTTTTCTTATTTATATATTTACATTTATTCGAACGTTAAACATCTATTACTTTTCAATGTTCAAAATTTTAAAATGAGAGTAAAAGTTGAAAAATAGAAAAATAAAAGATTCTCTTAATTTTTATTCATAAAACGAAACTATTTTCAAGATATTCTTCTAGTTTTATTAAAAAAAATTTTCAAACTCTGAATGTTTTTTTTTAGATTTTTCATGCAACTATTTTTCACTGAAGTACAATCAACCAAAAATCACTGAAAAATTTGGAAATTTTTCTTACTCCCTGAATTTTTACGAAGAGAGATTTTTTATCGGAATAATCTAACTTTTCAGCTAGTTTAAATTTTAATAAATTTATAACAATCTAAAACATAAAGCTACGGTAATGAAGATAAGGACCTTTTTTGTTTATTTATTTATTTATTTATTTATTACTTATACATAGACCCAACAGCGATAGCCATTGACAGGGTCATTGAATATATATACATTTGGCGTTAAGTGATACAGAAAAATAATTTTTGTTATTCGATGAAACAATTCTATATAGTATAGTAAGTGTTAAGCTACATAAGTATAAATAATCGATATAGGCAATAATAATGATAATAACAATTAATGAAATGATATAAAACAATAGTTTAAGGCTAAATTATATGAAGAAATCTCGAGTACAATCTAAATCTATCAAACGTAGATGAGTAATACGCGAGTAGGAATATTTATACTATTATTTATTTATTTACATAAACACTATTAACCATTGAACGTATTGCTACTGACGCATAGATAGCAGAATGGATGCTAGAACAATTATATTTGTTCCAAATATCTTAATAATAATAGAAAAAAATTAGTTCATTGCCAAAAAAATTTTTTTTATGCAAATTAATTTAATTTACCTTGTTACAACAATAACGAGTTTTAAAAAAAACTAGGACTTGAAACATTTTTGTAAACGAATAAACCACTCTGCTCTGCTTCAGCAATTTTCACTTTTCGAACTTATCTAATGACATTTATTTCAACATAAAACATTTGCTACTTTCGAATACTCAGAGTGTAAAAATAAGAACAAAACCGAGAGTAAAAATAAAAAAACGAAAGACTCACTCGCTGATAATTGAGTGAAAATTGAATATTTAGTAATAAAATAAAATAATTGCAATTAATAATTTGAAAACCATTAAATAGCTGTATCATGATTGACGTGTTGATAAATCCGTCGATTTAACAAGCGTGAAAATGACCTGACATGGCACACATGTACATATATATGTACGTATGTATGTGTATAGAAATATTCACTCATATATATTGGCATGTTACGAGTATTCGAGAAATCCATATACTTAAACGTATGTACTCAGTGCAAATGAGATAATTAAATGGGTAGGGATAAAGTTAGCGCGATAAACGATCAGACAATGAGGAATGATAATAACATATATGCCAATGTACAATGACAATGAATCGATCGCATATGTATGCTCTGTTCCTATAAGATTCATGAAACAAAGCACACTCGGAGTGCGCCCTATTCCGGTATTGATTTCACATCGAGGGTCATGCCCGGATAATACGCTGTCTCTGTCCCTCCAACAGCCTTTTCAACCGACTAAACTCACTCTCCAGTCCTCCCTTTCACCCTCATACAACCACCCACACCATACACTAGCTAGTCCCTCATGCGCTTCATCCCTAGCTCGTTCCTATTGCTAGTATTATTCACTATAATATACACACACCTTCTCCCTACTACCCTTTATACAAAAGCATTATTATTATTATTGTTATATATATATAATAGTCGACAGTTGACACGAAGCTACGAATCGTGAGTAATTCGTGTCTCGCAATATTCATCCACGTAAATGATCGATCACTTTGCTTACAATCCAACTAAACATAACTGAACAATCTATATGTATATGTATATTCGTAATGTGTGTTTATAATACACAGTATGGAATTCAATGTCAATTACAGTAGAAGATTAACAATTGGTTCATTTTTCTACATCTAATTTTTGTTAAATTTGGTAGAGTAATTTGTGAAGAGTTTTTTAATTATAAATTTTATCCAGTGATTAATATAGTAGAAGTTGATTAAAAATTGACTTGTATTCACATATGTATAGTAGATAATTTTTTATAACAATCAAATTTTAATCAATATAAAAAATTCAAATTTTGGCAAAAAATTTACAACTTTATCTTTTGAAAAATAAAATCAAAGTATTAAATGTTTGATTCCAATTGTTTATTTTTACTTTGTTTCTCTTTCACAGCTTACATGAATTTGTTATTTTTTTTTTTTTTTTTTTCAAATAAAAGCATCATTGCAATCAATGTTATAGCGATTGTATTTGTTACTTATAAGGGCCAGGAAGTTGGCGTTTTTTATTTATTCAAATTTAAGGTTAAACATATGAATGCTCATTTAAACAACTGCGAAAGTCCTGGCCCTACTTATAATTTTTAAAATAATATTTTATTAATTTGACAAAATAATTTAATAATATATAAATGTTGATTAAGAAAAACTTTCATTTTCTTTGATCAAAAATGAATTATATGATGATATAAAAATATGATGATATTATAATAATTATTATTTGCGTTTTCCTACTCGGAAAAATGAACTTAACATATTGAATTATAAGCTAGTTATTTAGGGGATAATCAATAAATGTCGGAAAAAAGAAAAGTTACATAATGAAAATAAAATATTTGATAAAAGTATTAGAGTTGTAACGGGTAAAAAATTTCATACAGTTTAATTTAATATCTAGTGAATTGAACTAATAAAATAGGGAAAAAATTAATTAAATGGATGAGATGATAGAGCGGGTATAAAACTTATAGTGTGGGAACGAAAAAAGATATAATAAATTATTGGAAAATATTTTTCATTTATTACTTTTATTACATTTAAAGTTTAGTGAGGAGAAATACAAGAGGAATATAAAGAGTTGGTTAGAGTAGGTACTTGCGGAGACTGGTGGACTATGCGGAACCCGCGCGTGTGGCCACGAGTAATTAACTTCAAGTGGCTAATTAATATCAACGCCCGAGTGCTTTTCTCTCGCGGCGAAAGACCTTCCCCTTGGCCTCCTTGCTCGTTCTTTTTCATACTTTCCCGGGTAATGTGTTACTCGATATTTGCATCATATTTTTAATATCTGATGATGGTAATCAAATCAGTAACCATATTATGTCAAGCCCAAAATTAGTCCAACTTTGGTATAAATAAAATATTAATTTAATGGATAATTAAAGCTCTATTGAAATTTACTCGTTCGAAATTATTATGTGAAACTAATTAAATCTCGAATGAATCGACTAATAATTAATTATTAATTATGCAACAACTGATTTAATCGGTGAAATTGTTGAATGGCTACGTTATGTAAGAATTGAATAAATTATCGTCAATATTTCAATTTAAAATAATTATTATTATTTAAAATTAACGTTGGATAGAACATAAATAAAATATCAATAACTATTATTAAGTTATAATAAAATCTCCGACCATCAATTGACACCTAGTATATTGATTTATCAATATCAATATAAATATTTTCTCCCGACAATGACTAACGATTACTGTTATTATTGCTATAAATGTGCACTAATATTATTTATTTGAAAATATATCAACCTATGTGGACATTAAAAATTTAAAACATACTTCATCAAACATTGAATAATAAGCTTTATGTATAACTAGTATATGTTGCGCGCGCAAGCGCACGTGTGAATGTTAGTATGGAATTATCTATATTTTTATGCTTATGATATATTTGACCAATCACGTTACGAACAGTTTGCTCTTACATAAAATGTTTTCATATTTTTCATCTAAATTATAAGACTGGATAAGGGATTGCTAATAACAATAATAATAATGATAATAATAATATGTAACCACATGTTCATGATTATATTAAAAAATTTCTATCGAAATGTCATAATCTTTTCTTGCTAAAAAATTTTCACATGAAAAAAAATTAAACGCAATAATTACAACGCTGTTAAACCATTAATTTATTTTATAATTTGAAAATAATCCATCCAAAGAATTTGCTTGAAAAAGATTAACGATTTCAGGACAGTTGATTTATTTTTCAACCCAAAATAAAAAGAAGCTTTGAACTATTAAATCGCACGTTCTTACATTAAATCCAACTAGGAGCTTTATAAAATATATCACAGGACGTAGTATAGCCCAAGTTATTTTATCTGCCTACTAAAGCCGCTTTAAGTTTGAGAACCGATATAACCGCGATTTCGGACTGAAATTCATTTTTATCTGAAAAAGTAGTCCATGGATTTAGGCTATCGAATCAGACATTTGTATCTCCAACTAGGTTAGGAGCGTAAAAAACTTAAAAAGTATCCCAATTTTATTTATTCAATCCCTGGCCAATAGTCGTTGAAACTTGCAATAATATTGTATCGGTATTAATGAAATCTGACTTTGGTGTTTTGAATCTAAAAGTCATTTTATTAAATTGAGATCGATAAAAATTAATATTTCAGAAACACTTAAGCACCGGAGATTGTATGAATGAGAAAAGAATTATAAGTAGCAATTTTTAGCAGACATTACTTTTGTTTTATTTTGCCTCACAGAAGATAAGAGGAAAATAGTGGATTGTATGAGGGAAATAACACAGCTTACCTGGTGTCTGGCTGCGGGGTGTCGGGGATGGGCTTGGTGTCTATTAGCCAGCCGTACTTATGGGATGCATTCGCGCAACCTCCACTTCCGAACGACTTCGGCCACGTTTCTGCATTCTGTAACAATAACGAAAAAAAAAAAAATAAATTAATGGGTGAATAGAAAACAAATTGTTTATTGTTATTATATTTTACATTTACATTATAAATAAAATTACTCGAGAAAATTTACATTAAAATTTTAAAGTCTAAAGTCATAAACTTAATTTAACTTAACAGAAAAAAAATTTTCCTACAAATAGTCAGACTTGGAGAATAAAAGTTTGGGAATAAATTATTTTATTGAAAAATTTAGGTGCATTAAAAAAGTTGTTGAATGGTTGGAAAATTAAACTGCAAATGTCTTAATTTATAAGTTTTAAACTTTTGATCCTTGACTTGGAAGTACTTATATCGTATAACTATTTCCATTTAATAAATTATTGAATCTTAAGAAAATCTTAAGAGTCTTTTCATACCAGAGCTTAAAAATTAATTGATCGTTATCAATAATCAAAGGTATCACAATATACATTCGGCTTATTATGAAATTATGAACAATTATTTAATTTAATATATAATATAAATCATCTCTTATTCATAGTTTTTAACTACATAATTGATATCGGGATAAACTTTCGTCGCGACGTTAATAATTTACCTACTTAAAAACTACTAAAACACTTTATACTTAAGTAATAACTTCTCTATTTCCGTACTTTATACCTTTCCGAAAAATTATAATTGTTTCTCATAATACCATTCATTTGAATCCGTTCTATTCAAATTTAATTATTTTAATTTAAATCCCTCGAGAAGAAGACTAACGGACCAATCACGAAAGAGAGCTAAGGATTTAAAAATAAGGGTTAATGAACCTCTATAACTGTAACGAACCAGGATAGTAATAATAACCTATTGCACAGGTTTGCCGTTTAATTATTCAAATACTGTACATACAAATTACAGGTTTGAACTGTAACATGCAAGTGCATTCAATATTGACAAATAATTACCAACGTAAACGCTACTAAGTGGCCAATAGTTGTTTTTTTTTTTTGTGAATACTTTATTCAAAAGTTATTGAAATTGAAACTTTTCGATTTTTTTTTAATAATAAATTTTTGCATCGGGTAACAATTCAATTTGTTTCATTAGTAGAACTCATACAGCTTCAACAAACAATAATAAAGTATCAAATTATTTTCGCTATACTTTTTTTTAACATTTAACTTCGGAAATTAAATACCTTTAACATCAATGTTTTAATTTGCTTGAATAAACAGTTTTTGATCTATAAATATCAGTTCTGTGCAAATGTTAATTTTTTTTAATTTTGTTTTTGAAGTTGATCATTGAATTTTTTTTCTATTAAAAACTAATACTACAGCAGTTTTAAAAAAAATACTTTCTAAATTATGTCCATAAAATTAAAGATGTGGGAGATTTAAATTGACAACACTTATCTATCCAAAAAAAACTTGTTGAATAAATGCACGGAGAGAAAAGAATAGATCTGATTCCAATGTAGAATGGTAATCATTCCTATGTTACATAGAAACGAGGATTTTTTAGCGATGAGAGTCAAGTGGCAAAGTAATCCCCCCCCCCCATTCTAAATGGTAA
This sequence comes from Cotesia congregata, assembly GCA_905319865.3. Classification (NCBI taxonomy): domain Eukaryota; kingdom Metazoa; phylum Arthropoda; class Insecta; order Hymenoptera; family Braconidae; genus Cotesia; species Cotesia congregata. The sequence goes on from CAJNRD030001124.1 coordinate 8,443,236, forward strand.
CGTTGGCTATGCTAGCATAGGAATGATTACCATTCTACATTGACGAGCGGACTATGTAAATGGACGAGATTACAATTTTACCTAGCAATATTTGCTATGTTATTTATGTAACATTTAGTGAATAAGGTTATGATAGAATCCGTAAATCAGGTTATTTAAAATACACATACATAAATTAAATTAATTCATTGAAATAATTAAATGAGCACTTATAATGAAATATAATTTCCTGATTGAAAATTAATAATAATTCAATTAATTAAAATGCTTTGTAATAAACAATCAAAATGTAATTTATTGGAATTTCAACTTGCTCAATAACTTAGATTAAAAGCAAATCAGAACATAAAACATATTTTTTTAATAATCATTAACTTTTAACAATAAAATTACAATTATTATATAATTTTCTAATTATAAATTAATAATAATTAAATTAATTAAAATGCTTTGTAATAAACAATCAATAATATAATTTATTAGAATTACATTTTGGCCAATTATTATTTAAATGTTCAAATACTTACACTTCGATCAACCATGATTTACTTTTTATTAAAATCAATTTCTTAATTTAGTTTGTAGATTTAATAAATTTTTTACATAAAATAATAAAATCATAAACAAAGGAGATGACGCCAACTTTCGCACATACATAAACACATACACGCATGTTACTGCGCAAACTTTCGCGCATACTATAGCATGTATATTTATTAAACTGTAGGGACAGCTATTCTAGCATGGGACTCATTACCAGTCTACATAGCTCTGATTCCCGTGTAGACTAGCGATATTTACCATTTCACTCGTTTCAATGTAGCATAGTAATCATTACCAGAAAAATGGTAATGTATCCTATTCTACATAGCATCATTTACCATTTTACTGAAAATGAGCCTGGTTACCATGTAGAATGGTAATAATTACTATTCTTTTCTCTCCGTGTGTAATGCACAGAAAAAAAAAAACATTTCTTAAGCCAAAAAAAATATTTAGAAAGACAAAAAATTTTTTTGATAATTTATTATTCATGAAGAAAATCATTTTAAAGAATTTCATTGTCTTAATTTAAGTTAAAAAATTCTTTAACTGAGAAACTTTTATTTATTTAAGTAAATGTTAATGATTTAAGACAATGAAACTCTCCAAAATAATTTTCTTAGTTCATTGTTCTCTTGAATCAAGTTAATTTATTTTTTCAGTTTAATAAACTCTCAAAAAAAGAGGAATAATATAATTTGAAATAACTTATCAAGTATAATATTTATTGATAAAGTTGTTGGAGCTTAAAACAACGCAATAAACATATAAAAAAGTTGTAAAAACGGTGTAGTTGTTCAGCAGTTTATCAGTCTGTCATATGTATATTACTTCGTAAACCGCGCATTATCGGAAAAAATCAAAAAAGTAGTATACGTTTAGGTAGCATAAAACTAAATAAAAATGGAGTAAAAAAGTATGAAAAATCGTGAGGGTGAAAAGAGCGTGCATTGGTATGCGAGCAGTGTGTCTGATTAAACGTCGATATGCGCTCCTATCCCGGGGGCTGGCCAACTAAAAAGTATATATATATAGACTGGTTGAAAAGTTGGGCGTCTTAAACTGAACCAGCCAGCAGCCACCCCAAGCTCGCTACTACCACTCACTCTTTGCTCCCTTTCCTCCCCTGTACTGACTGTAGACGGCGTAGTAGTTGCGTTGCGTCGCGTACTACCATACCAGACAGCTCAACTCCTCTCCTCTTCTCACAATACACCCTCCTCCCTTCCTTTATCAGTAGCAGAGAGCGAATAGAGGCAAAAGTTTATATTGGATTTCATATTTAATGCAATACATCGCAGCCCGTGCTACTGCTCCCGGATAAATTATTTATGTCCGAGAGCATGTGCAGTTTCATCTGCAGTTTCTTACTTACGACAACTCTCTTCTTAAATATTCCGTGTTTTGTCTTTGTTTTCCTGTTATCTCAATAACTCGTTAATCGTTACATTATTATAATTACAATCATAATATCATATGCAAAACATTGTTGGACAAATACGTAAGGAAAAAGGTGTTAAAATCATACCAAGGACATAAAAAATATAACAGTTCGGGACTAAAAACAAATTCTTCATTGTAGGACAGATTTTTTGATAATTTTTGGAAAAATTTTGGAAAAAGAATAAAACGAAAATTATTTCAGATAAAGTTAAATTTTATTATAACTTAGAAAATTTCTTAGTCTCAAAGAAAAATTGGTAATTATTTTTTTTTTATTTACGAAACGTTCATTAGAAAAAATGTTTAAATTTTATCGTGACATTTTTTTTCAGGCTAAAAAAAACCTTGAATAAATTGATATTCTGGATTTCGATTATAAAAATATTATATAGCCCAAAAATTAAACAATTACCAAAAACTTCTTGATACTTCAAAATAATTTAGGTCTCTGATGAAAACGTTTTTCAGTTCTACTTGATACAATTTGAAATTTCTACTTTTCAAATTGAAACAAAAAAACATCATAACAAAATTTTTCCGCCATTTATCGTTATTCATTCTCCATAATATGTTTCTAATAAAATAATTTTCTACATACAATTAGATAATAAAAAAAATGTTTAACCCGCACGAGGACGTTTTAAGGTCAGTTTATTGAAGGAGGTCGATCATGACTTGAATTTCTCATCATCTTGCTTCCAGTACTCCCATCTCTGTCTATCTCTTTCTCTCTTCCTCCTGTTAGTTCAGAGATTATTATATTAAGGTCGTTCTACAAAGGCGAAGGCCTTGTCTTTAATATCTCCTCTTCGGGTACACCTAAGACAGGTTTAACCATCGTTTGGAAGTGGGTACGCTATGCCAGAGCTCGAAGTAGTGCTACTCTGTGTAGTGAGTTGGCCAACGATGAGCAGGGTCTCAGTCGGTGCTCAGATGATGGGAATACGCTCGTTTGTAAGGCCTTACCACTTACCTGTTATATATGTTATATGTTGTACGTAACATTCTCGAATGTGCCAAGAAATAGCTCCGAGAACATCGTCCAATTCCCTGTAGTCTGTATAGTAGTCTTCTATGATGAGTAAGTGTGGAGAAAAATAACCGAGGAAAAAGAAATAGGAAAACTAGACTTCGAGGAAATGGGTCAGGCTTTAGTTATTTTGACTCACAACTCGGAGGAATTTCATATATTTTTTAATAAACGTATTATATCCGGTAAATTTTTTAATTTGTTTTGCGATAAAGATTAATCTCGTGAGGAAGAAATAGATGCTAAGCAAAAACATTATGTCCTCTTTCTGAGGAGAGAGAATGAAAACGAGAGAGTTGCAGAGTGAATTCACACCGATAATGAACCACCGTCGGTAGTTCGACGGGCTTATGTACCAGTTCGCGCTAATTGCCGTACCTTCGGCTACTCTTTCTCCCTCTTGCTCGCTAAGGGATCTATCTGCTCTCTGTTGGCTGATTCCAAACCGGGAATTACCGAGAGTTATAGACCAGAAAGCAAATCGTAGATATTCCAGTTAGTTCCTCTTGGATAATAAATGATTTCTATTCATTTGCTTATTATTGTTTTTACCATGTCGACTAAAATAATTTATAGGAGGATCAATAAAAATCGAAGAATATATTCAATTTTCTCTTGAGAAATAAGTCCGTTTTTAAAGCTCTAGATTTTAATTAAAACAAACCAGGTATAAAAAATTGTAGTTTGAAAAACTAAAAAATTAATTGATTATTTAAACAAAAAAGTAAAAAATAATTTGAAATTAAACAAGATAAGCGTAAGGTATTTGGACTTGGCAACATCGTGCTTAACAGCTGTTTATATTTATCTCGCTGTGTAGTGTTGAGTCGAAAAACATAATCCATAAAAATACACAAGAATTATTAAAATTCAAAATTGGCGCGTTCTATTCTGTGCAACGTTGCCACACTGCGCTGAATCACGTGGTTTATTTATTTTTAAGTATGTCGGACTGATATTTTCGTGAATTTTTTATCTTTTGCATTAAAATATCTTTAAAAGCCTTCGTCAGAAAATTTTCATTTTATTTTTAACGTATTCTACGAAAGTTGAAGTAGAAGTTTTTTATTTTTTAATCATCCTATGAGGTAGTCACATAAATTGATACATGTGCAATTCGCCAATAGTCTCTATAAGCTAAATGATAAATTTCAATTTTTTAATAATTTATTAAATGATAACCCTAAGTCAGATTTATTCCAAAAAATTAATTTAGACGTATATAAGATAGCAATTTATAACATATCAAAAAATTAGCTTCCGATCTTCAAAAGTGCATTAGTGTCCGAACAACCTTAATGAAAATTTTTTACCTAGTTTATTAATCGATATTAATAAAACAAGAGTTGTTACTAAAATATCTTAAGAAGCATCCTAGGTTATTTTTGCCACTAATCACTTTATTTTAATTTTAAGCTTATTGAGAATTATTTCTCATTTTTCAGTTTAATTAGCATTACTAAAGCGTAAATTGTGGATTTGAAACTATAATTTATTTTCAAATTTTTGAGTGCAGTTGAAAATTACAAAGATAAAATTATAATATTTTACTTAATTAAAAGAAGAAAAATATTTATTGTCACTTAAGCTTCTGAGGAGAGTAAGAAAATTACTTTTATTTCAGTACTTATAATACTTCAAACTTAACTCTTTAATAAAGAGAAGATTCTGCGATGATTCGCCCCCTGCCGGAAAAATTCAATACTAACTTTGGTCGAAAAATAACATATGAGCCTAAATCAACATCAAAAAATTCTTTCACGGGTGGAAACATACAGATCAATTGAATAAAATGTGTTGAAAAGAAAAATATTCAATAAAATATATAAAATAATTCTATTAAAATTATAAATTAGTTTTAAATTTAAATGACAATCATTATATTCATAGGGCTTTAATAAAAACATTAAGACGATCTCTAAAGTTTTATATTTAAGATACAAGCTTAACTTCTTCTGAAGTTATAATCCTCATTAACGGTTGAAATACTTAAAAAAAAACCAAAATAATTAAAAGAGGCTCGAAACTTAAATCACGTAATATGTTCTTAATAAACAATAAATAATATTTAATAACACTGGATACTTATCCACTACTAATTAGTATGCGATAAATAAAATATAATATTTAAAAGTAGATACATAATTACATGAAAGATATAAGTTTCGATAAAAACACTTATGATACACTAAACTGAATACTGATGACGCGAGTTTAGCGTTTACAAAACCGGTTTAACATTCATCCTTACCTACCAGATAAACCACCAAGCACAGTATTTATATTACTGAATTAGTAAAAGAGTATTTGCCGTTCAGTCGGTAGTATCGTGTGTAATAGTACTTCGGAGTAGGATGATACACGCAACCACATTTCTGTATTTAATTTAATCCACATTACATTCATACACGCCCAATGCAAACTATCAACATTTATAGACTTTCGCTATCTATACGACTATAAACATACAACCATTAAAATCGCAAGATGTAATTAAAAACTTACAAAACATTTCGACCAGAAAAATAGTAAATTAATTTTTTTTATTAATTATCAAGATAATAAATTTAAAATCATTATTCAATTCGTAAAAGTTGAGGCTTAGAAAAAAAATTTGTAAAGCTAAAAAATTACATGCTTGTCAAAAAAGTGAAAGTATAATTTATAGTTGAAACTTCAATATTTATAGTTTTGCACGGTTAGGTTTTATAGCTAGAGCTTTGCTTTTTAATATCGTTCGTGTGATAAATATTGACATATGTAATTGTCATATTTTATAGGCAGACTTTATTAAATAAAGCTTATTGATTTACGGTAAAATAAGTTCTCTGGAGAATTTAATATTGGAGTAGCTATTAAATAATATCGATAAGCGCTTTGGAAATTTGTAAAATGGAATATTTAATTTATAACTTTGTAATTATTACTTTTCTTCAACTTTTAGAAATTATATAACGCAATAATTTTTACTTTTTTTAACTTCAACAAAATTCAATTGACAATACTTAATACAAAAAATACAAATCGTAAAGTGAATGTATAATATCTTATGATACATTTACTTTTTGACATAATACGCTTACACGCACTGATAGAAGGATTTGTTTGTATTTAATAAATCAATTTATTAAAATCTTTTTCAGATATTTTTTTGTCATATAAATTTAGTATTCTGGAATAGAATCGGTTGCTCAATTTCAAATTACAGTATAATACATAAAATATTTTGTTAATATAAAAAAAGCATAAGACTTTTAGTGATACAAAATGGAATATATTCCATTTTGTATCACTAAAAGTTTTATGCTTTTTTTATATTAACAAAATATTTTATGTATTATACTGTAATTTGAAATTGAGCAACCGATTCTATTCCAGAATACTAAATTTATATGACAATTTTTTTTAAGTTACTTTAAAAATTAACTAGATAAACATTCTTCTTAAGCATCCAAACTAGATCTTATTGGTCGATATTTTTTCATCCAATTGTAATTTTTTAATTTATAAATTAGGGCTTGAAGATTTTTGCTCTGGTTGGAAGAAGCATTATTAACTATATGTGGATTTAGAATTGAGCTCTATCTTTACCAACATGTATAAAAAAAAAAAAAAAAAAAACCTATTGTTTCTCATCTGCAATTTATAAATTTACTACAAACTCACGTGTAACTATTTGCAATATTAAAACTTATAAAAATCAGAGCACATTTCATTAATTATTTTTTTTTTTATTATATACATACTTCATGTTGTAATTAAAAAAAAAAAAACGTACAGAAGTGGAGCTGTTAAAGCAATAATTATCACAACACTTAGCTTTGTGATCAGCACATTTATTTATTGAAACGAAGCGACGACGAAGGATAAAGAGACACGGTATTATATATAGCACTGCACTACAACAACGCGGGCTCGAGGATTCAGAGATCGTTAGCAAGTCTCGCTCAACTGCAAACTATCTCGCGCACACGGCGTCACGCTTGGTTTACTGCATTGCACGTTTAAAAAAAAAAAAAATCTGCTGAGAAACAAAGACATAATTCGCTTTAAGAGATAGATTAATAGATGGAGATATGTATATAGATTAATAATTACAATAATTAAGAGTAAAAATATACATATGTATAGCGAAGAACGTAATAGAGAACTTTATCTCGCGTTCATTAATGTCAAGGTCAAGCAAAGTTTGAGTATTCAAATTATAAAAAGAAAATACATTTTTATAAATTGAATTTTTTCAACTGCAGAAGAGGAAGAAAATTCATTGGACAATTAATTCAGGAAAAATAAATTAAAAATTCAAGTCACATAATCTAACAGATTTTGAGTAATTACAAAAGTTTATTTATAACGAGTGAATGTAAACAATAAACTCAGGTGTTTAAGCATGTTAATGACCATGTCAAACATTTGAGATAACAATAGTATAGCATATACTGTATATTTATGAGTTGGTATGTATATCTTCGTAATGTGCGAGTGTATCCGCTGGACAGAGAATCGCTCAAGTTTAACGTCCGTGAAGCAAATTCATTATCAGTCATCGCGTTGCTGTGCGGCTCATTCAGAGATTAAAAGAGAAAGAGAAAAATAGGAAAGAGTTTTTGACTCTGTTTTTCAAAATTGCGAAATCGAGAATTCTTTAAGCTCCTGAAAAGATAAATTCTTTTCAACGCTCAATCCCGTGAAAAGAGAATTTCAAAGCTGCAGCGATTTTTATTCTTGTATCCTCATTTTAAAGAAAATACGCGCAATTCAGAGTGATTTTTCTCAATGGAGCGCTAAAATTGTTCTTTTTATCAACCTTATTTTTATAAATCGAAGAAATTATGAAACAGATGATCGAAAAATTTTTAATTACATATTCATCGAAAAAACTCGGTAGAGTAAAAGTACACAGTAAATTTATTTTTATTGTTAACCCATAAGTCAATATGTATAACAAGGAACAAGTGAGTTAGTGTACATACCCGTAAAAGTATCTAAATAAATCAATGACGAGAGCGTGAGTTTACGAGCAAGTGTTCGATTTTGTTATTATTATTATTATTATTTTATATTTTTTTTTTTAACCAGACTCGCGTTAATATGAGAGAGACACCGATAGGACTCATCACGAGACTCGACTGTACATGTATTGTGTAGGTGTGTCTCTGTTGTTGTTGGCGGGCTAGTACAGTGGATGTTATCCTATATAATCTACTCTCGATTTACTCGATAACAACATTTAATGCTCCAAGTTCGTTCTCGCTATTATACTAACTTATACTTATCTTATTGAGATTATATGCGTACAAGTTAAGTTTAAGTAGGTGTGTCAAACTTTAATTTAAAGTTTAACAGTTAATAAAACTTTTAATTTTTGTCTAAAAGTGAACTATTTAATAATATGACATGATATATAATATCTATAATTAATTCTAGCTAAAAATTTTTAACTGCCAATAAAAATATTCATAAACGTGACCGTAAAATTAGACAAACATAAAAATCAAATGTATTTTTTTATGCATGAAGAACAATTTGACTGTGCAATAAATTCAGTATCTTATAGGTTAAAAATATATATATGATGAATATTGCTAATAAAGTGCCGAGAAATAATTGGAGTCAAGTTATAAATTAAATGAGTCTTTAAAAAAATTTTTTTCCGGTATTTTTAATCCGGTTATAGAGCAGTATATAGAAAAAGCGCTCGTCATAACGAGTTAATGGATGTACTACACGAGTTATCAGCTCTGCAGTCGTTGAATTTTTTATTTTTAAATTTCATAACGAATTAAAAAACACGAATAGCCGAAGGAAAAAAATAATAACCGATGGAGCTGCAAGCGATGTAGATGTGCCAATTTTTGTTTTATTTTTGAGTTTTTTTCACGACTTTAATTTCAATTTTTATAAGAGCAATTCGATAGAGGATAAATGTAGCGGAGTTTTTTGCCCTGCCCTGACCTGCTCTCTGGTCTGCCGCGAGTTGGCTGTAAATCGAGAGCGGCAAGCAGAAGATTTATTTCAGAGAATTTAAGTAGTATCGAAATAGTTAATAAATAAAGTGTAATTAAATGTCTGTGAGAAAATAACAGTAACTAATTCTACTCTTAATTTTTTAGCTCATCAGTCGACACTCGTTATTAATTAAATAATAAAATGGCTGCTTGGAGTTTGATGCATCGCCTACGGCCAATTAATCTGTTAATTCTTTATTTCGTTTTTGATAATAATTCATTCAGTTGTTTTATATTTATATAATACAATACCTCCTAAAATTTCACATTAAGTTAATAACCTTGTTCGCGAATTTAAAAATTTATCATCTCTAATTGTCCGTGCAGAAATATTATTTAAAAGGAGTTAATTTTTTTTTCTTTTTATGTAAAAAAATTAAACTGAAAACTTTAGCGACTAAAAAATTTTTTACATTTGCATTTCAATCTTGTCGTGAGCCAATACAAACTCTACTCGGGAAATAGTAACTGAGTGTAGTTGAGCAACTTTAAAATTAGAGAGAAAAAAAGTTTCATTTCATTTATTTTAATAAATTTAATTATTTTACTCTAGTATTTTTTGTAAATTTTTTAAATAACTAGAGATTTTATTCTCATTTTCATTTTTATTGATAAAAAATTTTTATTATTATTATTATTATATTAATTTTTTTAGAGCAAAAATTATGTACTGTCAGTTTAATTTTTTTGTGAGGCTTGGTGTTGTATGAAAGCATCGTCCTTTGTAATTTATGAAAAAAAAATTATGAAATAATCGTAACATTATCAAGTTCATTAAATCATTAAAAATGACAGTTTATAACGTATCGATATAGAACGTTGTACGTAAAATTAAATGATCCGAACAATGTCAGTGTTTATTCCTATCATTATTGTCTTTCATATAAAACAACACTGATAAAAAATTTAACTTGATTCAAAAGAAAAAATCTTGAATCAAGAATACCATTTTGAAGAAAATAATTTTCTTGTGTCAAGAGGAAAAATTCTTGAATTGAGAATAATTTCTTCACGGTGAGAAATTTCTATTATTTTTTATTCTGCATGGATTTTTAATTTTACAATGGTGCATATTACTAGTGAATCTTATTGACTCAGAATAAAATTTTACAATGGTCCATAGTAATTTCCGAATTTGTTTTGAAATCAGACATAGCAAACGGTAGAAATTAAAATGTACCATAGTGAAATGAAATATGCAATAATTTAAATTTCCGAATGTACTATAGCAAAAAAATAAGAAAATGTTTGTGAAAAATAAAAAATTTTAGAGTAAAAAATATTTTTAGCAATCAAAAAAAATATCAAACCAAACAAGATTTTTTTTTTTGTTTGTAATAATTTTTAAAAATATTTTTTTAAAATATAGTTTTTTTTATTTGTTTTTTATTTTTAATTTGAACGTAGGATTTATTTTGGCAATTAATTTTATTATAAATAATTATAAACACAATATATAACTTTTGAATTATTTTTTATTATAATAATAATATATTATTAGAAAAGTGTCGGTTGCAGGTTAACCATCGAATGTTTGTTTTCATCTTAATTTTTCACGGTAAATTATTATATATTTTATTATTTAGGAATCTTACAACAAAGCAGCACGAAAAAATGAAAGAGCGTGCGTCGCGACTGACGCGCATACGTTTACTATGGGACATTTGAAAATTTCATAGTCACAATTTTAAATTTAAACCGAGTACATGTGACTAAATGTCAAATTTTTTTATAAATTTTTATTGTTGACTGAGCAACAGAAATTTTACTATGGAACTATAATGAAAAGTTTTAAGCACACTCACAGTTTTTGTTCAGTCAGTTTACGAAAATTTTTTATATATGTTTATGTAACAGTTACATGGTCAAATTTACTATGGTCCCTAGTAAATATTGATTGGTACAATATGATATTCTTAAATTTTTATGGTAATATTTTGAATTGAGTCATTAAGGTTCAGTCTTATTATGTATGCATAGTAAATTTCTACAGAAATTTCTCACCGTGTAGTTATTCAATGCCGATTCAGACATTTCTTAAAAAAATTATTATTTCGTTTTTAAAAAAACTTAAAAGTCTGTACATCTGTTAAATACGCAATAAATCATAAATTTTTAGTTACTATCTCGTGTAAAAATTGTTCATATGGCCAATTTTTATATCAAGATATATAAGAACATACACGGTTATATCAAAAAATTATATATGCGTATATTAGCCCATAGATGACCATATGCAGACATATACGAAAATTTTTTCATGGGTATCAAGTCACCTTGACAGTAAGAATATGTGCGATTAGAGTTCTAGCTGACGGTTGTACCGTTGTATTGGGATCTTGCGATATATATCGATGCCGAGTAGAAACGATTCCCCGGACGGCACACGATATTTATGTCAGCAAGCACACGGTCGCTCGCGTGTTCCAACCGGAAGTTATTTACTGGAGATGCAATGTTCCGTGATAGCGGGAAATCGTTCCTGATCCATCGGGAATTAAAATAAAAACCAAACAAAAATACCATAGTCTCATCCTATCCTATCCTATCGCATCGTATCCATTAACAACCATCAGTCCCCAGAGATTTACAACAACAACAACAGCACTTACTGTGTATTACCTTTTCATTAATTCTGTTTAAAACTATTGCATTGATAAACCAATTTGGCTTTGCTTGTAATTCTGCATTCTCAACAGGTGTACCGGTGAAACAAAGTTTGTCTTCAGTCTATGCTATATTGCAAAATTTTCATATATAGATGAATGAAATTTAATTACAAAATAGTTATTTACTAACAAATAATTACTAACTTGTAAACAATAATAATAAATGGATATATATATCATAATAAACTTATATTAATGGATTTTGCATTGTATGTGTATTTATTATTTAAAAATTTTTGTCAACAATGATTTAATAAATATATATTTGTATAATCTGATAATTTTCATTGACACAAGAATTTATTTGAAAAGTATATGAATACAAAGTTTTCATGATTTTAATTAATTGTTAACATCCCTTATATGTCAAGAAATTCATAAAAATCACTGAAAATAAGCAGTCTAAATTTTTATCTTGGCTCAGAATTTTTTGTTCTGAATCAAGTTAATTTTTCTATCAGTGTGATAGAATCGTACACAGTAAAAAATTTTTAACACAAAATTTTTTGACGCATTGACGCAAAATTTTTTACTGTGTAAATTTTTTATCTCGAATTTTAATTTGCGATTATTGAATACAGAAATTTTTAAATTTAACAGAGTATAAAAAAAAGATTTATTGATCGACTTGAGCAGATATTGACACAATTATTGTTAGTAGAATGCATTTAGTTTACTTATCAATTTAATTCACGCACAAGACAGTGACTGATGACATGGATACTTTACTCGGTACGAGCGTAGATTGAGGATGAAAAAGGGGCGAGCTGAGAAGGAATAAGAAAAAAAGAGAAGAGATATGTGAGCGATGAGGAAATAAGCAGAACAGAGAAAGAGAACGGTATAGTATAGTAAGAGAAAGTTTCAAGCATAGCAGTACCTAGTACTAGGACCTTTGGATATCTGACATTTGCTGGCTGGGTCTACATCTACTACTGGTAGTACTGCTGAGAAAAGACGAGATTAATATTATTCTCGCCACGTGCCAGGGCTCATTTCGCACCATCCCTTGGAGAATGTACATTTCCCCTCAGTGTTTTGCGCACCAAAGACGTGTAAGATAAAAAGAGAAAAAGTAGCAAGGAGGGAGCAAGAAATATTTTGAAAGACGAGATGAGGGTACAACCCGATTCATTCAACTTGTACGTCTACGTCTGCTTCAACTTCTTTTCCCGTTTTATCTTTACTTTTATACAAGAAAAAGAAAAGGGAGAAATATTTTAGCGATAGAAAAATCACGATCCGTTCATTCCTTCGTTCATTCGTTCCTCGTTCTTTCCTTTTATTTCTATTCCTCTGTTCGAACTGGCTGGCTTCCAGGTTCAGGCGCTATAGTACTCTTTTGTAATTCACATTCTTTAAAATTCGAATGATGCCACCTGACAAATATTCATATAGGCGATATTAAAATTGTCAATGTCATTGACGACTTTTTTTTCTGTTTTATTTTTATTTTTTTTTCCCTATCAGACGTTATTAAAATAAGTTATTACGAGAAAAATTTAGCTGGCCAATTGCCAGTTTTAGATATTATTTATTGTCTAGTTCACCTAAAGTATGATTAATGATTGATTACTTGAAAAATATCCACTTGTCGTTCTATAAAATAAATAATTTATATCAAAAATTATTGGTAAGAAAGAGCAAAAAACTTTTTAATTTTTATATTTTTAGACTAAAAAAAAACTACTTGATTTATGAAAAATTTTACCTTCAAAATTTGATTTTTGTTTCAAGATATTCAGTCAGAATTATTTTAAGAAATTCACTCACGAGTCAAGAAAGTGATACTAAAAGATTAAGAGAAAAAATTCTCCCTTTGAGAATTTTAGCAATTTAAAAAAACATTTACTATTTTCAAACTAGAAAATAAATTATATTTTATCTAAAAATTAAAAAAAAAAAAACAATATCCCAGACGAAAAATTGTTGAATCAAGTCGTTCGATTTTCTTAAAAATAATTTTTGGCTCAGCAATATTTTTCTTGAATCAAGTAGTTTTTGTCAATTTAAGACTCATTGTAAGTCGACTTATGTTTGTCAATAATAAAAGCAAAATACGATATGGTATAATATCACATAACAGTAAAGCATAATAAAATGCACGATTCAGTGCACGTATCTCATATGTTTGCTTAGTATCATAAGTATGAAACGTATGCATGACCTTTTGTGTCAACTATTGACGACCTTTATACCAAGGAAATGAAGGCAACTTATATAGACGAGAAGTAAGTCTTAAAGATATTCTAGTGATTGCTAGTAGTAGCCTAGCCTATAAAAAAGACCAAGAAAAAAAAAGAATCCGAGTTGAGTAAAAAAGAGTAATGAAGTAGATCTTGAGAAACGATTTTAACGAACGTAACATTTTTTATAGCCACTTGAGCTTCAACGTGCTTCAATTTGTTACGTTTTTTTCATTTTTTTATCAAGAGTCATTGCCATTAAATGTTAAAAAAATAAAAGCATAAAGAAGTAGGAAAATTATTCATCGCATTTAGATTAGAGTATTAAACTTTTTACACTGGTATACATTTTTATGAGAGTTTAAAACTTTATAAGCCGCTGAAAAAATATTGTTTTGTTTTATTATTTTAGTTTCAATTAAAAAACATCTAAATAAATTAACCATGGTAATTAAATTGATGTATCTAGATCAGTGAGCATGCAGGAAGTTTAAGTCGATTGAATTAAATAGAGTGGGAGGGAAAGAGGAGGAGGGGACGGAACGAGGAGTAGAGAAACTCTGATAGAAGACAGTGTAGTAATCGATCGATGTTATAAAGTCGAGACCGCGGTCTTGGACTAATCAAACTTGGTATGGACTTCTGACCTATCCATTCTTCCTCTCCTTCTCCTTCTCTCTCTTCTACCTCTTCCTGCTCGTCATCTTTATCTTGGTTTCTTCTTGCTCAACTTCCTCTTTCACTTTGATCTACGCTTCCTTCTTTTAAATTTTACCGATGCACCAGAATTTTATTTCCAGGTCACGAGATTCAAGGACGAATCGCTTTTCCGAATTGAACTCTTCTCTTCTTTCTGGCTACTATCACTGTAGCGCAGCCATTATTACGGCTACACCATACCACCATAACATTTTTATCATCACTTGGATGGTTATCAGGAAAACCCGAGGCAAATTCACTGGAACATCCATACCACGACTAGCTCGACTCACATCTTCGCTATCATTTTATCCAAATAAGACAATCGAGATCGAGATGAGAAAAAAATATCGAATTACTTTCGTAATAGTCGAAAAATTCAAAATTTTCCATCCAATACCTTTTAAGCTTTTGAAACTTTACTTTACATTTTATTCAATACGATTTTATATAATACTCAATAGTTGATATACTGAAAAAAAACTACTTGATTCAAGAAAAATATTTTCTTCAAAATTTTACTTTTGTTTAAAGAAATTCATTTATTGAAATGTTAGTTGAGAAAGTTGGCCTTAGCAGGAAAGTTGGCAATTACCAATGTTAAATGTTATTTATCATCCAATTCACTTATAGTAAGATTGATGATTGATCACTTGAAAAATATTCAATTGCCGATCGATAAAATAAATGAATTGATTCAAAAATATTGTCTCTAAAATTTGACTCTTGTTTTGAGATATCAGTTCAAATCAACTGACTCATGAATCAATAACACAAAATTCAAGAATAAAGAAAGAAATATCCCCATTTCAAAATTTTACCAGTTTAATAAAGCACTTTTCAATTTTCAAGAAAGTTTTTTTTTGTATAAGTGAAGAAACTTATTCTTGAACCAAGACAATAAAATTCTGAAAGAAAAATGAAATTATTGAAAGTTTTCAAGAATTTTGTTTTTCTAGAATTTGATTGTATCGATAGAAGATAAACAGACTTTTCATCGAAGATGCAGAATTTTTCAGACCAAGAATACGAGTTTCAAGACAAAAAATTCTTGGATCAAAAATATTTCTCTTGAATCTAGTTATATTTTTTCAATGCACGAGCTTTTAAATGATTAACTTTTTATGCCGTTCAATTATTTATTATTAGTGTTATACCCTTTAAATTCCCGTGTAAAAATGATATGATATCATTATGAGGCTCGTAATGAATATCATAATGAATCTCATATTTTGGCACTGATATGAGATTCATATAAGAGTCATATCAATACTTTAGAAATCCGTAATAAGTAAAATACCTGTGGGAACGAATTTTTTTAAGTAGATCAGTAAAATTTTCATTTTTTCTGCTAATTAGAGGAAATGTATAATAATTGAGAAAAACAGTATTTTTATCATGCACTATACTGTTGAACTACTTAACTTTTCTCCTCGTCTTTCTTAACTTAGAAAAATATTTAGAAAAACACTGACTATCTTGGTTTAAAAAAAATTTTTGACTGAAAAGATTTTTTCGTCTCAAGATAATTATTTTCTTATTTTGAAAACAATTTAAATCCTCCTAAAAATTTCTTTAATTTAATTATTTTGCAATATTTCCTGTATATAGTCATGACTCAATAATTTTATATCACGATTTAAAAAGACTAACAATATCATTATGATTTTATAAAGATATGATCATCATTTAATTATTAATTCATTTTAATATCATTATGATTTCATAATGAAATTATGTTAATATCATCATGGAGATACTGTCTTAATGAATTTCCAACAGTTACAAAAAAGTTTTTTTCTTGAATTATGAATAGAAGGCCACAATATTATTACAATATCATGATGAATTTAAAAAAATATCAGACTGATTCCATCATAAGTTTACGCAGTTACTATTATGACTTCAGTATGAAATTATGCGTTTGTCACTATAGATTTGTCACGAATCTCCATGAGACTGATCCGTGTGGATCAAATTTTATATTTAACATTTAATAATAATTTTAAATTACTAGAAATTTGCTTTCTCCAATGAGAAAAATAAAAATTTTATAATCTAGTTAAAAAAAAATTCGTTTCCATAAGTATTTTACTAAATACAGATTTCAAATGTATTGATATGGCTTTTATATGAATCTCATATTGGTGCCAAAATATGAGATTCATTATGATATTCATTATGAGCCTCATAATGATATCATATCATTTTTACACGGGATCATTCCTCAATATCATTTATCATCTGTATTAATGTCAAACTATTCTACTATTGAGTTTAAAATTAAAAAAAAAAAAGTAGGTATTCCAAATCAACAGAAAGTTTGCGATTGCTATTATCAAAGCAAAGATGACAAAGATGAATACGAATACGAGGTTCGGGCTCAGTAAAAGTCTTAAAATCTCACCAACTGCAAACTAAGATAAAGAAATAGAAAACCAAGATAGAAAAACATCTCGCCATTACGTCGAGCAAAGTCAACGTTATAGTTTAAAGCTGGAAAAGTTTTAAAAACTTCCAAACAAATATATACCGGTTAACTTTTCTTTGTTATTCTAAATGTATGCATACATTGAAAATTCAAACTAACCTGCAACTGCTACTGGTTTCTGGATCTGACTGTGCATGTATTGGTATTACATACAATAGTAGTTACTGTATGTATTAGCGGGGGAAACACGAGAACTGAAACGCGGAATTAGGACATTTTCATTTTAACGGTACTCGGTGACTGTGTTGGAGCATCCGCTCCTCGCAGATATAATAGTGTATGTAGGAAGCCTGGAGTTCGGTTGCTAGAACTCCAGGCCCAGACGTACATATAAGACTAGACTAGAAGCTACTGAGGATGAGGGAGTGAATCCCGTGGGAGCGGCCAATTACGCGAGATGCATCCCCGGATGGTCTCATGTTCCGGCAGCTGTATCCGTTCTATAACATTCTATCATTCGAGGTACATACTATCTTACTGTTACTCTGCTTTTAGATGCATATCTTTGTATATATTTCAGTTTAGCATGCTTAAATGAAGATATTAATCAGTGGAAAAAAATTTTCTTAAATCTCAAGTTTCAATCATTGACTTTTTTTCTTAATAAATCATAAAAATCAGTAAAAATATAAATTGGTAAGTAAATAGCATTTTATGTTAGTACTTTTGAAACATTTCGCTTTTTTAACTTACGGAACGCCATTTTCAAGTATAGTTTAAGTATCGACTCGTGTAAAAATTTTTTGAGATGCCCACATATAAGTTCGATATGTTCTGATATGTCTATAAATGATCTGATATCATCACATATGCCCATATACAATTTTTCGACTAAAAATAGTTTTAAAAATCTCTAATAGAAAGCCTACATTTAGCCATGTGGCTAAATCGTCTCTTAACGAGCAATCACATATTTTATTCTTATAAAGAGCTTTATTGACATAGTTTAATCAACTACTAAACCAATTTTTGGTTAATATGACATATTAATTGACGAACACATTACTATACAAATTGAAAAATTAT
Source organism: Cotesia congregata (assembly GCA_905319865.3). Classification (NCBI taxonomy): domain Eukaryota; kingdom Metazoa; phylum Arthropoda; class Insecta; order Hymenoptera; family Braconidae; genus Cotesia; species Cotesia congregata. The sequence goes on from CAJNRD030001124.1 coordinate 8,461,331, forward strand.
AATCTATTATTTATGTATTCTCATTTATGCCCGGATATTTATGACCAAAGCAGATCATATATAATCAGATATAACAATTTATTCACGGGAATTAACTATTTTTAATCATAACAAACAATCCATGATTTATTGAATAATAGATGATTGAATAATTTCCAGATAAATTCAACGAGTAACAGGGTCACGGGTATTTGGAATATTTCAATCAAAATCAATTAAACAATTGTCGATTTGCGACGTGGCGTCTCCATTTACTCGGAATTCATCAAGCTCTCAACGTGTTTAAGGGGGTCGTCAATAATAAATACAAGTATTATATACAACCATGATCAGTTAGACAGGTTTATAGCTTGATGATTATAATCATTATATACACTGATAAAAATATTGACTGGACTCAAGAGCTAAACTCTTGAACCAAGAATTCCATTTTGAAAAAAATGATTTTCTTGAGTCAAGAGAATAAATTCTTGACTCAAGAAAATTTTCTTAAACCAAGAATAATTTCTTAGCTCAAGAATTTATTTTCTTAACCCAAGAAAATCATTTTCTTCAAAATAATATTTTTGGTTCAAGAGTTTGGCTCTTGAGTCAAGTCAATTTTTTTATCAGTGTATATATTAATACGATTGATTTTGATTTTGATTTAAATATTCTAAAGAGAATGACGAAAGGGCTGTTTAAGAAGGCAAAACTTAAGAGTGCACCATTGAAAAAAAAAAAAAAGAACGAACATAATATTCAATAGATATTGTTGTAATAATTTAACAAAAATTTTGAAGGAAAAAGTAATCTGGATAGTATTATCAAACGTTATCATGCCAACACTTCCACGAAAAAATTTAACGAAAAAGGTCTTAATTAATTGGATGACAAAATCGATTATGGATGGAATGGATAAGGACAAATAGAAACGAAAAAGCTGGTAATAAAAATGAGATTAATATAATGAATTGATATACCAATATATAAATTGATATTGATAAATGTGACGATATATCTAGATGTTTCTCAGCTAGAAAATAGGGCGATAGAGCTACTAGACGAATATTCACCACGTACGATTTCCACTCGGCGTATCGCATTAGCGCGTGGCTGGGTCACATTTTACCCTCATGTTTGGTGGGTAGTTTTCAAACCAGCAGGGAGCGAGAAAGGCTGTGCAAAGAGAGTCGAGACTGCTGTGCTAGGGGTGTTTCTATTGGTGAGTGAATGAGTGTGCGAAAAGGACCGAGCGAGGAAGCATGTGTAAATGCACTAGATTGGCGGTCGTACCAATTCACGTACGATTATTTCCAATGACGAAAATAATTTATCTGCTTCACACTCTATTCATCTATTGAGCGATTACACATCGATCTATTGATCTATACGAGCTCATAATTAATCCGCTGCTGCTGAGGATTAATAGTCACGTCACTCGACGCATACATTTTTGAATCGATCGAAACTTTAGAGCTTATATCACTATACTAACTGATTTTAGATCAAAGGGTTGTAGATGTAATGTTGCAAATTTAAATTTGTAATCTATTGAAATATCGTTTATAATCGATGGCTGCAAATTATTATTAAACAACTTTTTGTTTAACAACAAAACAAATTTTTATAATAACTTTTGAATATTTTGTAGAAAATGTGCACTTCAATTATCATAGGTAAATTGGTAAATTGATAAATGTAACTTTACCAATAATACATGGTATGTTATTCTATATCTATTTCAGAATGTTACATTATTTATTGAATACAAAAGTATCAACTTTAAAGCTTTGACATGATCCATTCGATTTTAAATTATTCACTTCAAATAAATAGCTTTGGTATTCACAATTTTTTAAAATGAAAGATTGATAATTAACGGATACATATACCGTCAATCGTTATCAAAAATATACTTACATTTTTTATTGGAATAGATTTATAGTAAATAGAATAAAACGATTCAAATGAACTTAATTTCATTATTAAAAAAAAATTTATCACGCCTATCAAATTATAAAAATGTCATACTCTGACATCACAAGGAAGGGTCTAATAGAAGTGTGACAAAATGTGACGCAGGGGAAGAACTCGAAAAGTCTAAAAAATCTTTTGATATAACATACGAGCCCTAATCTTGGATTTTTAATAAAACGAGATGTATCAAATCAACGTAATTTAAAATTTTTCATGCTATTTCTCATTAAAGATGATCAACGATAGTTTTTTGACGTAAAATTAGAAGTTATAAATAAAGTATGTATTCTTATATAGCTAAATTAAATTTTTTATCAACTTAAAGTGTAAACTTTTTTCTTACAAGACAAATTTGACAAATTCTTCATCATCCACTTCTATACTATTAAGGAAATTAATTTTATTCGATGAAAAAAAAAAAATCTTGAGCCAAAAACATTATTTTGGAGAGTTTGATTATTTTTAATCAAAATTCTCAAATCAAGTACAATTTGCTTAAGCCAAAAAAAATTTTTTTGTTCAAGAATTTTTCTGTTTCATTAATATAATCAAACTTTAAAAAATGATGTTCTTTGTACAAGATTTTTTCTCTTGCATGAATAAAGTTAATTTTTTTTATTACTGTATACAAGTTTCCAAAAACTGAAACATGTTAAAAGCGTCTTCTCAGAATACTTAGTTCGTAGTTGGTGCATCAGGAATAGCGTGCGATCGAGGACGGAGATTACACTTTTGGAATCCCTTTGCTCTGCTCACATCTGAATCAGTAAGAGTTGAGGTTTCGTGAGGTCTTTTAACCTTTACTTTATGAGATGAGATCACGGTTGTAATGTTATTTAGCTTCAGCTTCACTTTTTTTCACAGATTCGTGTAGCCTTTTGAGTAAACTGCAGCTCGTTTTCGGTGCAGCAAATAAATTTATTCATTTTATGTTTCCAAATATTTTTGAAGGTTTGAAATATATCGGAGCTAGGTACAGTATTTTATTCGGGAAAGTGGCTCTGCTGAAAGAATTTTTAGAATTGATACTCAACTCAGCTCGTGTTGAATATTCGGTTTTAACAAAGAAGTACGCCCACGTGAGCGATCGGCCGGAACAATCGAGCCGTTAGGAGACCACTCGTAGTTGTGTACTTTAACATGTATGTACACAGTGTGTAGTTGGGTATAAGTGTAAGTGTATAGTGGTGTACAAAGATATTTGCACAGAGAGAGTGCAACGTACAACGGATCGTTTGTGAAGCTGGTGAGAAGCCTACGGCGAAACACGCTCTCTATACTACAAGACAGAGTTTTAGTTGAGTCTTGAAAGCTGAAAGACGAATCGATCGGTTGCCAAGCATGACTTTGCATAACCAAAACTATAATAATAATGACAATAATAACTACTCATACTAACGTCCTCATTGAATGCGTTATGGGACAATAATAACAATCATTTTTGCCCATTAATTTATAAGTTACTTTCTTTTTTCAAATTTATATTTTGTGTATCATAAAATTCATTTTTGTGGAGTATAAACTCGGAATACAAAGTTAAGGATTAAAATTACTCGTTACTTTATATTTTTAATTACATGAATTATGAAAAACCTGGAAAACTGTCGAGACTAAAACCGCTTAAAAAGTGCTTCCATACTGTATGAAACCATACAGTATTATTATTTTAAATTTAATTGTGATACAAAATGAAAGAATATTTTTTTATCTGAAGAACATTCATAGTTCGGATATAACTTTATTTTTTGTATATTTATATTTATATTTTTGCCAAAATAAATTAATTTTACTGTTAATCTAATTGATATTCATGTCAAAGCTCAATTAACAATAAAATCATGATCTTCATCATGACTTTTAACTTTTAACGAACAATTTACATACTTATTTAATAAAATATCACTATGTCGTAAAATAAGATTAGTTAAGCGAATGATTTAATTGAGTGTAGAGACACCAAAAACAAAAAAAAAAAAAGCGTAAAACAATTTAAAAAATGGCGATTGAAAATACGCAATGAATAATTGATGATTGAAAACAGGTGAACGTCAAAGTGTAGCTGACAAGTCAAAAGAAATAATAAAATGGGAAAATGTGTATACACTATACATGCACAAATACGTTTTTCATGCACCCTAGTTTTTCAAAGCCGTTTGAAGTCTCGTGTGACATACGGGAAAAGACTGTTGAATGTCGAATAGTAGTTCGGAGAGGAAAGACGGAAACTGGAGAGTAAAAGAAACAAAGTAAAAGAAACAAAAAAATAAAGTAAAGCGAAAAATGTCGGAGTTAAAGTAACGCGGGAGCGAGAAAAGAGACTCAGAGGGCGAGTCTGTGTAGGATATGTAGGATAGCAGTCGGGATATATTTGCTGGTGCACAGTACGGACGAGGACGAGCCGGTAAACAACAATGGAATGGAATCACCCCCCGCGTATGTGCGGCACGGTAATCGACGTTGGAATATTCATGAGGGAGTCACTGTAACTACAACTACTGACGGCAGAAATCGCATTGCTGGACAGAAGGGCTAAGTGTGGAGGGAATCTCAAACTAGCTCATGTATGTGCTTCTACTAGTACCACTACAGATCAATGTATGTATGTATGTAAGGAGTAAAGGCTAAACTGGAATACACAGGCACATTAACAGAGCTAAACTGGCGTCCTGGTTGATGGTGTTGCATAGGTAGTTATAGTGTGCTGTGCAGGAGACTTTGACCGTGATGTTAATGTGCAAAATGCAACGAGCAACTCGGCTATCGAGCTAGTTTGCGTTTGTGATCGTTTTCACGTTCATCCTGTCCATGAATAAATCTTATTCGTTATTTATAACCTCATTTATTTATTTGTTTATTTATTGCCTTTATTTATTTATCATTAAAGTACAAATTAGATTAACTGAAATTAAAAATTCATTGTTTAATGAGTTACGTTATTTTTTAAAAATTTATCTACTGACAATTAGATGAGATTGCGATAAATGTAAAGGTCATAAAAAATACTGATAATGATAAGAGAGGAATATTTTTATTTTTTAATCTTACATTAATTAAACGCAAAGATGTTTATTCATTTTTATGTAATAATTTATTCGAGTAATTGTTACTTATTTTTCTTCGAATACTAATTAGACTATCAATAACCTAATTTTAAATTGATTACATTGATACGACGGCTGTTCTTACCACTAATATTTTATTTCGAAAAATTAATCAGAGTTTTAAGCGGGGATCGAACCCACGTCTTTCGGAATCGCACCGAAGGTTTTAAGTCAAACCAGACTTAACTGTACCACTAAGGTAACCCACCATATGTTTGTTTACTTAAACTATACCTGAAAATGACTTTTCGTAAGTTAAAAGTGAAAATTTCTTTGAGAAAAAAAAATCGGACGTGCATAAAGTATTAAATATTTTAATTTTTTAATGCTTATACCATTTATATAAATAAAAATTTGGCTGAAAAATGTAATCACTGAGCTTTTTTTTTTTAATTACAGTTTGTAAAGAAATATAAATATCATATTTCTCTTTAGAGATTTTTATCTGCAAAAATTTGTTTGTTTATAAAACTAATTATTTCAATTATAAAATGAAAAGACAAACTTTTTATCTTGTTAATTTCTGTTTGCTTTTTGATGACCAAGTTTTATTGTAACGTAGTTTGATCTCGAAAAGTTGAAAAGCGGCTAAAATAAATATGAGAGTAAGAAAAGTATAAAAGTGGATGAAATTTTCTAAAAGACACACCAAAGACTGATAGATAATTTTCAGTAAACGGGACAGCATGAGTACAAGGAACGACGCTAATTGTTTCGCTCTCAGGCATAATGGGCTGTTCTTGTAATTAGTGCCGGAAAGTAGAATAGAAACTTACTGGAATAGTCTGCCACTACCGGCACTATTACTACTGCAACATAACCACTACAACTCCTGCCATACCATACTATTATTATTATTATTATTATTATTATTATTATTATTATTATTATTATTATTATTATTATTATTACTATGTATTACTATTACTACAAAATAGCGTAGTGTACCAGTCATCTTTAGCGAGAGAAGCGCGACGAAAGGAAAATAAGAGGCAAGCAACAAGACTAAGTCGAAGAACAAGAATAATAATAATAACAAGAAAAGAGAAGAAAAGTAAAGCTCAAGCTATATAATACAACGCTGTCTTGTATATCAGTATTATTATTCAGAACAGAGGAAAAATCTTCCGAGAGCCATCATCTCACACTCGTATCCTTTCCCTGATCCTTCTTTGTGTACTCCCTTAATGTAACCATCACAACCAAACACAATTCTCGATCCCATCTTGTATCTTGTAGCTTATATATTACTACAGAATTATTACGGTGCCTCAAAGTTGTTTGCAAACTGCTTTCAATTCCTACCTGTCCATCACAGGCACAAGTACTATTATATATGCCATGGGTAATATTAATGTATGTGTATATGCTGAGCGTAAGCTGCACAGCAGAGTGTATAATAGTGTAGTGAACTTTGAGGAAGCAAATGAGATTAATTAAATAAACGATGACAAAGGGGGCCACTGTATATACACACTGAACATAAAATAGGGGCCATCAACGATAGTAATGTATATCACACACAGATTTATATTATTTCAGTGCAATAGACACTGGCCACATGCCAAATAGTCAATAATAGAGACTGCAATCTAAATTTTACTGATTTTACTTTACAAATTCTTTTATTTATATCGCCGCTACTCTTTTTTTGGTCATTTTTTGCTAGAAGTTTTAATTATGCTCGTTGAACCGCTGGTATTTTATATATACAGTTTTTTTACTGAGAAATTTAAGTTGAAGTTTTTGAAGATTTAGTTCTCAGAAAAATTTTGAGAATGTTTTGAAAAATTTTTTTAATTTATTTTAAATTTTAAACACCAAGCTAAATTTTTATTTTTTTTTTTTTGGAAAATTTTAATAAAACTCTTGTCACACTAATAAAAAAGTTTTTGAATCAAAAAAATCATTTTAAATTTTATCAAGTCGAAAAATTATTAAATTGGATAAAATTTATTTTAATTGAGAAAAATATCTAAGTTAAAGATTTTTTCACCTAATTTTGAACAATGAAACTCTTCAAAATAATTTTTGGTTCATAAGTTTTTTCACTCAAAAATTCACAAATGTTAACCAAAGTTATAAATCATAAATATTATTTATACGAAGCAATTTTTACAATACAACTTTAAAAAATTCTTCTCTGACGTAAAAAATAATAAATACAGCGAGTATATACTTCTTATCGTGACTAGAATCGATAGAGTCTTGTATCGTATTGATGAAGGAATAATATGAATATAAAAGAAGGAGAGCTTTAGCGCAAGAATGTCAAACAAAGTTGATCAATCAATCACCGGTGTTCGACAAGCAAACGAAAACGAGTGCATAAATGATTTATTACCAACTGTAATAAGTGTGTATCAATCTTATCGCACGATTTAAACGTTTAATGTAATACATACAGTTGCATAACGGATTATTACACCGGTAAATATTTTTTTCCGCTTCCACACGATCTTCGTATCTTGTATTATCATTATTATTATCATAATCATCATCAATATTATTTCCATTATTACAAAAGGAATTAATCGTATACCGTGCAAGTGGCCTTGCTTTATCGTCAGTGTGCATGTAGAGACACTTTACTTAGACGATTGATCAACCTCTTTTGCACTAGACTGCACAGCACTAATGATAATCTGTACGTTAGTCTGCAATAGCATTGAGCATTGAGTAGCTTGCACATATATAATATACACATACGTACAAACATTGTGTTGACGAGAGTACCATGCGTGCAAATACGAGACAAGACACTGTACATGTACATACGACATGTATGTACTTGAGTCAAAACCTCGCGCACGCGCATTTACCGTATTTTATTATCATAGTCATACATGCTTGATAGATATAATTCTATCCAAAAAAAAAATTTTGCATGATTATCAGACTCGTGAAACTCAACCTTGATCCGAATAACGTCGCAAGGTCGTGGACGAATTATAGTTGAGATCATTATATTATTTTATTTTATGACTATGCAAACATTTAGGTTCTTTTTTACTGGTATAAATTTGAATTTTTCTATCAATTTTTGTTCAGGAAGTAAATGTGTGATTTGACATAGTATAAAGTATCTATTTAGCATTGACTAGCGGCTACATGTATTTTTAGTTTGATCATAACTTTGTAATTAATTGGGTCACATTTAATTTTTTTTTTTTAGATCAAAATATTTACTTTCACCCGGTGTTTTTTTTTTAATACTCGAAGGCAATTTCTCGACAAAAAATGTAAAAATGTGTCAATGTTAAAAATACCCATCTTTAGAATTAATTATTTAATTTAACACTTGGTTTAGACTAATTAAAATAAAAAAAATTAATTCGTACGTATTTAAACTACGTATAAAAAAAAAGCTGGCTTTTATTAAAAAAAAAAAAATTTTTCAAGAGCTTCATCATCTTGTTGTTCAAAACGAAATTGAAAGATTTTATAAAGATAACTTACGAGCTTTGATTTTGAATTTTTTGATCTACAAATTTATAATTTGATTATTTTGTCTAAAAATATGTTAATAAGAAAATCAACAATTTAAATTACATAACCATTTTGTATTCATCATGAAAGCTTTAATATTTCATTACAAAGTTGTAATTAGCTACTTCAATATTGGATTAATGTTCTATTAAATAATCTCGTAAGTAAAATTTTGAATAATGTACATTGTACATATTTAAGTTCTTAATAAATCTCGTAATCTGAAATTCAGAATTTATAAGCTCGGTTATCTCGATTAATTATTTATTATTCATTAGAGGCGATAATGATTTTGGTTAGATTTATTTACCAAAGAAATAAAAAGATATTATTTCAGTTATCTTTCAATAAAAATGGAATTTAGATGTTTATGATGGCAGTGACGAATCGTTAGTATGGTATATGCGTCGTATCGGTACGGTGTAAATTGACGCTTCCGCGTCGAGCTGCTACGATAACGCGAGTCGACACGCAAGGAGAAAGCGAAAGCGGAGACATGACTGACACGTAACAGAATCGAGCCCACACGAGCTTTGCTGATGTGAGACTCTATACTACTTTATGTACTCATATATAGTCTGTACTCTGTGCTCCGTTGAGTATATAGAGGTGTTTTGCTAGTGGATTATGTTTTAGTGGGAGGAAAAGTAAAAGGAGAACCACGCAGAAGGTAAAGGAGTATTACATCGAATAAACCAACGCAAAGTGAATAGAACCGAAGGTAAATGTGGATGGAAGCGGAAACCTTCTTTACATATTACTTAAACTTGCTAACTCTCAACTTTGCACCTGTTTCATCGCGTGAATTTTCTGATTGCTTTGTTTTCTTTTTCTTCAAGTTTCCTTGTTTATTTTTGCCCTTTTATAAACGTTGTAGTTATTTTTTTAACAAATTAATTAATCAGTTGATGAAAAATCTGGTTCTAAGTTGAAATGTTTTTCAATATTGATAAAAATAAATTAATATCATGAATGTGATTGCAACAGATACTGAACGATTTTTTTCAAATTTGTAATTAATTTCATGCGATAAAAATAACAATAAAAACATTTTTTAAAAGTTTTTGTCTGAAAATTTTACACTTTTTAAATATCGAAAATTTTCATACTGGAAAAAAAATTAGATATTCGAAAAAAATATTAATTTCAAAATTTGACTTGTGTTTCGAGGTATTCAGTTCAAATTAATTCTAAAAAATTCACTTACGGATCAAAAAAATTAAAATTCAAGGATAAAATGAAGAAAGTTCCTCATTTAAGAATTTTACCAATTTCATAAAACATTTTACTATTTTCAAAGAATATAATCTGTAATTGACACAAAAATGTCTTTTTTGAGGATTAAAATGCATTGTAACATTCATTAAAAATAATACCAACTTATTTAAAATGTACCAACAGTCTTTGGATTTCTATTATTTTTTATATCATCAAAAATAAATTTGAAGTACGGTTTAAAATCGATTCAAATAATATAAATTTGATTTTTTTTTGCTATTTTGAATAAAGAAATTTTTTCTTGAAACGAGAATATAACATTCTGAAAGGAGAACGAATTTATTAATAGTTTTGGAAAATTGTATTTTTTGTTGCATCTCATGAAGATAGAATCCTTTTGATTAAAGATGTTCAATTATTTATGCTAAAAAAAAAAAACAAATTTCAAGACAAAAAATTCTTGAATCAACCCATAAAGTTTTCTTAAAAACAATTTTGTTTTTAGATAAAAAATATTCTCTTTAATCAACTTATTTTTTTTTTTTTTCAGTGCAAGAGCTTTTAAATCACTCATTTTAATTTCACATCATCAATTAATTGCTGTATTGATTAACTGAAAGTACTTTACACAAATTCTTCAATATCAAAAGCTAATTAAATGAAAGTAAAATATATAGTCTGAGCATCTGATACTTGTTTAACAACAAAGTTAAGCCTTCTAATTTGATAACATAGTTTAGTGTTTTTAACCAAAACCCAGGAGTGAAAAGTTTACAGAGAACTGCATTTGAGTGACCCGGTTAGTTATAGAGTTTTAAATACACACTAGAGTGTGCAATGTAATTAATTAGTAATTAAAGAGTTGCTGCAGCTATGAATAGTGTTCTGGCTGACTAGCAGAACAGCAACGAATCATTAAAACTAAGTGACATTCGATAGATTAGAATATTTATTCGATAAATACCTTTAAAAGTTAAGCGAGATCTAAATTGAATTTACCTGTTCCACGTGCCCTCCAAACTCGGTCAAACTTGACGAATCAAATGGTAAGAACTCGCCAGGGAGTTGAATGGTCTCTCATCTCTTCTTTCAACCGAGTAAGTTGTCTCTATCTTACCTAAAACAAAACGAAAATATTCATGTTTAAAATTATGAATTTAATAAATGAATAAGTAAACAAGTTTAGAAGTTTTATGCGCAAATTAAATAAAAGGTAAAAAAATCCTGGAAGAATCGCGTGTTTATTATAAAAGTTTTCACCAGCGTAAAGAAGCAAAAGATAAAAGGATCCCAAGTAGAGATTAATCAAACACGAAACCCAATGATGGGGCGCCAGTCAAAAGCTTTTTATTTCTGCGCCGTTTTATTTGTTTTTTTTTTTTTTTTTTTTTTTTGGGCTGCTGTACTGCATGAAAGTACCAAAAGAATGTATAGAGTGGCTGTGTGGTCGTTACGAGAGCTTTAATTCTGAAACTATAAACTGAATAGCCATTATTCGGGTCGGGTCAAACTTTTACTTTTTTCCAATCGAGCGATCGATTAAACACTGGCATTGTACTCCCTGAGTTTCGCTTACTCTGTTTACTTTTTGCTAAAGATTCATCTCTTTATTCTTACATCGCTTTCGACAACTAAAATCACCGTGGAGAACAAAACTTTTTTAATTATAAATTGTTGAACTTACATTTTAAGTTACAGTAAAGCTCGTAAGTTATGTCTAAGATAATTATTTGTCATCTTTACTGACATTATTTGTAACTTTACATATTATAAACTACTCTCTTAAAAGGAATCAGTGGAATTTCACTGGTTCACCAGTGGACGTTCACTGATTCCAACCAGTGATGCAATTTCACTGGTGAATCAGTGAAATTCCACTGATTGAATCAGTGAACAAAATATCTGCGCGCATGCGCGCTAGTATTTCCACTGGTTGAATCAGTGAAATCCACTGATTTGCCAGTGACATTGCATTCACTGGTTGGAATCAGTGAACTTCCACTGGTGAACCAGTGAAATTCCACTGATTCCTTTTAATCCACTGATTGAATCAGTGAACAAAATATCTGCGCGCATGCGCGCTAGTATTTCCACTGGTTGAATCAGTGAAATCCACTGATTTGCCAGTGACATTGCATTCACTGGTTGGAATCAGTGAACTTCCACTGGTGAACCAGTGAAATTCCACTGATTTTTTTAAGAGAGTAGATGTTCTTCAAAATAAATGACTAATTTTCTATAAGTTTTTGAATTGACGGAAAAAATGATTTGAGATCATTTTTGTTATTTTCGAGTCGATAGATTTGAATTGTCTTAAAAAGTATAAAAAATTTGGTAATATATAATTTCACGGTCACCTGGGTACTTTTAGTATAAAAAATCACAAATTAACACCAGCGATCTTTGGTATATTTTTCTGAATTTAGAGTGAAAAAAATATACAATTTTCAGAAAGTCAATTTTTTAATTTTTGTCATTTTTTCAAAAAAAAAATCATTGACATTTTTTTTTTTTATTAAAACGATTTTTGAAGAACTTTAAAAAAAAAATTTTAAGTACCATTTTTATAATTTATAATTTACAATTTATAATTTATAAGTTATAATTTGAAATTTATGATTTATAGGAATTTTCTAAAAAAATTTAATTAATTTTTCATTACTGCTGTAATTTGATGTTTCGAAACAATAATTTCACAATAACGAGACTTTACTTTTTCGACGAAGACGATTCTTCTTTGAAACTTTTTAAAAATATTAATAATCAAGATTTTATAAATATATTTATCAATTACCTTGCTTTCAAAAGCTTTAATACTTCTAAAGCTTACTATTACACTTTGTAATTCCTCTTCTATCCGTATCAAAGTTAAAGAGAATCAATAACAAGCCGCAAGTATGAGTAATGATTGATTATAAATCACTTCTTAAAAAGAAAAGAATGGCTTAATAAAAATAAGCTTCATTTTTCCCAAATAGAAATTATCAATCCATTTTATCACCCATGAAAAGAATAGATTTCACTATTGCTAGAATTATATTAATTTTCTTTGACTGTGAGGTTTTTCTTTTCTTTCGAGCGAGTAAATATCCAATGAAACCATATGTTTGTTGTCAACTTAAATGACAAAAGCTACATCTCTGTCTCGAGAGAAGTAAAGCTTGAGGATTTATTCAGTTATTTGGGTAGCCTGCAAATAAATAAAATAAATTTCTGGGACAATGAGCAAACAAATTGGAAGTGCTTTTTAAAAAGACGTCGGAAGCGATGAAAAGTGGAAAAGTGAGACATCCTTGGAACGTCGTGAGACGTTTTTCTAGAGTTTTAAAAGAATTCTCAAGTTAACTTTTATTTAACTTTTTAACTTTGAGAGTTAACTCTTTTTTCTTTCATTATTCAAGAATTTTATTTTTCCCTCAAAGGGGACTTTCGGTAACTCCGCGCCGTCGAGACGCCGGAAATAGACCGTAGACCAAGTAGAGTCGATGACACGGATCGATTGAGATTTAATCACTACGCCGGACGAGAGAGAGTTTCACGCGAATCGATCGATTAGCGGGACATTCAACTCCCACTATCGTGATTACTGTTCTCATTGCTGTCCCGTGTCCCGACCTGATGGCTAGTTTGCTGTCTCTAGTTTCTAGTTCCTATACTTGTGTTTAGTTGTCTGTATAGTCCAGTAGATGGTAGATGGCCAAGAACATCTCCATATCCGCCCTGTATCACCTAACCGTGCCACGCTTATCCCACACCCGACTATTTGGTGACTACCGTATTTTATGCGACATAATTAACGTCGATACGTTAACGGGACGCCAGATGTCACTTGATTAAATCCTTTCCAAGTCACCTTATGGTTGGTTCTCACACTTTAACCCTATAATGCTTTCTTTACACAATAGCTCCGTAATTGGATTTATGGAAGGCGTGACATACTTCGGTGGGATGAATTATTGGTCATGGTACTTTATGAAATTAGTTTGGTGAATTCATACGTGCAAATAATTACTTGAATAATCAAGATATTTCGTATGAAGAAAAAATAGTCTTCCATGAAAAACTTTAGCTTCAATTTTTATTTGAAAGCTCAGAGTTGAAGCCTTTTTAGTCATTCAAATGTATCGTTGATAAGAATATTCAAAAATTTCAATACTATATGCATGAGTGTTTATGTTGATCATATTTTAAAAAGTAAAATTGCTTAAAAATCAATTTTTTTTTACCAAATCGTATCTAATTTTTACGATAAACATAAATTACATAAAGGAAAATTATTAATCGACATATAAATAATTTATACCGAAGAATTTTAAGTTTTTACAAATACTTTTTTCCAAAATAATTTATTTCAATTTTTCCCTTAGAATGAATTAATACAAAGTATTTTTATTGTCCTAAATAATTTTTGCAAGTATCAACTTTCTTATTTATAGTTTTTTTTTTATCCAAAAAATCTTTCAACACATTTATAACTGTTGATTTATGATCATTTCAATTACTCATTTCTTCATAAGAGAAATGTATTTCATGTCAACTTTCAATAATTATTCTCTCAAGAATATGAACAGCTACCTACCTTGAAAATCTACAATAGATTGCCTGAAGCAAAATCTACAAGGAGAAAAGTTTTGAGTAGTTGATAATGATAAGTATTTGAAAAACGAAGATTTTATCCAACAAATCAATCAAAAAATACTTTTTATTAATTCTCCAATTACTTTCTTCTTAAAAAGTCTATTTATTATAAATGAAATATGTACTTAACCGTACTTAATATATTAATAATGGAGTGACGTCTCGTAGCTTATCGTAAATAAAAATTTATCAATTTCCCGAGTATCATTGGATGTCATAAAGTTTAAGCATAAATTAAACTTATAAAATTTATGATAGCAACCTTGAAGATAAAAAAATTTTAAAGTAATTTTTATGATAATAACAAAAGAAAAAAAATATATAAATATATTTATATGTATTAATGTAATTTGCTAAACATATATGACATGGAAGCCTTGAGTGTGCTTTCTTAACATTACGTCATCGAACGTTACACACTTGAATTGGGTCAGTGAGAAGAAAGCATCGATATAAAAGCAGAATAAACAAATTGTAAAAGACAAATACAAGTTTACGGTTATTATTTTTATTTTTATTCCATTGAATAATTTTATCGCAACGTCATATTTATATTCAAATATAACGCATGAATAAAATGATATTTATTGCAAGAAATAATAATACTAAATTTCTAAAGGTCACGGTGATTTAAAGTCGAGATAAAAATATCTACTGAATTTCTGAATAAAAAAATAAAAAAAGGAGACTAAGATTTTATGGATAAATGATAAAGCGTTTAAAATCGGTTCTTGACTGTAAAATCTCGAACTGACGGATAAAGAGATGGGCGGGGGTGAGGAAGGATTCATGTCGGCTTCACTTTCACAATCAGCGGATTGCGCGGTACTTAAGTCCCTCTACTCTCTACTCTCAACTCTCAACTGGTTCCAACTCTTTTTTTTTTTTTTTTCTATTAGAATTTATTCATTATCTCCTTCCCTATAATTTTTCTTGTCTTGTCTTCTAACTCTCTCAGTCTCACTAATATAATGCTAACTCGAGTGCGTTCATTCACCCTACACTAATATAATATAAACGTCGCAAGATTTTCATTTAACGTGTTGTCACTTAACATCCTGAATCCCGCGTATTTTATTTTTAAATTAACCGTAAATGTTAATTTATCCTAATATAAAATTGAGATGAAATATATGTGGCATCAAACTATTCGTAACGTGATTGGTCGAATATATCATAAGCATGAAAATATATGCAAACTCTATAGTCAAGGCGCGCGCTTGCGCGCGAAAATTAAATTCTAGTCTCCTACTAAAAGGTGTCTTTTCCCTCATCCAACAAAATACTAAAATATTCACATCACTCACACTTGCGTATTCCTGAAATTGTGTTCAAGAAAAATAACAAGAGCCTTCGAATATATTTCTAAATTTGTCACTCGTGTATCTTTTATACCATCATGATTCATCATGGCGACAAATAGACGTTCATATATGTATGTCTATACTGTACACATACTATACAGGCAAGCATAAAAATAGATGGACCCAAGGAGATAAAAATACCACGCTTATTTTAAAATAACTTCTCTTTGTTTTCTTTTTTTTCTTCATCTTACTATACATATTTTTCTAAGGTCTAAGGTCTCACATTATTTAGTAATTGCTACAGGATCGAATTTCATTGACTCGGAAATTAAGATCTCAAGAGTAAACAAACATTTGCATTACTAATTTAATTTAATTTTTTATAATTGATTTTTCTGGATGATACTCCAGAAGTTTGGACTAAAAATCTAAGGTTTTATTTCTATCAAGAATTTTTTTTAAACCAAAATTTTACAGATATCAAACCGCATTGAATAATTTAAATTATACATTAAAAAAATAAACTTAACTTGATTCAAGAGAAATATTTTTACTTTGTATAGAAAAAAAAACTGCAAAATTTTTTAATGTTAATTTTTCAACAGAGTTTTTATTTCTTTATCAGAAGATAATTAACAAATTGTCTCATTCAATTTTTCTTAGTTAAAAAATTTGATATCGATTAAAAATACGAAGATATTAATTCAAAAATCAAAAACCAAAAGAACAAATATAAAAGCACAATGGCAAGTTTTTTTAAGATAATTTTTTCTTGGTTAAAAACAATTCTTCTCTAAATGTACTTTTCTATCAGTGGGACAAAAAAATATTCCTCTAGAATAAAACACCCTAATGTATACAGAGTAGTTGCAAGAGAAGTGAATATGACGTAAAGTTAGCTGTTACGAGTTGGAGTAGATAAAATAGAGGTCCAGAGAGAAGAAAAGGGAGAGAAACTTTAATCGCGGACAGAATTGTCGCCGTGGGGATTCATTCGCTCGGAGTTGAGTCTAGTCTCGCACGAGTAGAGCTCTTAGCCTTACTTCTTACTTCTATTTGAAAGACGGTCATGACTAGAACATTCATATAATATAATATAAAATGTAATATAATACCACACGAGTGTAATGTCGCGTTTGTATATACAAGTAAGTATATATTCACATGCATAATAGTACAAGTCCGTACAGCGACTTTGGCGCGTGCGAGTGAACAAGGGGATACGATTAAAGTCGAGTGACCTCACATGCACTCTATACTACAGCAAGATAGAAAGTGTACAGGTTTTTAAACACAACACTCGGCGCTTGGATGTGTTAATTTTTTGTTGGTCTTTGCTTTACTCCTTTACAATCTTATCCTCTACTCCGTAGTCGTACAGTACACACTTGACTACTATACATTACATCTTTTCTTATATTCGAGGTTCGATTTCATGTATGTACACACGTACTTGTGCTCCAAGTAAATTTTCGTTCTTCCTCCAATCCATTCTCTTTCATTTCATTCGGTCTTATTTAATTTTATTTCTCACTCGCCTTTACGTCTTATACACTCGACATGACGTTCTGTTGCAAACACTTCAAGGGAACGTCGACGTTTTGCTCGCGTCAGCAACGACGGGCAAATATTGGCTAACGGACAACGCTCTCTTGGGTGTACCAAATCGTAATCATTATTCTTTATCCGCCTTTTTCAGATTAGATATCTTTTTTTATCACTTTTCTCACATTTTTATTTTATTGTGTTATTATTATTAGTAACGTCGGGAGTTTATTGAACGCGGAAGTTGAGTTGGACTGAAAAGTTAGTCATTTTTTTAAGACAATGGAAAAATTACTATCTTTAGAGGGAAAAATAATAAAATTGCCGTGCTATCTCGATTGACTTGCTTTATCAGTGATGTAAGTTCAACAATTGATAGATAGTAATCTCGATGAGAATTAATAACAGTTATTCGTTCGATTAGAGTCATCGATTTGATGTATAGCAATTCCAATACCAGTATTTAAGTTAAGGTTTAAGTGACTTTAAGTCATATAATTCACGAAGTATCTATCTATAGATTGTCTGTTTCTGGTTATACATCTTTAAAAAATAACTTTGTACACTTTTAAACATATATGTTATCAAATTTACTGAACGTAAGTGCTTAAAATCGCGCCTTTGTCTATTTTTGACTATAACACATTAAAAAATTAAATAAAGATATTCACAACTAGAATTTTTTAGAATAAAATCAATTTATAAACTTCAAGATTTTTCACTATTGCGGAAATTTTCAATGATTAAATTTTTTTTTCATAAAATTCATACAGAAGCTATAATTTATCAAATGTTTCAATTTTTATATCTCCACGATTTTTATCGATAAAAAATTCCGATATTTTTGATAAAATTTTATTGTTGCAATTGTTTCTAAGATTTAAAAATTTTTCTTTTTCATTTTTTTTTCTCAAAATATTTTAAAAATTGAACAATTTGAAATTATGAATTTCTTTTAATTTTGAAAACTTTTTTCCTTTTGTGTAGTAATTTAAAAAATAAATTCACGTTAATTTATTAATTTTTTATCGCCGAAAGTAAACAAATAAAATTCACTTAAACTATTTTCCTTAAACTAGAAGTTACAAATAAAAATCCATATGCATAATTGTGATGGAAATGAAATTCGAAGAGTGAAAATGAGTGTGGAGTAGAGGTAAAAATAAACAAATATTGACTAGAGTGCCTACAAACGTATAGATATAGTATATAGTACTGTAGAAAGACAGAGAGCGATAGAAGAGACGTGGACATATATAATCGACATAATATAAAGATATGAAGAGTGTCTCAGAGTACGAGTACGAGTAGGAGTACGACGAGTAGAGGTCGATGAAAGAGGAAGTAACGGGCGGAATGAAAAGAGAGGGTTTTGCAGAGAGTTGATGGCCTGGAGGAAATTGAAAGAAGACGCTCAGAGTGATGGCGAAAGAGTAAACGAGTATAGTAGTCATAATAAAGAGCGAGAGAAAAAGAGTGAGAGTGGCAAGTGATGGAGGAGATAGATAAAGAGAGTGGTAGTGCTTTGCTTGGTATACGAATGGAACGTAACGGGCGAGATGTAAAGAGAAGGAAGAGTAGTATGGAGGAAAGCACCGTTTATGGACGTGGAGATATGCAAATAGATCTCGTTCGCTATTCAGTCGCGTCTCTCGACCCATTGACTTGTTGATCTCGTGCGCCAGAAGCCACTAGCTCCAGAGTCACTGCTTTATGAGAGGCGTGCATGAAAAGTCTCTTGAGAACCCACACGCTCAGCTTCTTCTTCATAATACATGACAATACAATGTTACACCATGCTCTTGTTAGGATATTGTCTTCTTCGTGATTCACTTATAATCTTACACTCTATTTTATTCTCATTTATTATTATTAGACTAATAATCGCTTTTTAATTTACTTCGGTTAAATCTCTCTGTACTTTACCGACAAATTTTATTTTAGATTTTTAAAATCAATGTATGAAGTTAAATACAACCAAGCTTCATTTATAATCAACCGTTAATTAATGATTATTGGTAAGTAGTTTAATTAAATTTTATACCAATGATTGTAATTTAATCAAAATTCATTAAACTATTTGTTGAAAATAGCAACGATACAGTAGATGCAGTGATGTCAGAACATATTATATTTTGGATGCAAGGAAGGGTCAATTTTATGACCAGAGGTACTGTCGGTACTTTTGGGTTGCCAGCGGTCATAGTTAGTGTCAACTGAACTCCAGTGACGAACGGTCCAACAAATCCTATATATTATATTATCTCAATCTTCCAGCATCAAATTCCAATACTATTTCAATTTAATTTACTAATTAATAATAAATTATATTGTCGTTCACTGTGAAGTTAATTTTTATATAATTATTAACAATTAAATCAAAGGGCTTCAATAAAATTTTATACCTGATTATTCTTAATATTTTCATATTTTAAGGAGATCTTTTATATTTTTTTAATCCAGTACCTACGTGATTTTAAGTTTCTCACTTGCACTGAAGTGAAGTTCTATAATTTAAGTTGAATGTTGTAGCATGAGTAAAAACATTATTATATAGCCTGGGTAATGAAGAGTTAACTTGAAAATTTTTAAATTAATATATTTTTTTTTATTTAAAAATCGAATAAATAAAACATTTTTTTCACTCCGAGAGAATCGCTATAAAGAATTTTGTATTCCGGTATCAAAAAAGTTTTTATTTTTAAATCAGGAAGAATTTATTTTTTCAGTTTATCTGCTTGCTTCAAATCCTCAAAATTTTTCTTCTTTTGGTTAAAAGTTTTTTGTTTCGAGTCATATAATTTTTCCTTGTATTATTTCTAAAAACCAATTTCGAAAAATTGTATCGTCATCATTAATTTATATAACACTTGATAATTTCAATCGTCAAAAATAAATCAGATTTACTGATTAATATCTCTACTAATTGTCAATATAATTGATCACTTAACGACGACAATGAAAAATAAAATACCCAACAGTAACTATGCGATAAAAATAAATCAATAAACTTGAACCACCTGACCGAGAATTTACTCGTTTTTTGGTGTGAAGTTATTTATATTACTCATACATGGATTTATATATATATATATATATATATATATATATATATATGACTAATGACAATAATATATCGGAAAAACTGTGTAATGTAAAAACAAAAAAGTGAGCTTATTTTATAATTGATGACACTTGGTGATTTACGTGAGTGATATATTTAAATAATAATAAATACAAAGATAATTGATTCAGTCGGTGTTATGTGTTATGTATGTCTATTATTTATATATCTATCGCGCTCAACCTTGGCTGTCATAACGAAGACCATTAATAATCTCGTCTCGCATACATCAGCGGCAAAGCAAGTAAAGCAACCAAAGTGTGTATATAGATATGTAGACATAGTAATACATATTATAACGAACCAAGTGCTATGCAGCTTGACGTCTTGACGAAGAAAGAGTAATTATCGCGCGATAATGCACACGAGGTGAAACACTTAACTACTGGCGTTCGTACGTACCTACGAGCTTGTTAACTGGCCTTGTTTTCGGTCGAGGTTATTTCTTGTTTCATTATACTTACTACATACTACATACTACACTTCACTTTACTACAATGTCAGTGTATAACTATATACTTTATTATTTTATTTATACTGTTTACCGAGTGTGCTGCTATTGCATTATTATGTTTATACTATTTTCATCTACTGAGGAAATTATTTTTGGTAAAAAACGTGAGTGGTTATCGATAATTGAAAAATTACTTCAAAAGTATATTAATTAATTTGTCAAAAATAATGTATAAATTTATTTTGATTTAATATCAAAAATATTTGATAATTGTTAAATAAATTTCAAACTAAGGTTACAAAAATCGAGATAAAAAGAAATTTTTTATATTTTGTGTATAAAGATAAATAAGAAAAAATTTTTTTAAACTCAGTATTCATTTTGTAAAAAAAGATCATTGATAATTTGTGACAAAAAGTTTTAAAATTTAATATTATTTAAAAAAATTTACTCTGGTAAAAAAATTAGTTTTGGTGTAGTTAAATTAATTTAATCTTAAATTATTTTTAATATACAAATTTTATGAAGAAATAAAATTTCGCTGAGAAATTTTTGTTTGAAAACAATTTTCTGAAAAATTTGATAAAAAAAATTAATCATTAAATCAGATTTATCTTATTAAAAAAAAATTTGCGTATCTATAGTAAGATTCTGATTAAATTTCATAATTGTGTTGTGTTGTTTAATAAAAAATTTAAATTTTACACTTTAAAGGTTTCTGAAACAGAGAATTTTGGAACATATTTTTAGAAAAAAAAAAATTGCTAAGAATAATTATACAGGTAGTTTGTCGTAGGTGGACAAAGCACACAGGTTTGTTGGTGCAGATAAAGACTCAAAGGAATTTAAATTGATTGCCAGTGAGTAAATGAGGATCGGTATTTACGATAGAACGATTTCACGGGATATTTACAGCCATGATACGCCCGAGGGACATTCACTTCCCGAGAATTATATTACACTCCGGGCCTGCTGGTTCACTTGCAAGCTGAGCTAGTCTACCGCCGCTCACGAACCACCAACCCAAAGGTTTGTGTAACGAACAACGAACAACCATGGGCATGGACATTACCACGAGAAACAAGGAAAGAAAGATATAATAATAAAGCAAGGAGAACGGGGAACGGCTCGATGCTCTTGGGAACGTGCGCCAAAAGCGATGATACCAATAATTTATCAAAAACAACAATAATAATATAAAATAATAATAATAATAACAATAAAAATAGTAAGCTACGTTACACTGAGACTGCTAATTGGGGTAATGAAAAAACTCAAATGCACTTTTTTGTTTTATATTTTAAATGATACTCATAATAATAATTTGTAAGTGTTATTCTCAAAATTGGTAAATTTTTATTTTTCAATATTAAAACCGCTTTAATCTTGTAATTTGACGTCATTTTTATGAAAAATTTTGATTACAAATTTTTAGCAAGCATTATTGCCTTATTGATGATTTTTGTGAAATTGACTTGAAAGGTATAATGATAATTTACTGAAGAGTAAAAGAACTTTGAAAAAATATTGATCAAGCCAGAAATCGAACCTAAATCTTCATGTTAACATGTCGGGTGCTCTACCATTTGTAAATAATTAGTATTAAAATAATAATAATAATCTATTTAATGAAGAGAATAAGAAAAATTTTGTCTCCGGTGTAATTATTCGATAAAGTGTATTTATTTAATTTAACTTTAGGATTATTAGAAAGGTCTAGGCCTGAATTTGTACCTTTTCGAGGTTTTATATAATTTTTGACAACATTTAATTTATTATTATTCGTAATTCTAGGAAGATTCATAATGACTGTTTATAGCTAGTAACAATAATAATTGCAATATCGAAAAAAAAAAACTAAATTTTCCCATGTTTGATTTTGTAAGTAATTTTCATTAAATACAAATTACTCTTATCCATAAAATCGCAAAAGCTTTGATAGTTATCCATTTGGTCGTTAAAAAAAAGTAAATAATAATAATAATGAAAACAAAAATAATTAAAATAGAAGATTCTCTGACGGACATGAGAGAACATAATAATTCATTTGATACTAAGCGGGGATTGAATATGATGTTGTCGCGAGCAGCAGGATAATTTAAATTCAATGTGTTCAGCGCAAGCTTTGGCGCAGCATGCTCGTCGTTCCATAGCAAGAGAGCAACCGCGCGATACGTCACGCACGACACGCTTTTAGATATAATATATTTACACATATATATATCTTTATCTACACACACATAAATAAACACAAACTGCAGATGAATAACATTTATTATATTCATTGAGCACTATACGTCGATTCGTCGCGATGAACGCACCGAGATTGTTGATGTCACTCTCTATTTTTATTTTCTCTTTATCACTTTCTATCTGCTCTGCTCGGTTCCATGGAGTACACCAGAATTTTATTGATTTTTCGTCGTTCAGCATATTTGTATGTATATTAGTACGTATGTATGGTAAAAACCGAAAACGATAAAAAGGGAGTATCGTATGTATGGTTCTTTTATCGGGAAAATACACTTTGGGCATTGAAAAAAGGCAGCTCTGGCTTGGACTCTATACTAGCTCCGAGCTGGAACACTGCATTTTTATTGGCACGTTACGAGATTTGCTCTTTATCAATATCAATAACTCTAGCCCACATTCACAGTAGAGTATTTCACTATCTACGAATCAACAGAATGAAATATAATAAAATATATATTACTAAGCTCAGTAACCCTTTGTTTACATTTTTATTTACTTTGTTTATTATTGTTTCTTTTTATTATTTATTCAATTTTCAAGTTTGTTTAAAAGGTTTGCCTTGTTTATTTTTATAATATTTTTATTAAGTCCATTATCGCGAGTCGTATTTTGTATCGATTGTACCTTTTGGCCCCAAGTTTTATTATCGAAGCTGCTGCACGGAACCACCTAGTGTAAAGTAGAGTACTATATATGTGAAGTCTGTAGTGTGTGGAGTAGAGCTGGTGGATAATGTACGATAAAGTTTCTCTTGCTTCAACTCTCGTGCTTTCTCTTTCTCTTCAGCTATGCTCGTTCGCTCCCCCGCATATCATGTGGCGAGTGTGTAAATGAGTTAGATCGTGTGTTTGTAAATATGTTTATGTATATACATATATGTCTGTATAATGTGTCTACCCATGTGGGTTCATGTGAGTGTGAGCTAGTGTGTGTGAGTTATTTATTCTCGCTTCGTGACGCGCCCACGCGTTCTACACTCTGACGTGATATAGCCGAGACTAAAAAAAACACGCAATCACTAATGTAAGAGAATTATCTTATTATTAGTCGTTTATTATATACGTATTAAAAATCCATTTTATTTCAATTATTTAATAATAAGCGTAACATATTTAAATTTACTTAATACTTTGTTAAACGGTTTTTATTTTTATTTCAAGTACACACTGCAGAATTGCGATTGCTAGTGGAAATTTTGACGGTTCGGGATTATTGGAATTCTATTTAGATTATTTTTATTTTATTACAGTTTTGAAATTTATTTGAATGGATCAAAAAATTTAGTTGAAATTTTTTTTTGGGATTAATGAAAAAATATTTGATGGGATTTGAAATGTGAATGGTAGTGGTAAAAGTTTAAATTTTTTTTGAATAATTAATAGTTACAAAATTGATGGACATAATAGGAAATAAAGTTTTGTTTTTTTGTGGAATTTTTATTCGCATAATGTAATTTGATGATTGAGAAAAAAATTACTCGGTCAATTAAATCAAAGAAATAATTTTTTTTTTTTAAATATATTATTGGAAGCTTTTAATGTAGTTGTATTACCAGATACATTTTTAGGTATTTTAAACAACAATATTAAATTTCAAAGTTCGCGTTTTTGAGGCTCTTATACATCGTACTGTACGCGACACCAAAAAATTAAAAAGTTTACTTGCATGCTAACTGAAAAACCTTCATTAAAATAGAGATAAAAAACTAAACTAACATCAAACAAAAACTAATGAATAGAGAAAAAATTCAACAGTTTGTGAGATGCGTTAATTAATGAATCATTAAAAACTTGGCATGTCTGGAGAAAATAAATATATTAGTTTAAAAAACATGCTTTAATAAAAAATTAAACTAATAAGTAGAAGCGTGCACACAGTAAAAAATATTGTGTATTTGTGTCGAAAACGGATTGTGTTAAAAATTGTAGTGTGTCAAAATAACACAAAGCTTGTGTCATTTTCTTTTGTAACATAAAAAATGTGTTATATACTCTTTATTAACATATTTTGTATGTTACTGGGCAATGAACACAAAGTTTGTGTCAAATTCGCCATTAATATAACATCAACTTTGTGTTGACAGCCCGTCGATTCTTCACTTTACGCAGCAAACATTTTCACGAAAATATAATAAATATTAAATAATAAAGACAATTATATTTATATGACACTGAAGTTAGCAGACGTCTAAAAATTTTTAATTTTTTTTATTACATAAATTACAACTAAAAAGATATTTCTAAAAAATTGCACTTCTAGTTTTTAAAGTTTTTTAGATGTGACATTTTTTTTTTAATTGTTAAATTGAAATTTTTTCAATAAAAAATTTCTAAAAGTTTTAAAATATCGGTTAACTTCATTTTCATAAATTTATAACTCTGCTGCTTTACTTTTAAAACCTATAAATTATTTTTTGATTTAATTATTAAAAATTTTTCACTTTTATCCTTCCAATTATTTATAGTCGGTAATTGTTGATGTTTCGTTAAAATGTAAATGATAGAAAAAAAAAACATTTTTAAATAAATATTATTTACTGCAGTTGAGGAAATAAAAAAAAATTATTTTATAGGTTATGTTATAGGCATCAAACAGTTGATGAAAATAAATAAATTTATTTAACATTTATTTTGTGTTAAGATTGACACTTTAGAAGTGTATGATTCTTTGCGCCCTCTTGTGGTGATATTTCAACATAATCTTTGTGTTGAAAAGGGGTTACTCAAAATTTGTGTTGAAATTTCAACACATATTTTGTGTCAACCGTTTTTAACACACAAACTGTGTTGATTTTTACACAATATTTTTTACTGTGTGGAGTTGTCTTTAAGATATTTTCACAATGATTCTTCTTTCACCAATATCTGTCAATGAGATATTTCCAACAATTGACATGAAGCATCCCACGCTTTTTTACGACTTAATAAATTTTTTTGTTAATCCCTCTAGTATCATTTTAAGCTCGTAGGAAATTATTTTCTACTGTTTTGTTTGGTTTTTTATTAAAGCTTTTTTTTTTAGTTTTTAAAATTATTTTTTTTTTTTTTCATTGTAAAACGTACAAAACTCCCTAGTTGATCGTGCTCTTAATCATATATTTGTCTCAAAGATTAAACTATGCATGTCTTAATACACGCTAATGGGACAATCTTATTAAATTATTGTATCAGTATTGTCATCAGTCATTAATAAATTTGCAAAGTTATAATTTAATCCGACGTTATGAAGTGGCCAAAAATAACTTCAAAGATTCTGTTATATACATATAGGTACAGGCAATGCTAATAAAATCGTGTTAAAAAGTGATACACTTTTAAGAAGTTTAAAATTTATCAAAACTAACAGCTCGGACAGCGTTGCCAAATTTTTCAAATAAGTAGTTACACGTACGGAACTGACTAGGTAAAGTACAAAAACAGCAAAAAGTTTGGAGCTTATCAATTACGAGTACTGGCTGCCTCTACTATACACTTCAACACAAACTTTTTGCTCCGAGTATTGCGATACAACTACTTTTAAAAGCTGAATATTTAAAATTAATTAAAATTTCAAGCATAAAAGTGGATAATAAATAACAAACAGAAATTTATTAAATTAATTTATAAATTTGACATTTTTCATTTATAAATACCACATATATCCGATAGAATACGAATCCTCTATCAAGTGTTATTATTATTATTAACTGGCATATTCCAATTCACTGTGAAATAATGGAATATTTCTGAATAATTAATAACGAGAAGTTATGAATAGTTGATTTGGGTTATTAAGAGAATGAAAAATAAATATTAAATATACTCCTCCGAGAACTTTAATCATCGAGCGTAATTTAATTTACGTAAACAGGTTATTAGATTAAAAGTCTTATAAAGTATATTAACAATAATAATGATAACGATAATGGCAACGAATAAAACGATTTGAAGTATATAAAGTATTTAAATTATTAAAAAGCATTTAAACAGATCGTTGATGCATAGCAATATGTTTTAATAATTACATGTATGAAGCTATTAAAGTCAACTGTAGACAGTCTAGATTGTAGTAAATAATGAACGAGCAATAAATATCCGAATAAATGTGCAGTCATAAATAAATAAAATTAGGTAATAAGAATTAATGTTGAATAACATTAAATCATAACTTTTGGGATTTTGGGAGTAGAGGTTTTATTTTACCGAAAATAGATAACTCTTGTTCGTATTCTCTTTGCCCGGGTTTTCAGCTTTTCCAATCTTCCGTACTTAACTCTCCTGTCTTTTTATTTTCCGTCTCTACTCTGACATTGGTTAGGTATACACTACTTTTATTTCTTACTATTCACAACTGAACCTTTTCCTTCTTTTCTTTTCTTTTTAATGCCCACATTTATGCGGATAGAGCAGAGGTATGATATATTTCTATAACTTTCCTTCTCTCTCGCTCTATTACTCTATATATTACATCTATATAATACTAGTCGTTCAGTAAATATAAGATAGAGAAGCGAATTATTGATACCGTGAACACGCTACAGTGCAGATGCAGTAGTGTAGTCGAGGAGGTAAAGCTATCGAGCCAAAGTATAAACTACAAAACGCCCTCCCCCAGTATACCGCTATGCATCCGTGTACATGAACGAACATATATTTGGATAAGTATGTACGATGCACCGTGCTCCGCGTATATAAATATGTACTTTACTTTAAAGTGATACCCGTACGTTCTTTTCACGATAAATTTTATCCGGAATTTTTTTTTTTATATATTTACAAATATTTTTCATGCTTTACTTACGACGTGATAACTTGTTTTATTTCGGTATAAATTGAATCATTATATTTTTAAACATTTATATTATACAAATTATTGATATTTATATTTAAACGGGATTTTTGCATTAAATTTTTCAGTGTTAATAAAAAAACTAAGAAATATTGTGAACTTGTTTTTTATTTTTTTTTTATTTCTCGAGGGAGTGTTTTACCCCACAGCCATAAACTTCCTGCGTTTTTTAATATTGGAAAAACAAATAAATTTTCATTCATTCAATTAAAGTTCAAAAAACAATTAGTTGCATGAAAATACTGAAAATGTGAAATATTTTGTTTTTATCTTCAAAAAAATTTTTCGGAGATTTAAAACGCCGGAAAAATGGAATAAATGTTTTATAAAATACCTGCATCATGTCTAAAATACTCCTGAAATTCATAATATTTTCGTAGAGCAGAAAATCTTTGAATATATTTATAATATATAAACACTAGTGAAGCTTGAAATTAAACACAATTTTCTTCCGTAAATATATATGAAAATTTATATTCCATCGAATAAAATTTTAGTTGTAATTATATATTTACTAAAGCAAGATGAGGTTAAAGAGCTGAAAAAAATCTCATAGCTTTGGACATTTATACTATCCAAATAAAAATAAGATTTTCGGTGAACATCAAACATTTACGAATAGAAAAATGAACTGATCAATTAAACTAATATTTTATTAATGTATTCTAAAATTTGAAAAGTATCCACCGTTTAGTTTTTCTAGAAAAAAAATTGCAAAAATAACATTTAACAAGCTTTCATCACATTTTTTTTATTATTTTCAATATTAACTTCCCAAATTTAAGATAAAAAAACTATATGCAATAAATTTGAGTAGTTATTAAATATGATAAGATCTAGATAATATGACATTATCAATGTAATCAGTGCAGCCAGATTGTGGATAAAAAGTTCCCCTTCCCCTAGGCAAAATAACATAGTGCGTAATGCTGGGTGGGGATACTTTACCTACGATTTGGCCGCCGTGAATGTAATTATTGAAATAATTAAAGTTAAATTCTGTTTCTCAAATCATGTTGATCGACAATAATTTATATCACTGAGGGTTTGCACCATCGCGAAAATAGTTGAGTCAAAAATAACCAAGTCATTTAATTACATCTCTTTATTAAATAAGCAATAATCACTCATTGTTAAATTTGTTACGTTATTATAAATTAAAATAATGAATTTTAATAACTATTCGAAGAATTAAGATTACAGAAAAATTCCAACACTATTTTGACTCATTGGTTACCATTAATTTTCTCAAGAGAAAAATTTGAACCAGGACCATTATTTTGAAGAAGCTCTTTGCCTTTAATAAATTTCTTAGATCAAGAATTTTTCCGTTAATTAAATTTTTCAAAATGATCTTAATTCAAAATTATTGTTCTCAAATCAAGTTAATTTTTTTGATTAATGTATTACAAAATTCACGAGATCGATCAAAAAGTTCTACCCTTTATAATTTCAAACTGTTGATTTTGATAAACCAATAAATGTAAATGTGTAACGGAAACTTAAATTGATCCGGGAGCACTGATAAGTGAATAAACTTGGAGCTGACCAGAAGTATCATGTCTGCATGACATCCCCTACATCCGCAATTATTTTTCAGGGATCTTTGGAGCCTGTTATATATGTGAACAAGATCTTGAACTGAAGTGAGCAATTTGGAGACGTTTGCCTGACAGTATTTCTTCTCGATTGAGCTTTGTAGTGTGTTGACTTTTCTCAGTATGCTACAGTACGGGTATATCAGATTTAAGTCCGAGAAATGTTTAGCAACCGGACTATTTCAAGTCTAGTCGGAATCCGTACCGTGCTCTACACTCTATATTGCGCTAAAGTTTAGATTGCATGGATACAAAGTGGAAGGAAGAAGCTCTAATAAAGTAAACAACAATCTTGTTGGATTGAGTGACTTACCAGAGTTTACTTTGTTTAAAATGGTCTTGACAAATCAGTAGTTTAAATTTATTCAACGATATTGGATAACATGAAAACTTTATACAGTGTCGAGTCAATTGTCGTTTCACGACAGGGGTAAGAGTAAGAGTAAGAGTTAACAGCACAATCAACGATTACTTTGATAAAATTTTATCCCCCACACTAATTTATTGTACACCTCTACTCCCTGTAGTGCTCATACCTAACCATTTAGTTATACTCTGCACACTACCGACAGTGCCTCACAGCATACTCTCTTTACTTCCCGTTTATTCTCTACTTCGCTTCATGAATTTTCATTGCTGAATAATAAATCGCGTTGAATAGATCCCGAGTAAACCCAAAAGAAAAAGAACAATTAAAAAAAAAATAAAACACTTCTATATATTTTTAAATTATTTGATAAACTTCAACTTGCATTCATTCTCATCTCTACGATCAATTACTAACTCAATTACTATTGATTTTTATTTTGAGAGTTCTATTTAATTACTCGGAATATTTACGTTTTATTAACTAGATGAGGTTGCGTTGTCATCATTATGTCATACTTCAAAGGGTCAATAGTTTTCTTTGTTTTATCAAAATTGTTTCTGTCTGATTCGGTGAAAATATGTTTAATACTCAATAATGATGTTATGAATTTATTATGAAAATTTAATTTAATTTAACTACAATCAATTAATACATGAAATTAGATTAAAGAAAGCCTGTCGGGTAGTGAAGAGTCAGCCGCATGGCTGATACCCAGAGGAACTCAGTTCGAATCTCAGCGAGATTCATAACTTATCTAGATTGGAGATCAGTACTTAATTTATGAATCATTATACTCTTCAAAAGTGTTGATTAGATCTTTCTTAGATCCAAAAATTACACTGAAAAAAAAAAAAAAATTAACTCGAGTTGAGAAAAAAATTGTACCATGATAGTTT
Source organism: Cotesia congregata (assembly GCA_905319865.3). NCBI lineage: Eukaryota > Metazoa > Arthropoda > Insecta > Hymenoptera > Braconidae > Cotesia > Cotesia congregata. The sequence continues at coordinate 8,492,110 of CAJNRD030001124.1, forward strand.
TGAAAAATTTTAATGTCTTAAATCAAGTAAATAAATTTTTGAAGATTTGTCAATTTTACTTTAAAAAATTTTTGGTTTTGATTCAAGACATTCAAACTCTTCAAAATTATTTTCTTAAATACTCAAGTTTATTTCTTAACTCGAATTAATGTTTTTTGACCGTGTGACAGTTCCAATTCAATTAAACTGCTACATTTCAATGTTTATTACATTTTTTTTATATTGGTATAATTAGAAAAAATAATACAGTTAAAAACGAGTTCAGTATAATTTAAAATTGGAAAGTATAAGTTTACGTCAAGATTATGTGACTTTAAATTGGCAATTAATAAATATTACATATTAAAATTGGTTATTTTATTGTCTAACTTACATATCCAAAAATCTCATTTTCAGGTTTTCTGAACCCTTTTTTTTTTTTTTTTTTTTAAAAAACAGATATATCTTTGAACCATTACTTCAATTACTTCAATTTAACGTCTCAATCAAGTCATCAAATCTTAATAAAAGTCGAGAGTCTACCATTCAATAAAATAGCAGTTTTTACTCATTACTTTTAATTGCTTGTGATTCCACGTAGAGCAGTATCGTGATATTCTCACTGATAAAATTTCATAAACATTAAAAAAAATATTTGTACTCGTAAAATCGATGAACTAAAACGATATTTCTGTAAAATTACCAACTGGGATTCAAACTATAAATATTTCATGTGAATTTTTATTAAAAATTCCATGAACCATTTTATACTTTAAATATTTTACCAGGAAAAAAAATATAAAATCGGATCATGGATTAACGAATGGCATAAAATATTAAAATATTCATTTTAAAAACCCGATAACTGTTTATACTTGTATAGCCGTGGGTCAAGAAGTATAAAATAAAATTTTCCAGCAAACTTTGGATTATAATGACAGGAAAAAATGTTGAATGAAAACTAAAATTCAATACGTATAAATAATGAAAGAGAATAAAATGTAAATAAAAAGTAACATGATAGTAAAGAGTTAAAATAAACAGATAATTTAATCTGTTGTTGTAATAATCCTTATCGTTCAGAGCACAACAAAGATTACAAATACACATGACATTATACATAACACTACATAACACTACGGGTGTATGGTGTACAATACTTGATTTGGATTGGAACCAACCGGAGAGTGAAATACAAGAAGCGATTGAGGCTTTTCCCTGCCCTCCCCTTTTCTCTTCACCAGTTGGGAACCCCGACACATCCTTCATCCCGTTTAGTTTGCGATCAATGCAGCAGCAGCAGCAGCAGCAGCAGCAGCAGCAACCCCGACGATTTCGAATAGCATTAAACCCCAATGTGAAAACGTTTCGACTTCCGGCGGGCACAAACGAATTCCGACTGGTCCGTATGCACGCGCTTTGCAAATTCAAACTCACAACTACTGCCTTATACTTCACAAAACCCACCTCTACCACTGCTGGGTTCAATCAATCGTTCTTTGACGTGATGTATCTCTATAAATACAAAAACTGAAATCAAAATAAAAGTTAAAAAAAATATATGACAATACAAATGGTTTAAAACGACATTTTATTTCAATGATGAAAAGTCACGATGTTTTTAACTTTTTTATTGTTTTTCCAGCATAAAATCTTAGTGAACCACGGAGTCTTGAATTATTTCCCACCATTCGTTCACTTGGTTCAAGGCTTATAATTACTGGAGCCGCAAGTAGGTCGCTTTCTACTCGGCACTTTGCACAGTACCGTATACTGCCGGGACTTTAAATGCAAGAGAAAGAGTTGAAGAACTTTAGCTTAAACTTGTTAAAAACCCATGGGATATGTCTGTGGTTGATGATAATAATGATAATAACAATAATAACACTATTTTTATCTTATACATCTTCAATCATGATATTAACTTGTTTTTCAATTTTTGTCATACTCTGAAAACAAAGTTTTCTGCTCGGCACCATCTACTGTATAGTAGCGAGTGTATCGTTACGGGTACAATCCGTACAGTTACAAGTAGCAGTCTGGAAAGCGACCGTCGCGATCTATTCGGGTGCCAGTCACGATACTATTGCTACCGTTAGTATAATATACAGTTTTCCTAACCTCACTATTATTTAGATAGCAACGTGTGTATCGTGATAGTAGTAATATCGTATCGTGCAGAGCAGAAAACTTATTTTTCAGTGTACGTCGTAAGTAAGAAATACATTTTATCTATTAATTACATATTTACTTTTATAATCTTTTTGCTCTGTACACGGTATATGTAGCGCTTACAGATTAAACTCGGGACGTTTTTTAATCTTCGTTCAATTTTATCGGGTATTATTTTACTTGAAAAGGGTTTATTTAATTAAGTAGTATATTATTGAAAAAACTAACGGTAAATATTTACTAACTTTTAAGTGAAATTGAATTTTTATTTTTTAATAACTCAAATTCAATTTTTAACAAATAAAATTTGTAATTTTTATCGAATTTTAATCTTAATAATAAATATATATTTAAACGATTTAATTATGGAGTGTTACTTAATAATAGTCACTTCGATACAGATGCTCAAAATAATTCTGACAGGCTTGAAGAGACTTTACGAGTCTAAAATTATGATACGTTCCTAAAGAGACTGATTATGTTGATTTATGGGCAAAGCGCAGTGGAATAGTTTGACTGATTTGGTTCGGAGCAATTCGAAGATTAAAATTTTTGATGAAACAAGTCTATGTATCCAAAAATGTTTAAAATATGATGAAACATTATACAAACATGATTTGATGTAAAGAAGATAGAGAGATAAAAATGTTTAATCCGAACTCGTCACGAGTAACGACAAATTTGGAAGAAAAGACCAAAAAAAATACATATTTTAGCATATCAAAATTTCTTACGATTATTTATAACTTTCAACAAGACATCGCTTCCAACCCAAAACAGTTGAAATTACATTATTTCCAGAGCGGTGAAAATATCAGGACACAAACTAAGATTTTAAATTCAATTTAACCGTACATTCACAACTTCGAAACTTACTTCTCAAGACTATTTTCATCACAGCATAAGTTATAATTATAATCACAATCACAATATACATAGACTGAAACGAATGTGTATTTGAGTAATGAGAGCTTATATTTAATAATGAAACTAATTTTTAAGCTTCTCTCTTTTCCGTTATTTACTACGCAAAAAAAATTAATGTAAAAAATTTCTTATCTCCACATAACTACTAACATTCACGCGCACAGTTTAAAATTCCTCTGTTAATAAAAACTCAATATTTATTTTACACCAAGCAGATTAAATTTTTATCGCCATTTTTAAAATTCACTGCTCACTCACTCTCATTACATCTAATCAAAATAACGGATATAAATAATGGATATCAATTAAGAGTAAAATACATACGGACATACGCGTTTAAAATCGACGGTAATATTATCGTAAGCATTAAAAGTTTGTTAATTAAATATCAAAGTAATGTATGTATGGTAGTGACTAGCATGTGAATAAATATCAATAAATGCTAACGACTTGTTGTAATTCATTATAATCTCAATGCATTGAAAATTATACTCCAATAAATTAATTTGTACTATCAATTTAGTATGTACAGTGGATGCAAATATATAAATAGACATAAACAAAACATTGTAAATGAATGGAGATTCGACTTTTGAACCACGCGTTTGTTTCTCGATACGATGTACAATGATAGAAACAATTATCGAGTTCTCCACATGTAACACGAAATATATACATCCTGCACATGGATATGACATTCCATTATAATCTCCAGAGTAATGAACAGCCAGTGAACTGAATCAAACAAACAACCAACAAGCTGACAAACCAACAAAACTTTTTTAATGACTCATGAACCTCTCTCTACGTAATATAATTTTTAATTTTTTTATTAATATTTTATGTTGACCTTTGAACACCGGATCTTATAATTTTAATTATATTTTTTGCTTATCTTTTTTATCTTCCACAAGTAAAGCGCTCAGCTTTTAAGTCTTGAGGGCTACTTCCCTTGTCCCCTTTGCCTGGCCAGAGATAGTAGTGCTAGCTCTAGCTCTATTTCTGCTCGGTAGACTCTTTGCTTGCGTCTTGCCTTTTACTTGCCTCTACTCATACAACTCGGCGCCATACTCAACTTCTTTATTTCCTTTACTTTCGTTCTTTGCTCCTTTACTCGAGATATATCCAACCCCTCCGGGCTAGAAAATGTCTTCGTGGCATTCTCTCTATTTTCTATTCCTTTCCTTTATACCCGACTAACACCGACACCGTTATACAGACGGTATAAGTAGACAGACAGAGACATAGACACTCATACCCGCTCGAGAGACCGTTTCATATAAATTTTGTGATGTAAAACGTGTTTGAAATAATACTACCATGAAATCACTATTATTTGAATTTTCTTGTATGTTTACATTTTAGTTTTTGTTTGTATCAAAATTTTTTATTTTGTCTTGCAGTTGAAAAATTTTAACGAGTACATGTCTTAGTTATAACATTAAATATATCTAGCAAAAATTCAAATTTTTTCATCAGTACACTGAGAAAAAAAAATACTCTTACTCAATTAACAATTTCTTGGTTCTAGAAATTCGATGACGATCAAATATTCTATTATTATTAATTATTAATTTCTTTATTTAAATTAAGTAAAAATTATTTCAATCAATTTAACAAGTTCTTGAGCTAAGAATATATATTCTTGAAAATTTTCAAGAACATGAATTATTGTATCAAGAAAATTTTTTTAATAAAAGTATGTTTTTTTTCTCAGTGTAGAAAATTTGTATGAAAAATTAAAATTTAATTTTACAACTGCTACAAAATTTTCCTTTTTTAATAAATTTATACCTAGATATTTAAATAGACCAAAAATAGCCCATCATAACTATCTACTAAAATTTTACTCTCGCTTCTATGATTTATGAAATTTTTGATCAATGTTCTACACTTTTAAGCATCTGCATATTGTGAATGTTCATCTATATTTTTATCAAAAATTAAAAGAATTTTTATAATGATTTTTGACAACCCCTTAGAGCATTTAATTATTTTAGTTATTAACATACATTATAAATAAAATTTTCCCGAACATAAAAACACGAAAAAAGTAAATAATTAAAATAACAAATGTAAAAATGTAAAAAAAGTAAACTAAGTGATGTTAATAATCATAAAGAAGAGGGTTTAAAAGTGTAAACGTGAGTCAGCAGTAGCAAAAGTAAATTTCAGCCACAATTCTACAACACCGCGATCTCAACGCTCCGAATTAACTTTCTAGCTCTGGTCTTTACTTTCATCTCTTTTTAACAAAACTCTTGGTACTGTAGTGCTATACCACGTCTCTTTGGGTTTAGCCGGTGTCTCCCCATTCCTGGGCTAGAATAATGTACAGTACAAGTAGAGGAAGAGGATGAGTAGAGGTATCTGTACAGATGAAACTCGCTCAACTACAACCGTCTATATTACTCTGTATCCACAAATACAGCATACACTGGTATGGTATGGTTGATACACAGACTACAGGAGTAACTGTAAGCTCTATTCGTCGGACTATGACGATGGAGACGAGCCGAGTACGGGTACGGGTGGTAAAACTTAAATCCGTCAGATTGGATTCGCCACTTTTCTCAACAGTTATATTGGCTGGCCAGAGTCCAGAGAGCAAGGCAAGAGCAAGAGCAAGAGATTTCGCTTAAGACGTTTCAATCGGTCATCACGTCCCCATTTTAAACCGAGCAAATCCCTTCAATTATTCTTTACACCAGCTTGCCTTTCGTTATCCCCTACTTAACTAAGTAAAGTAAATAAATTTATTAATACTAATATTACATACGCATTAATACGTGTATAATATATTATCACACAACGATTTAATAGTGGAAAAGCTAAACAATAGAGTTCGGAAAGTGGGAAATTTTTTTCTCCAAAATTTATCTTAATTTTTTATTTTACATATATTGGAAATTTTGTCTTAGTTTTAATTTTCTATCGATAAAATTTTCTCTAAAAAAATTTTCAAATTTTATTAAAAATCATTTTTAATACGACGAAAAAAATTTTTGAATTTTGTACCAAAAAAATATCAGTAGAAACATTCGTAAGAATTCAAATTTTTAGTTATTCAAACTCTTGTCCCTTTATAAAACCAAAAGAATTTCTCCCCATTTTTCTTCATCAATTAATCATTATTGTATCACTAAAAGTTTTTTTAGAAATCAGTATTTAAATTAACACATCGTCTTTCGGTACCGCGCCAATTGCTATAAGTCAAGCCAACCAATTATTGCACAAATTAAATTGACCGTTTTAAACTCTCAATAATTTTAAGAGTCCAAAATCAACATTTAAAATTCTCGTTCTATTAATTAACCAAAAAAATTTTTCTCCACTCTTCTTAATCAATTGGAAGTCCTCCATTTAGCATTCGCCGACCGAAAATTCGATTTATTTTATTTAACTTAATGTACATACCAAATAAGGAACTTCTGTACATTCTATCTCTTATTTATCCGCAAAGCCTTTTATATTTATATATAAATGCACATATACATATATTTAAGCGCATACAGGTATATATATATATATATTCATTGGAAGTCGTGTATGCAAACAGCATCTTACGATGGGTCGTTTCTTCTCGGTCTACCATGCAACAGCTTCAGTAATGTCGTACATGTAAATGTATACGGCCTTGACATCATCACTCGACTTGTTGTTGCTTTACACCATCGTGAAAGTCATCTTTATTATATTATAATGATATCAATATCAATGCATTGCACACTGTATATAACAATTTAAAACGACACACTATTTGCTATTTATCATTATAATACAATCATTATTTTATTTTATCTATTCGCATATAAGTTCAAATTATTTTTATATTTATTGTATTATATTATGAATGACTTTTTCTTACAAGTTATTCTTTCTGTTTCTGTTTTCTTCTCTATCGTAAAAATTATGATTGACGGTCTATTTATTTTTGTTTTTATTTACGGTAATCCCTTGAATTTGAAGATGGTAATGGAGATTTATTTTAACAACTTGCGGTATATATATATATATATATATATATATATTTCGGAGCAAGTATGTTATATTTCAAATACGTGGGCGAACAAGAATTCTGAGACCTTGGAACGTGATTGAATCCTACTGGTTGACCCACTCTTTATAAACTCTGTCTTTTGCACGAAAACCGACTACGCTGAAAAACATTTATTTACTTTTTGGTAAAAACAAGATTTTGATTTATGCCAATAACTATGTAATAAATAAATTGATTTTATTTGTAAAAAATTAATACAAGCCGACCTCAGACTTCGGGCATCGAAATATCGACGAGACTAAAGTTCACTGGTTGACCTTCCGATTATTTTTATTCTAAACAAACCCACTTGTTTTTATTTTAGGATCGCGTTTTGTTGATTAAGAAATTACACCTGACGACAATTAGGAAGGATCAAACAGTAGCAGAGAATTTTTTTTTAATTCTTTTTTATTGTTTGTCAAAAGCAAAAGAGATCCTCGTCACCTCTGCTCGCTCAAAAGTTTTGCGTGTACCGTAAACGTTTGGAAGCAGCAGTTGGATAGAGTATAATATATATTTAGCAGCATTTGTGGAGCGGATGCTACATGGATTGGCGCAAGTCCAGTGAGTTCAGGATTACACACCACTGTTCGTTTAGCTTCTGCTCTTACTCCTTACACACACCAGTTCTCACACGATAAATTATTTTTTTTTGTCATCGTCTGAAAAAGTTCGTGTTTGGATTGTTTGGTTAATTTTTTATAATTATAGGTGTTAATTTATCATAATCGTTTATCGAACAATTTAAAATTTTATTTTCATAAAACAATTTTAAAGATTTTTATTTCTTCAATAATTCAATTATTTTAAATTAAATCATCAATTGATTTTTCAGTCAAAACTTCAAAGTTACAAAATTTTAAGGAACATTGATTGTAAAATTTGATCATTTTTTATTTGTAAAAAAAGGAAAATTTTTATGAGTAAAATCATACATGTTGATTGAAAAATTTCAATTTTTTTAAAAATGAATTATTTTTAATAAATTACTCAGTCAGAGTTTTAAATTTACAAAATTTTTTTTAATAAAAAAATTTTAAAAACTAATTGTTAAAAAATTTGACATCATTTTTAAAATTGTCAATTTAAACGAAAAATTTTTCACAGTACATTCAACTTCCTTTCAGCCAGTAAGTTATTTTTTTTTGTTTTTTCAGTATTTTTGTTCCACTTGGTGTCTCCAAGTGCATCCGACACGGTTTTCCCCTTCAGTCTTTACGAGGAAGAGAACAACCGCTACACACGTGTGGTGTGTGCCGTTTTTGTTCCTTCAGCTCCCGACCTTCTTATTCTCTTCCTCTTCCCTCCTCTCTCAATTATATATATATATATATATATCTCTTTCTATTCCCGAGCGCTTCATCGTCGATAGGTGATTACAAATACATCCAGACTATCGCCCTTAGGGTGACCAAACTCAAACGATTCAGAGACTTGTTTCTCAGCAATTTAAATCTTTACTAACGCCAATTATTTATTTTTCCCTTCAAAAGCATTCTTCGACTAAATTACATAAAAATAAAACTAAATAAACTTTAATAAAATCCTCGCTCGTATTAAAAACCCATTTTTTAAAGTTAAATTGGGATAAAATAAATTTTCTATCCTGAGTTTCAGTATAAATAATTATAATTAAAGATGAATTTGGGCGCGAGCGATAGTAAAGTCGTGCTCCAATTCCAACCATGAATAAGCTATTAATATCACAGGCCGTCGCAAATCAAGCCGGACGTAAAGTATGCTTGGAATGGCTGCTTCTCCCTTCTCTGGGTAAAAGACCAGCCTTCTCTTGCCCCGCGGACGATCTCCTCATGATCGCACACAACAGACCGTATAGTACCGGGATAGCAGTAGTATACTTTACAGAAGTATAGAGAAGAGAGCCTTTGCTGTTTCATCTCATCTCGTATTCTCTTCTTCTATCTAGTGAACTCCGACTCCAACTCCAACATGATACGATACGATACGACTTTTTTTACCCAGACACACACTATTTTACTTTAAACTATATACACAATATTATAGACCGCCGATTTTATTCAGCCGTTTCCCTCGATAGACGGCTGCACTGGTTTTTTAAAATTTTATTTTCATTTTTTTTACCTCAGTTTCAATAACAATTATTATAATAATTAAAAGTAAACTGCACTTGATTCAATAAATTCGATTAAAAAATTAAAATAATTTTCTTTGTTAAAAATTATTTTCTTGAATCTTTAAAGTTAAATCTCTTGAAATTCTTTTGCACATATTTAATCAAATTTAAATTAATAATTCTCTTTACAAGTTTGTATAAATTCAAATTGAATTCAACAGTCAGAATGTCCCAAAATTTTGTTCAATTTTCTAGATATTTAAAATTCATATCCTGTTTTTTTCTACAATACTCTATTGTTGACGCTAAACTCCAACAGAGAAAAATGGACAAAATGCGTCTCATGAAAAATAATTTCTATTCATTTTTTTTATTGTTATATATTGGCCTTAAACTTTCTTCGTGTCATCAAACTAATAAAATTTTTGTACCATTGTAAAAAGTTTATAACTTAAATGGATTTTAGATCTCTCTGATTTAAGAATCAAGCAATCTTCGAGTCAAATAAACTTTTTTTTTCAGCATACTAATTTAATAAATTTTTATAGTCCATACCTCAAAAAAATTTTAAAAGTCAATGAACTCAACATTTATAAAACAAACTTTAAACTTCAAAATTTTGTTTTTTTTTTTTTAAACTGAAAGAATTACAAAATCTGAAAGCTTAATTCTCTTAAGTATTCTTTTTATCTCTTAAGACTTGAAATCTTCTTGCAATTATACTTAAAAAGGTATAAGCATCTTTAAAAGTAGAAGAATTTTGTCGATCTTCAAATGATACCCTAGATACCAGCGGAACTAAACGACAATATACATATAGGTAATTTAAAACAGTTGGCAGTTAGTACAACATAATACAATCGACAAGAGTCTTTTGCGATTTGTTATTATGAGTTTAAAGCTTACAATCTCACTTTAATGCTTTTTATTTAACAACGATTGTATGCATCAAGAATAATAATAAATAACACCGACTATTTCCGTTTGTTCTTCGTCTTTATCGTAACTATTTTTTTTTTCTATTTAATAAACCAATTAAAAAATAAACTTACTTTTACAGTACAGCAATGGTAATGGATGATAATAATACTGTATATACATAATATTCATAAAAATATATTCATGCAACGGTATGATATTAATTTAACGAATACATAAAGCTATGTTTGTATCGTCAATATAAATTCCACGAAGTCGCGGAGATTTATCACACGAATGCAACTGTGTATTAAAAAACGATAAAAGTAATAAATTCTCACTTTACTCAGCAGGACAATCTGCAGATGGAATTCAAATATCGACTTACCTGAAACAGAAATAATAAAACAAATAAATATTTATCCATTATTATTTTTATTAAAATTAATATTAATTCTATCATAACTAGTTTATAATAAACTTTATTTTATCGAGTTTTAATTAAGTTAAATTAAATTATATCACTGCCAATTACACATTTAAACTTTCTGTCCACAGCCAACCGCAATTGTCTATTTTAAACGAAATATCGTTGCTACAAAGGTCGTTGACTGAATACTAAGATATGGAAATTTTTCATCAATATTATCGATGCGATGGCGTCATTTTACGTAGCGATAATAAATACATATTAGTTACTTTTTCAAATAACTTTAATATACAAAGAATAAATACTAATTCTTTTCTACAAAAAAATTGAGTAATTTTTTAATTCTATAATATATATGTTTAGAAAATTTTACTGGTTGAATAAGTCATTGATAATTATAATTATCTATAGTCGAATCTCGTATGTATGAAAGTTATAGTAACGAGAAATACGTCCAACTAAATTTAAACGATTTACTCTTTCATTTTATCATTAATTATTCTGCACGCTGTTCGTATTCACGCGACATAAAAATTCACAAAACGTATACATGTTTTCGCAAAAAAAGAAACTCAACTATTGTTACTGCAAACTGAAAAAACTGAAGAGTTAAATTAAATGATACACGGGGAAAATAAAAGATCAGAACTGAAAGAGTATGAACAATAACAGAAAAAAATCTTGGAAAACATTGATCTTTTTAAAAAAACAAATTGGAAAATTTTTTTTTACGAGTATTTATTTTTTTATCAAAAGTCAATGATTTATTTATTTACACTGCGAAAATAATTATTTTGATTTAAGAGAAAAATTTTGGAGACAAATAAAATTTACCGTCAAAAAAAATTTTTAGCTGAAGAACGTAATTAATTCAAAATAATTTCCTTGGTTTAAAAATTTTTCTTTTGAATTGTTATTTTTTTTTTTTTAAATGTTGTAACTTTGATTATTCAATTATACACAAAAAAAAATACTTACTTCAGCCAAGAAAATTAATGAAGAAGATTAAAATAGTCTTGGCCCAAGTAACATTTTTCTTGAAACAAAAAAATTGAATTTTGCCCAAAATAATTGTCTTCGCATAGAAAAGAAAAGCAATTGAAAAATTACAGCTTTTGTATCAATAAAAAAAGCTCTAAACGAAAAACTGATGAAAATTAAATCCCAAGTATTTATTTTTAGTTTCAATTATAATTTTACAGTTTTAAAATGTATTTCTCAGAACAATTTTTTTTTTCCGTATTTTTTAAACAAAAAAATTTTCTCTCTCATCAAAAAATGATTACTTCTGTGTAATGTTAAAACATGACAAATTCCTGCAATAAATACCAACTAAAACAGCAATTATTATAACTAAATTGAAAATTTAATAATTATATCGAATACTTAACGGCAATGTAAACTACAAAGAGTTTGTAGGAGCGATAAATATAATAATATAATAAAAAATAAAACTAAAAATCTAAATGAAAATAACGGAGTCTACAAAAAGGAGCTCGTTGTCAACGGATAACGACTGAACACGATACATCCCATGGGTAAGGATACAAAAAGTTAAATTGATATAAAAATACAATTTTCTCTTGAGAAAAGTATCAGTAGATAGGTATAGAATATATAAAAGTGCAGAACAGTTGAACTACTACAAGGACGACTGGGAAATATTTGCATCCGGTAATTGGATAGATATGCGACGAGGTGTGCGAAAAAGAGAATGAGGCAAATGGGAGGCCGCAAATGGATGCGTTACCAGTACATATAATAGGAGTAGCGAAGAGATGTAGTAGATGTAGTATGTACGTAGGTAATGTACAGTACTAAGCGTGATATACTCGGCAAGTATAGGTTTAGGTTTATACAGTATAACTTTAGTATTATACTGTGAATAGAACGAGGAGGAAATAAAACGGGAGCACGCAGTCAGGAAGTTTAAAGAGAGTACCCACTATTACTATGCACTATCACATGAAACGAGTTTAGTTTTAAAACTAAATAAGAAAATAATAAACGTATAATGTAATATAATATACAAGTTAAGTGCAGCTAGTAACTATTTGTCTTTATCTATCTGTCTCTATCTCTATCACGTACTGGCTTCTATTCCTATAGAATAGTTTCATTTTGTAGATATTTGTTAGTCGCGTCCTCCAGAGGCCCTTGTCATGCTTAGCGTACAGTCCACACTGCACAATTCAACGTCTTATCTCTTTCTCTCTCTCCTCTGGGTCTTGGCAAGTGCCGTGAGACATCCCGTGCACCGACTCGCTAATTATAGACTCGCGATTACAGCACACAGCCGTTCGTTACCAAGAGTCAGTCCGAGCAACCAACCAACCAACTAACTTCCGTTTCTCGCACGTTTTCATTCCTTCGCTTTATATTACTTATTCGGACACGATGTAATGTAATATAACAAATAACATATAACATAACTATATAAAGTATTATTGAATATATATATATATATATGGTGGATGTATTTATCAGTGCATGAATGTATACGCAGTACAAGTAGTAAAAATATAAGTAATAGCTTTTTATGCTTTACAATGACAATTGTACATACTAGGCGAACAACTAATTTGTTATTATTGTTACTTCAGTTATATATTTTATTTATTTTTTTTTTTTTGGTTAATCATTTATACTTTTAATGTACTTTTATTATTGTAATTACGAACAAAGAGATGTTTTATGAGCAGAGTTAAAAGAATGAAATAAAAGGTTTTTAATTTTAATATTAAAATTTTTAAACAATTTATTTTTAATTTGTTATTATTATTATTGTTATTTTCTCAAACGAAAAGTTCTGCTACCTTTTCCTTGCTTCTTCAAACGTACGATAACGTCTGGTTTTGACGTGTCTCTTACTATTTTCACCTTGTTATTTCACAGAGCTTGTCGAGCGAGTTGATCCAAGAAAGGAAAATGTAAGATGAAAAAATCGTTTTTTAAACGTGAGTTGACGTACTCGAAGGAACCTTGACCCTTCGTTATCACAACGCTATATCATTTAAGTATTTTTGTCGGCAAACTGAGGACTTTGGATTTTCCCCCGAGAGTATTTTTTGTTATAAGCTAATTTAAGTATTTATTTATAACTTATAATTTGTAATGAATAAATTTACTGTGCGAATAAATTGAACAAATTTCAAAGTTTGAGTTTAACTAAAAAACTTTATAACTTAGTGGTACACTTTTTCAATGCCTACTTATCAATTCATATCGAAATCGAAATTATTTCTATTACATGTCGACGAGCTGTCATTCATATTTATTTATTTATGATACATGAAATGACGTGATAAAAAATTACATGGAAAAGTATCGACTGTAAATATATGATGTGACTGATAAAAATGAGAGAAAGTTTTATTATTATCGTCAGATATAAGGAATAATAACAAGTGAAGAAAAATCGTTAATAAAATCTACATCGACATATTATAATAATAATAATAATAAGAAAAATATTAATAATAATAAAATATTATGGAGTAAAATTTCACTTTAACTTGACGGTTTTCAACCGATAGACAATACGTGAATACATATAATTTTCCGTTTAGAGAGTACATACCGCGATGTTCCACAAGTTCCATTTTCAACTATCGAGAAAATGTGTGTACATATATACATTATATATTATGGTAGGACGAGAATGGCCGCCACCCAAGGCGTATCGCTTTCACGCTGCATACGCTCGATCGGATCCAGGGATCGGAGGTGCAGAACTCGACCAATGAGTATCCGATGTCTCGGCTATTGGTTTTTATCTCTACCAAAAGCACATTACACCTTGCACCTTTCGACTAACCTATTTTTTATTAATATTCAACATTAAGTTAAATAGACCATCGATAAAATATAAACAAATAAATATTGCACAATATATAAAATAAATCAGCTTTATTACGAATATAAAACACCGGAGGAGAATTTAAATGAAATTAGCTGCGTAATAGTATATGACTGATTTATTGTATTTGTAAAAGCTGATAAAAGATGAATGTATAATATAGAACGCATACAATGTCTGCATACACATGTATTATATTTGTGTGTGAGTTTGTAAGTGTGTTTGGGTATAAATTGTTTAAATCAACTTGTCGAGCTGACTTAACACTTTCTATCCGAGTAGAGCAAAAGACAACCGAGGATGAAGGTGCGGGCGAAACTTTTAACACACAGCGATTTCCCACGCGCAAGATGGCGCACGTCAGCACTTCCGCCGATCCGCAACTAAACATTAATCATAAAAGTTTCGGACTCTAGTTTACCTATACTTTTAAAGTCTCGAGGTTGTTATATGTCGGGCAAATTAAAAAAACGTACAAGTAATATAAAGTATTTTACGAACGTAGAGACGTTTGCACTTTTATAAAAATAAAAAACATCCAAAGGCTTGATATATATATATATATATATATATGCATGTACGTATACAAGCTTTGCTTTTATTTTAGTATCAATCAATTAATGTAATTACTTTTTATTTATACCCGGCGTCGTCTGCGATTCGCTCTTTTATTTTATGTAACTCGAGCAACAAATCAATTGTCTCGTCAACCAACAACACATTTAATTTTTTTTATCCATTACACATATGTGCATACACATGCAAATAATTACACGGGGATAATAAAATTAAAGGCAAATTAAGAGAATGAAAATGTATTTGTATATTTTAGTATTTATGTATGTATGCGAGGAAAAGTTTATGAGAGTGACGGTTCAACGGCAAAGTGAAAAGAGGAGAAGTAAATTTACGTTAACCGGTTCGTCAAAAAAAGGAGCAGCCCAGAGAGAGAAAAAGCTTGTATGTATATATATGTTGGCAAGTATTATCGATCCTCAGTATATCGTCGGCATGCCAGACACTATCGCATGCTTGCGGTGCACGTGTGCTTGTATAGTTCGCAGTTCTCTCTCGTGGTAACGTTCTATTCTATTCTCTGTTCGTATTATTATTATTATTATTATTATTATTGTTGTTGTTGTTGTTGTTGTTATTATTATTATATATACACATACAACCGTACTGAGTTTGAGAGGGCAGTCAATGCTATTTTGCTATATTGGCGCGCAAGCGTTTCACACATATGTGCCCCGCGTAATCTCAACACCCCTTCGCCCTTCCCCGTCTCTCCCAAAACATATATGGACGTTAGTACAATACATAATATTTTAGCAATGTCCTCGATGAATCGCGACTTACGAGAGCATCTATGCATCTCAATTATTATATTGTCTAGTCTTGCCAAAATTCTCGGGCTTTTTCACTCACGTCACCGTCTAATTATTATTATTATTATTATTATTATTATTGTCAACTAAACACAATCTCTAATGAACATAATTTATACTAACAATATTTTATGAGATAAAAAATACACTAAAAATAAATAATACAAAGATTATTTTTATAGATTTATATGTTAATTTATATTATAATCGTTGTAATTATATTTATTATGATTAAATTAAATTTTTGTTCAGTCATTTTTTTAAATTCATCTGAAAAATAATTTTTAAATTTTCATTTATATACTTCTTACATGTTTTTATATTAATCTTTAATATATTTTAATTATAATTAAAAAGTAAATAAAAATCGGCAAAAATTTATCTATTGAAAGTATATTTTTTTTTTTAATTTTCTAAATATTTTTTTAAAAAATTTTCTTTATCAAGAAATTAAATTTACCGTAAGAATTACTGGCGACTTTACCTTGACTGTAATAAATAAAACTGATTGTCAAATAAAACTGTCAATTGGTAGTTTAACAATCAAAACATTTCACACGATAGGCGGATTGCAACATTCGCCCGAACAAAAACTTTTAACTACTCGTGAGAATTATTCTAAAACAATGTATTATAATAACAATATAGTGCCCAATAAAAATGAAACTGTTGTAATATTTTGATGTATACTTTTCAGGAAATATCTTAATGCATTTGTTTATGCTAATATAATAAACATAATGGACCAAAAGTACTTAACAATAAATAAATCTAAAATGTAGTATTTTACAATTTCAAAACTAAGCAGGTGGATAATCACGTTTTATTTCGTAAATAACAGCAGCTTTTGCTAAGTCGTGATCTAATAACGAATCATCATTTGATTTATCGATTCTAGATCATACAACACCGTATTAAGAATCATGACTATACTGTCGGGTATTGTGAATTGTGTTTACGTTGTGTGACTGGAACTGGATGACTAAAGATTTTATTCTGTAGAATTTAAATAGGGAAATCTTTAATATATTAAAATCGATACATCAATAGCTATGGCGGATAAAAAATGACTCGACTTACAATCAGTACCAGTGTGCTGAGTTGAATAGTAGTCTTTGGATCTATAGTCTGTCGATCGATGTGATGACTCGGGATTTATTTTCCTTGGGCGACGATAAAGTATAAAAAGGATACCTAAGCAGTGCGAGACTTGTCATTATTATCTTATGAGTTAGTGTAGATATATATTTGTATATACTGTTTAAGTTGCTAGAATGGCTTTAGGCGCCGCGTCGTAATACTTGAGTGTATAAACATATAGATATATATGTGTTATATTCTATTCGTAAAAAAAACGGGTCGCGGACTTGGATCATGCAACGACCCGTGGGTAGATTGGGGTCACGACTCAACATAAAAAACCTTCTTTCTTTCTCATACTCGGGATCGATTGAAAATATATATACACCCATATACTTTATCCTATAAATATATCTATGTAGATTTCTACATGAATGATCGTTTCATTTTAGTGAAAATTTTTTTTAATTTGGAAAAAAAAACATGAAAATAAAGAAAGGTACATTAAAATTTGAGATGAAAGTTTTCTTACTGAAGCGCAGTTGGATTAAAGGAAATATGAAGAATTATTTTTTTTTTGTAATTATAAATTATGATGTAAAGAGATTGATGTATTTTTTCGGATGTCTGGATTGAGTCCAAAGATTCGCAGTTTTAACATTTTAATTAATTAATGTGTTTTAAAAATTTAAACGAAAGTATGTTGGGTAGAAATTCGTGAAAATTCGATCTTGACAGTGAAAAATTACACAACGATAAAATAATTTTCAGTTGACAGTAGAAAGTTGAGGAAAGTTTTAATTAATAATAATGATAGTAGAAAAAGTTTTGGTTAAAATTAAATTTTTATTCTTAATTCTAAAGAATTAATTTTAAAAATTAAATTTATTCAAGTCAGGGGACTTTTATTTCATTTTTCAATAAATAATAATAATAATAATAATAATCATCTTGGCTCTAAAGAATTAATTTTTGAAATAAAATTTATTTAAGGCAGATAACTTTTTTTTCACTTTCCAATAGATAATTAAGCAATAATAATAAAACATTTAATGAAACATTAAAGATACAAAGAGAGTAGTGGTTTTAACAATAAATAAAAAAAGTTTAAAATGTGTAAAACGTGAACTTAATGATTGCACAGATGTTTTTGTTTAACTCTCACGAAGGGAATTTTATCTGAGTGATGAAGAAGATTGGATTCCCTGGTGATTTTGCGGTGGACCCCAGAGGCAATAGCACTTCTTACTTGGCTTATGTCTGATGCTTCTACCTTTACTTTATATTACTAATACATATATATTCAGCATTGAGTAGAACACGTCGTACAGTATATATCGTATATTGTATATATTTAAGTTGATCGATCGTAAACTCGGAAGCGTCGATACGTCAAGTGGAGAATAAGAAACTGTGTTTTAAGTTAACGATTATCAGAGTCCCTCAGGTATACGATGTTTAAATGGTCGATTAATGTCTCAAGTGACGTAACTTTCCTTTTAAACCGATCTTCGATCTATATTAATCCATATTTTTATTCAAACTACATGATTTAAAAAATTAAGTTAAACTTGAAAAAAAAATCCTTATCCAAGAAAATTATTTTGAAGAATTTTTTTTTAATTAAAAATAATCACATTTTTTCTTTGTGAAATTTTTATTAATAATTAATTATTAATTTTATGTTTAAAATACAATAATTAAATATTAAATTAATTTTAAGTTTTTTTTTTATGAATTTTAGTTGCAAGTGAAGCAATAAAAAGTTTAAATTTAATTACACGTCAGCGAAATAACAAATACATACACATACATTATATATGTATAACGGATAGGAGCACCGTTGGCAGTAGGTTGTCGTTACGGCAATCTAACACAAATTACAAACTCTCTGTGATGGTAATACAAATGACTATTCTATTCCAAGTATAAACTATCACACTCAACTCTTGCTATTTTATTCAATTTTGCGACAATTATAATGCTTCAAGAGAACTCAAAATTATTTCAAAATTTTCATAAGTATGTTGAGCGGTTAAATTAAATCGGTAAAATGAGTTGATTTTTTATTGACGGTAATTGATAAAAAGTTATATACATCAATAGAGAAACTTTCGAATTTTATTGTAAAAGATCGAGCTTAATGTTCATATACACAGAGAAAAAAATACTCTTGAATCAAGTATATAATTTTGAAGAATTTAATATCTTTGATTTGAGTAGAAAATTTCTTGATTTAAGGAAATTTTATTTGATTCAAGAATTTTTCGTCTTGATTCAAGACAATTACCCTCTTCAAAATTTTATTCTTGGTTCAAGAATTTTTCTCTTGAATCAAATTAATTTTTTTTTAGTGTACATACACAAGACAAAATGTTCACATACGTATACAACACTAAAATTTAATAAAAAAAAATATTTATCGCATCACAGTGATTCATAAACAGAGTATGACGCAGACTCAACGGGAATAAAAAAAAAATTTAGCATTTTTGAGGTTTGGAAAAGTGACATAAATCATTTATCTTCAGAAGAATTTTTGAGAAGGTATATTTATACAACTTCAGAAATTTAAAAACCTGCCTACCGAATCCCCAAGGCCTTGGAGCCTCGGTTGGTACCGAGGGTTTAAAATCAGTTCTCGAAAGTGGATATGTAACGTCAAGAATAGACAAAATATTATTCTTAAGTTATTTAAGAGGAAATATTTTATTTCATTCAAGCGGTTTTGAGTGAAAAATGAAAGCAACCGGAAATTGACCTTTTTAAATTGAAATAAAAATTCTTACCAAGGGAATTTTTTCCGTCAATCACGATCGACCTTTTTCAATTAGGAGTGACGGGGCTGAAAGTTCCAACTTAAACGATTAAATCAAATCAAGTGCGAAAAATATAAAGAATTTAAAAAATAAAATTTTGAAAAATTCTTCAGTTCAAGAATTTTTTTTTTAATCAAATTAATTTTCTCAGTGTAAAAATAATTTCACAAATTATTCAAGTCTTTAAAATATTCCTCCCCCAAGTTCAACTCAATTGTAATGTAAATACATGCACATGTGTGTCTTAAGTACATGTATCGTGAAAATTAATCTGAAATAAACGGAATAATTGAATTTTATGACAAGAGTGTGTTACAGTTGTCATGCAAACCTTAGTCAGAGTGAGCAATTTATCAGATAATTATTCGAAACACGTGCGTGCTTATTCGCCCCATCTACCACGATGCTGATGACGATCAATCGAAGGTCGGGGAATCCCAAATCAAATTCAACAATTCAATACGGATTTACTATCATCATCTGTCTTGTACTTGCCAATTCCAGTCTAATGTATTGCGATGAAAATACATTATTCTCTTTTTATATAAAAATATATATACATATATTTTTATATAACATCTCCGGTCGTATGTATTACGCCAAAGTTAGGAAACATCGCGAATATTTTTCCTCAATAAATAAAAAGAAAAAAAATAGCAGACAACTACACATATGTATAAATATAAAATTTATCGGTTACTTCTTTAGCAGATTCTTTTTTTGTAAATAGATAAAAGAATGTGCTGACAAGATTATTTCGGGGTATTGCTGGTTTAATACTCTGACAGACAACACACAGCTCAACTTGTGCTCCGAGTATAGTGTCGACGACCTTCCAAGTAATATTAACACTTTTATTTTAAATAAATACAATCTAAAATATTGTGGGTGTCACTATAAATATAAATATAAATATAAATTTAAATATAAATGCATCCAAGTATTTATATTTAATTTTAATGATATTAATAGCGAATAAAATCATGATAAAATACAAGAATAATTTTTGATGTACAAGGGTTAGAATAGCAGCAGTGCGTGATATAAAAATGAGAAGAACCCTCGAGACAATGACGATGACGAGTCAAGAGGGAGTAAAAAATAATATCAAGCCTCGATCAAAGATGCTCATTCACGGACATAAACCGTACCTGCTGAAGGGATCTCGGGCTTTTATGTTATATTCTTTTATTATTATTGTGTTGTTAATATAACTACTGCTATGGTTGTTAGTATTGTAAGTAAGAGAGAAAAAGGCAGCAAGTGTGTAGGGGGTAAAGTATACATGGGAATAAGAGCAGAGTTTATTGGATCGGTTGATTTAATTGTGCGAGTTATATTATCCGTTAGAAAAATAATGAAGCTTTTCCAAGGTGAAGGACATTCCACTTATTGGCTACTGAAGCAGTCGCCTACGACGGTACGCCTACTCGGGATGCTTATCAATTAACACTGTTAATAACACTGCTTTAAATCTTTTAAGAGAACACAAAGCGACTTAACTTGTGTTATTTCAATATAAGTGGATTATAATTTATATTTTAAATACTTTATTTATAAAGTATCTATTTATTAAATACTTCATCGTCGTCGCTTTAATAAACTCATAAAAATAACGCGCTAAAAATATGTATTTATATATTAATTAAATAAAGTGAAATTATTTATCGACCCTCGGGTTAAATGAAAACTAACTCGCTGAATTTACGTCCGGTAGGTCAAGCCTGTGCTTTTGTGGTTGAAACTTTTCACGTCGCGAGAAAATAAAAGAGCAGGATCGAGTCGAGTATACTATAGTATAGAGACAGTATGTAACTTTTGTATATATGTATTCTGTATGTGTGTTATATTAAATATTTACCGAACGCCTGGGGGTTTGCGCGTTTGATTTTTGTTTATAATGGTAAATATGTAATGATAAAATACTCTAGTCAGCTTGATAATTGTGTAATTACTTACAAAATTTGATGTTTAGTAAAACACAATCTACATTTAAGTAAAATATTTTTGGTTTAATTTTTAACTTCCCGCTAAGAAAATTGAAAATTCTTCATGATAAATTAATTAGATCCTTATGATAGTATACGTGATAAGTTTTTAATTGGAGGTTATAGGATCATTGAATAAAACACCAGGAAATTTAATTATTTCTTGCAACGTTTCGTGCACTATATTTGCACTTCATCAGGCAATCTAGGATACAAACAAAAAATGTAGTATAAATATAGACAGTTAAACCATAATAACATGTAAATCAACATTCATATACCATAATACAAGCATCCTGGCTCCGTCATCCACTTAATACTATATTTCTTGTCATATATCATAAGTACAGGTTACGATAACAAATTAGTCAAAATTAATATACTAACAATTCTTTCAAGCGAGCTATTTACAAAAAACTAACAACAAAATTGTACAGTTGAATTGCAGTGCTCTAACTGGTCTTGAAAATTCTTAGAAGCCAAATTAACTTATTAAAAAGATCTTTTTTTTTTTTTAATTTATTGCTGTCTAAATAATGAACTAATTTTAAAAATTTAACATTCTAATTGAATATCATACCAAATTTCTCTGTAATTATTTAGAAGCTTACATTTATATTGTAATTGTTTCGCGACCATTCAAAAAATTTTTAATTAATTTTTTCACAGTAAATCTATTTATAATAGAAAAAATAATTTTTTTTTCTCGATTAATGTCTGAATAACTAATTGCTCAAAATTGATATTAAAAATCACCAAAAAAATTTTCAATTTACATGCATGTATTTTATCAATTATGCGATTACCCCAAAAAATGTATAGATCAAAACTTTTGAGTTTATGTAAGACATCAATTTTTCACATGTGTTGGAAGTAAATTTTGTCAGGTAACATATCCATACATTTTACATGCAGCTGTGTGGATAATACGACTCGTAAAAGTCGATTATGAGTACAAGTTAACGGTTAAGTAAAGACAAGTAGACACAACTATCTTTATATTTTTATTTATCTCAGCTGTTTTTTGACTTTCTCTTTCTCTTTCTCTTTTTCTGTCAGTGTTAGTGCCTGTAACATCATTTCGGGTCTACAGTATTATATTCTGTCTCTTCTGTTTTTTATTGCCATTACTATTGCTATTGTGTTTCCTCTCGTTCTGCCGCTGGTTGTGAGCAATAACGCTGTCTCGGTTGACGCACATGCGCGAGAGTTAGAGCTTAATGTGCGCCGACGTGCCACATGGCCGCCACCTTGGCAATGCGTTGACCCTAAAGTGGCGCGGCGTCGGCATACGAGTTGATAGAAATATATATGTATTATATGTATATAAACTTAGGATGAGAATGAGAAGAGTTTAAGAAACGGAGAATGTGAGAGCCAGAAAATAAATAAGAGAGAGGGAGAAGGTTGATGGTTCTCTTGTGCTTTGCTTGGAACGCTGCGTGACGATCGAGGGTAAACGAGTCGAGAAGAAGAGATGAAGAAGAAGTTTAAGAAGAAACGGCTGAGCAGAAAGAGGAGAGATACTCTCGAGAAAGAATAATATAAGAGATTGTTAAATGTTTACATCGATGCACAGGACCGTGATGTTTACAACGCTGCAGGTCTGGACCCTACAGACCCTGCGTAAAGCTGGATGGTACTGACTGGCCAATTTATGCTCGGTCATGTTACTATGACCAATTTACACTTGGAACTGGACACTGCTATAGTTTTATTTTATTTTTACGTAAGAAGCAGCTTATCGGGTGATAAAAATTTTGCGATTAAAACGGCTACTTTATCTCTATTGATATCCGTTGATGAAATACATCTTGAAACATATTTATAATCTTAACTATGGTGTAAAATAAATGAATATATCTTTTCACATACAGATAAAAATATGCTCAGATGTTTGTTAATTTTTAACGTTTCAAATAGCAATTAAGACTTCGTAGTGGCATTTTAACCTTTTTGACACTTATATCGCTATTATTACTATTTAATAATGCTATTTCTAGCTGGATAATTATTAAATTGTAAAAATAATAATTAAAAGGACGATTTTATTGTTTGAAATAGTATATATTATTCATTAATTATTATTTATTAGAATTCATTAAAATTCAGACGATAAATAAATTCTTAAAAATTATAAAATAATAAAATTACGTTTTCCCGATACACTTGTTTTTTTTTTTTGCAAGTACAAATTGGAGTAATTAAACTAAAAGATAATATTTTTAAGGAGAATTAAATTACTCCGAGTTAAATCGAGTGGTGTATAAAAAAAAAAGTTATTTAATTACCGTGAAATAAAATAATGGAAAAATCAATTGTAATTTTTTTATAAAACTCAAGATCGCACTTGAACATTTATTTTAACGACATAATAGCACACTAGATACCCGAGACATTATCATTGACCTCCTTCGCCTTTTCAATATTTCTTTTTCTCTCAATAACAATCTCAATCTCAATTCAATATACACACACATATATATTCCATTTATACTATCAACCGAACGCATTTTAATCGCCAGATCACACATTAATCAGCTATAAGTACACGCAATATACTTACAATACAAACGATACGAACTAAGTATAATTATATTATAAGAACAATACACGGCACTCTATACAGTGTTTCGTCAGCTATCTTATCACCGTGATCCTGCACACACATTAGCATGCTGTGTAATCAGCGGTCATTATCGCTTTCTTTTGACAGTAATCATAATTACGATTAAATTATCCGGTGCGGCTGCAATACCTCAAATGAGATGCATTTTAAATGTGTGATATTTTTTACCACTGAAATATTTAACTTATAAATTAATTAATTAATTAACGCTCCCCTCTTTTCTTCTTCTTCTTCTTCTTCTTCTTCTCTCTTTCTCTCTCTCTCTCTCTCATTTGCAATACCAGCTCGTTAGTATGTCTACAAATTGTTATACATATATGTATGTAATACTGTTATATTGTAGAGATTAAACTTGCCAACGAAATGAAACGCATAAATCGGTTCTCGTGTGCTGTGTGTCGAGAATCGATTACGAGCTGACCTACTTCGCACAACGTTGACCATGAAGA
Organism: Cotesia congregata; assembly: GCA_905319865.3. Taxonomy (NCBI): domain Eukaryota; kingdom Metazoa; phylum Arthropoda; class Insecta; order Hymenoptera; family Braconidae; genus Cotesia; species Cotesia congregata. The sequence continues at coordinate 8,516,885 of CAJNRD030001124.1, forward strand.
CGTGACCTGACCGATAAAAATGGATATTTTAAATTTTCAATTGACAATCAATATTACTGTCATACATATCGGCAATAAATTTTATTACATTACAATTGCCTGTCTCACATAAAGTATTATTTTTTAAAATACACCCGCGATAGATGAATTTTTTATTTCTATACAATTATTTTTCTCTATTTTTTTCCGCGAATAAAAAAAAATACCCGTTGGAATTATTCTGCAGTTGAAGCAGAGTCGGGCGCAATTCAAAGGGTTGAATGTCGAATGGAAATTACGGTGTTTACCGGGAACAGACAAAGCCCTCGTCCTTATTTTTTCTTAAATTTCTTTCAGTACTTTTCTTCAACTCAATCTCTCAGCTTATGCTGCTCCTTTCATCCTTCGACGTAACGGTGCGCGGACGGATCCCTCGAGTACAAAGTTCATCCCACTAACCACCACCACCACGATACAATAGGTATGTATACAGTATATTATATACATTGTTTACTCTTTACTCAACTCTCGGTGCTCTATAATCTACCCCCAGTTTTATACTACCTGAAAAAGTTATTCAATCCACTTTATACCGTGTCGTTAAATGACAAAAAAGAATCTGCATTATATTTTATAAAAAATATTATTATACATTATTATGATTTATATTTACAAGTTAAAAATTTTTTGACATTATTTTGAATGGCTAATAATTTATATTTTTACTTTCTAGGAGCTTCTGACTTATAATTAAGGAGGTTCGGGTTCGATTCCCGGTTTGGTAAAGATCTCTATACTGTTTTAAAATTATCTTTGCATTTTATGAGTAAAAACTGTTGAAATTTGTAATTATATTATCACTGTCACATTCTAAGTAGTTCATGAAACATAAAATTATTAGTATTATCATTATTAGTGATTATTAGGTTCAATATTGGTAAATTAAAAATTTTCAATATTAATTTATATAAAATTGAAGCCTTTTAAATCCGTAAAATTGACGTCATTTTTATTAAAAATTTTAAATAAGTTTTAGCAAAAATTTTTGCTCTTTTGGTAATTTTGTTTAATTAACCAATGAATATTATAATGTGAATTCATTGAAGAGTACTGAAAAAATAAAATCGTGGAGATCCAAGTTTGTCTCCTGACTTTTAACGACCTTAATGTTTTTTTTAAAGTTGTTCTTGCATCTTCGATAAATTTACACTACAATTTTCATTATTAATTTAAAAAAACTTACCAAAATGGCCAAAATTGTTGCTAAAATGTTAAGATTAAAGTTTTTAATAAAAATAACGACTAATTAAAGAATTGAACAGCTTTAATAATAAAACAATTAATGTTACTAAATTATGACCATTATCAGTTTTTTGTTATTATGATAATTGTGATAATTAATTGTTATCATTATAAATTTTTTTATCATTTATTAATGAGTTAATTTATTAAATTAACGCGTAAATTGCAGTGTATTTATAATTTATAACATTAATATTTGTCAAGTCTTAAGTGTTATTATCGCGAAATAATATTGTCCGCAAATCAGTGAAAAACGAATAAGAGAGAATAAGAAATAAAATAAAATAAATAAAAAAAAAAAAAAAAACATACAGTTTGTCCTCGAGTATAAACTTGCGCAACGGAAGATTGTCGCGTTTGTATTTCAACATCACGCGAGTATAAATGCCGTGTACTGTTTCAAGTTTTTAACGCCTCGTTTAACCAGCGTATTCATAGTTTAGTCAAGTTAAGCTTAAGCTGCTCTGAGCACGATTATAAGCGCGATGTAAATATAAAACAGCATCAATAATTAACCAAATAAATAAATGATTTTGTCTTCCTTAAATTTTATTAAAACCTGACAATAAATACTTTTTACAATTGAAAACAGCGAGGTCATTGGTCAAAAATTGTTTTAGCGACAAGTCTTATGCTCCGTTATAAATAGAATAAATTTCTCTCTCTTTTTAGCCTCTCGCGTTTGCGTGTACGGCAAACAATCGCCCGGCAAAACTTGCCAGACAACCAAAAAACCGCTCGATAAAAATATAAATAAATATTTTTTGCTTAACCCACTGTTGTACATGTACACAATTTTTTTTTTGCTTACAGCTCAGACCACTTTTGTTAATGATTATGATTTTTATAATAAATAGTAGAAAAAATTTCTATTAATTTTGTTTTTTATTTTATAAATGAAAACTCCAACGATACAGAGAAATATCAAAGTGTCTAGAGAATGTACGGGAGCGTTTATCAACCCACACTGATGAACAAACGGAGTATAGTCTGTTACAAATATTTCAACTGTCCGATATTGGACATTACACACCAGACACTCGGGTGCCAGTTAAGTATTGTTGCTGGCGAACGGAACAAGTTTGGGTACTGGTCTAGAATCTACAGTCTACAGTCCACATTCTAGATGTATATATATCTGTAATAAAGTCGGCAAGTTTGAGAAAGAGTATCTGTGTCCATAGTACAGTAAAATACAGAGCTTAAGAATTGGAGAATCGCAAGAAGTTGCTCAGTAAAGTGAGAAACGAGGGCACGTCAAATAAAAAAATAAAGCGTTATATTTTCTTTAATTTTCAGGGTTTTATTTTTACTCCTTGCTTGCTCTCTTCTGTTCTTACTCTATTCGTCTTTCTTATGTATACAAGTATGTGTACTTATTCTCACATCCTCACTTATTTTATACACTGGCAATTTTGCAGTTCACAGTTCGTGGTGTAACTGTATATGTATTTAATATATAAGTCTTCCCACTTAACCGCCCGTTCATTTTACAAAGTCCGCGAAATAGTGCGACGAGTGTGTAGTATGGCATAGAAGACCGGGTGAGTAAGGAGTAGTTATAGTTTTGTTTGGTTGTGTATTACACACACGTAATGCTAGAACCGAAAACTGTAATATCGTGAGTTGTGCGATGCGATAATACGAAAGTAGTTGGGTATATAAAGTAAGTATGTATGTATGTATGTAGGTAGTATATGGAGCGCTCGGATGATTCGTACGTACTAGGAGAAGCCAACCAAACCTATTTATAACGTCGACGTGCAAAGCGAGAATAATCGGTCACTCTGATGATGTTAAAACCGTTTCGGGTTCGTATTCGCCGACTCATTTAACGCGTTATTACGTACATTTAAAAAAGATTATAAATTACAGGCTGATTGATTAATAAATCAACACTTTATTGAGAAATCTTTTATTGATGTCTGGTAAATTGAAAATTGCTAATATTTTTTTTGTAATTTAAATTTTTACACACAATTGAAAGTTGTGAAACATTTGAATTTTAACAAGAAATGTGATGAAAATGATGAGAAACTTTTTTTTAGAGAAGTAAATTTGCCTTACGAAATTTCTTATTATTTTGCTGAGGATTTTAGTTTTGAACTTTAAAATAATCATTTTCGTTAATTGATTATTGCTCTGAAATAACTTTTTTCTGTCTTTTGAGTTCAATTGTTTTTAAAGAATAAAAGTTACGATAAAATTGATGAGGACCTTTTTTATAGAGAGTAAAATTTCCAACAAAATAAAGCTCGCACATAATTTTTTTTTATCTTCAATATTTACCCCATAAATTACATTTAAAACTACTTTTTATTGCTAGTTAGTAAATTGAATTTTAATTTTAATTGAGATTTTTAGTTAAACATGAAGGCCTAAAAAGCTAAAAAATTTGTAATTTTCAATAAAAGTATGATCAAACTGAAAAAAATTTTTTTTAGAGAAAAATAAATTTTTTTCACAAGCTTTGTTATTAATTCTTCAATAATGTTTTGCCCAGAATTTTAGATTTTAATTTTATAATAATAATTTTAGTTAATTACTCCCAAAAATGTTTTCGTTACTTTTGAGTAAATTTTTATCGAAAGGATAAAAGCTACATTGAAACTGATAAGGACCTTTTCATATATGAAATATAATTCTCTATAAAAAACCTCTCTTAAAATATTTTCATATTTTCAATATTTACCCCAAAATTTTTATTTAAAACTCACAACGAATTTTCCTCACCTTAGAATTTTTTTTAAGTGTATTAAAATTATTTGAGCTTTTTAGGACAGCGTTACAAATAAAATGATAATAAATAGTTTCAAAAAGGCAGTTAAGCCAAAAAATGTATTAAATTAATTTATAAAAGTTTGGGGAAACGAAATTGTGAAAGCCGGGAATTGAGTTGGCAGACTGAAGCAGCGCATAAGCATCACGCGCCGGAGAAAAAGACCGAGTGAGTGAGTGAGTGAGTTAAGGTAGCTTGTAACGACGGAGCAGTTCAAGGGTTTATCCCGGTTACGTTGAGTGTAGTGATATACACGTGGAAAAGAGTAGTATAGAGGATAGAGGATAGGAGCCGGAGCACGAACAGAGTGAAGGTGTAGCGATGGAGGAGCTGGCATAGGCTTGGGAGGCACGAGAAAAAGAGAGAGACCAAGTATTTGACGTCGTAGTCGGATAAGTGGATAGACGAGGAGAAATCGAGTGAACAAGGGGAGGAAGAGCAAGAGAGAGCGAAAAGCTGGTAAATCGATATTAGCATCGCCATCGGCACGACCTCGTGCCCGTCAACCTTCTCCATGCTTGAACCCAGACCTTCACGTTGCTATATAATACTATGTATATGCCTGTGTCTTGTGTACGTTCGCTGTCTGCCGACGTCATCGATTATCATCAATCCTCTTTCCTCTTTTCTTGTGTTATTCTGTCGCTCTATACAATTATTTGGAGAGAGAGTCGAGAAGACTTTTTTGGCAAAACGATATGTAATGGAAGAGAAGTTTTGATCGAATGAATCACACGGAACATTACCGGGGATATTTGTTTTATTTTATTTATATATTTAAATAAAAAAGTTTAGGGGTACGTCAGGATATTTTATTTTTTATTTTTTACTGAATGGAAGCGATAAAATAAAAAATAAAATAAAAGTAAACGAAGAAAACGTAGTTCCTAAAAACATTCTGAAAAATTTCCGACTTTCCGCGTGTTTTTCCAACTGGAATTATGAGGAGACAGGTTGTTGTACTCGTCAAAGGATATTTCAAAATGAAAGTGGAAATATGGAGTGGAGTGGAAGTAACATTGTAAAGTGAAGGAGATACTAGATAAAAGTAAAGACAAACAGATCTTGTGAAAAATTTGTTGTAGGTTCCAAGAGGTATTTATTTATTTGTAGGAGTAAATGAAAAGGGGTTGTAAAACGAATAGATATGTATGAATTTAAGTTTATGTATGAATACATGGATGGATAGACGCGTCGAGTGTGGAGGGTAGGGATTGGATAGGAGTGATTGTGATAAAATGCATCAACTCCAGATAGACGAACAAAGAATAATGTCGCGCGGAAAAAATAAAAGTGAATAACAGAGGATAGACACGAATTTATAGCGCAAAGAGAAATGTTGTTTTTCTCGGGAAACAATACACTACACTCACACTGTACTTTGTAGTTCTGAGTGAAGTACAGTCTACTGTCTGTATACTGTTGCTAAGCATTGCTACACTGTGCTAGGATTTTTACGTAAGAAAATAATATATAAATGGAGCTTCTTTTGGAAACTGTAATCACTGGTTCATGCAAATATTTATTTACAGATAAATTTGTAATGGTAATAAGTTAAATACGTGTGGGTTATTTTTAGCGTTTATGAACGATAAACTTTGCGGGAGGAATTGTAAATAAGGAATGATAATTAAAATTTAAATTGTAATTGTCGAGTTGCGGTTGTCAAGTTCATTATTTCTCACGTCTTTGTTGCGCTCGCGAGATCGATATCTCCACTCGAAAACCGTTTTATTTTTTACATACTTAGTCTTATAATCTGTAACTTAGTATGTATGTAATAAGTTTATATTTTTTTTTTTAATTATATACGTGGTTTAAAATAAGCGGAGTTAATGAGGGAAGTGTCGGTGTACCTAACCCAGTCTGGTTAAAATATTGTTGTCGTCGTCGTCGGTCAATGTCGTGCATAACAGCCTTCGCAAAATACATGCATAATGTGTACGAGTTCAGTTGAGTATAATATAAAGTATTGCACGCCATCATTTGAAATAAATGAATGAACAAGGTGGTGAGCTAGTACGTGCACTCTCACCCGATTATCTGTCGTAATACATCAACAGAGTGGCATTAAAAAACCGTACGGACTATATATAATAATATATACTGAAAAATAAAATATAAGCTAAAGCAAAAGTTAAATGCGAGCGCTAAAAACAAGAGCACAAAAGAATACAAAATAACTGGATAGGATCGAGAAAAAGAGAAAAAATAATCAACAATGTTAAATAAAACAAGTAGTTTGTGTACATGAAATAAAATAAAATAAAATGAAAAAAAAAAAAAGGTTTACCACTATCAAAAACCCACATTGACTTCCTGTAAGCCCGCATCCATTTAATAAAAAACGGCGTTATGCCGCGATGAATAAATGACAAACCTCACTCATATGATATCAATAACATTAATAAATAAAAATAACGGCGATTAGATTAGATTACAGAAAAAAAATTCTAATTACAACCATGAAAATTTTTGGTTTTTAAAAAACCTTTTTTGAAGTAAAAAATTTTTTTCTTAATTCGAGAAAAATGTTTAAATTACACTGTAGAAAGTTTACGGATGATTTTAATGGATTTAATTCCTTCGAAATGAAATTCACTTTGAGAAAGATTTTGTTAAGATTCTTAAGGAAAAAATATCCGTAGAGTGATTTTTTTTTTTTTTTTTTTTTTTTTGATTGAATAGAAATAAAAGTAGTAGTTATTCATGACAAAATGCGTGTTTAAAGATTTAAAAAATTGATATAATCTTTTTCTTAGTTTAATACAACAAAGAAATTTTAATATTTAAAAAAAAATTGCATGAATATTTTTTTTTTAATATCTAATACTAGCATTTTTTGATAAATTCTTTCTATGATAATTTATTTGTCAAAAATAAAAGCTTATAAAAATTTATTTTATTCAATTCCGTACTCGGCTAGAAAAAAAAAAATCACTGTCAATTTTTTTACAGTATAATACTATAAAAAAAATTGAATTAAAAAAATATATTTTTCATTGAACGATATCCTTTTTTTTGTATGTAGACTAAACTAGATGTTAATACGTATTGTATCCTGACGGAATAATAAAAAGAATAAAAAAAGTTTTTAATTAACTTAAAATTTAAAAACTGAAAGGGAGAATAAGATTTGATGAAATCAAGCGGGTAATCGGGCTGGTTTGTGCGATTATTTTATCGCAGTGTAGGCAACACACCGCCAACAACAGAATGGAGGGGTCGACGTCCTTTGGGTAAGAGGGAGACCCGTCTACGTCGGGCTGTAGCATACCGTAGCAAGGGTAGACATAGTATAGAATATAGAGAGAATTCTAGCAGGAAGAGGAACAGGAGCAGAAACAGACGAAAAGAGTAGAATTCAGTACAATAGAATAGAGGAGAGTGTAGAACGGTGGAGCTGTACTGGATCTCGATAGCAGAGTGTAAAAGACGGAGAGGAGTGTAGTTATAGATATAGTAAGTATAGATAGGGCATTACATAGTTAGGTATGGGTATGGTGTAGCAACAGGGAATGAACGACGCGGGCTAGGGCCTGAGGGTGCGGCTGCACTTGTGAACAAACCCCCGGTCGTCGCTCTACTCGCGCGGGAGTAGAGTAGAGGCCCCATGCTTTAGATATAGAGTAGACCGAACCCTCGTAGTCGACTAAACGACCAACATTGTGCTCCGAGGCTCTACTCACGTTGCACGAACGTTTCTCGCCCTGGCATTTTGACGGGTCGATGGGTAGTCGAGACTAAACTTGGATTTTATCGAACCCGCGGAAATAAATATGTATCAACCCTTCTATCGATATATTTATTTATAAATAAATACCTCCATTATTATTTTATTGATACCTCTAGATATTTTAGAAATATAATTACGATTGTGATTAAATGTTAAGAATAATTTAATAATAAATTATTGATTAGTAGAGTAGCGAGCAATTGTTTAATTATTTCTGGATGCAAGCTCACGTGCTTGACGGATATTATATTAAATTTAATACTAAATATGATCTGGACATTTACTTTACTTACTATTTCTGTCACGCGCGCCGAGCTGCAAATATATCACTGCCAAGTAAAAGAGATAAGACGGTTTATGTATTTATAATGCCGGAGGACGGAAATGTGAAACTTAAATTTCTACTAATGCCATTTTAACTTAATTATAATATTTTATGGCATTAAGTACTTTGTGCGACGGAGTAGAGGGTAAAAATGACAAAATTTTCCTTGTTACATGACACGTAGCAGTCCTGCTAAAGTACATTTGTACGGTGGTGTTACAAAGACTTATACAGCCGGATTATTACCTGGGAAATGTGTTACGTTCGGTTCAACTATAGAAGGCAGTAGGCAGAAGGCTCTAGGCTATTGAACAGACACAACTGCTGTTGAATTAACACAAATTTGAGATCCGACCCGAATAGACATTTGTTAATTTACGATTAGATTGTAAGTACCTGGAGAGTCGAAGAATACCTAAATAGAAATTTTAAGCCAGTGAAAATTTTGTTAAATAACAACTCATTTGAGTTTGAGGCGTCTAATGATCATTTGGGTTTAAAGAAATTTGGAGATTTTAAATTGTAATTTATTGCATTGTTTATAAATTATGATAAATTAATAATAAAGTACCAAAAAATGACGGCAAAATTTTTTAATCAAATAATAAAAATCTTTTAAACTCGGGAATAAAGAAAAAAAATGATAAAATTTAAAACAAATTATTACTATGTTCTACAAAAATTTTTATCATTTTCTTCAAATTTTGATTAATTGACTATTTTCGAATAATAAAAATAAAAAGTAATAACATATTTAAATTTATTCATAAGATGTTGAACATCACTACTCTCCATTATTCTCATGCATCTAAGCTCCTAAAACAACAAACTTCCTTTTAAAAATTTCCTCCGAAAAAGTGTTAACTCGACAAATAAATTCTATTCATTACTCAGCTGTGAAATTTTAAAACAAAAAAAAGCAGTAAAAACTAAAGCCATTAATTTAAATTACGAATTGTTCGCTGACAAACTCGATATCAAAGTACCGAGACTTCTCGGTATCCGACAAAATAACATACAAGTAAAGCCAGGCACGTGAGAACGGGATAAGGAAACAAAAATAATAAAAATAAAAATCGAAGGAGCAACACAAGCAATGAGCAAGACAAGAGTGCCAGCCGATATCCGGCGGAACGGGTTTGCGATTGGGCTGATCCACTCTACTCTCTACTACTACTACTACTCCTCCTACTACCACTACTACTATGTATTATTATACATGTATAGAAGACATAATATCGTAGCATGTATATACATTTACCGGAGAAGATAGATGGTATGAGAGTTCGGGACAGCTTTGTCTCGGTCATCACGGTCAAGCCGTGTTGCAAGTGAAACAGAGGAATTAGTGCTGTACCGTTTCACGGGATAATTACTGAATCCGCTAATCGAACAACTTAGACAGTCGACTAGCTATTGATTAACCTCATGACCCGTCTTCCATTCACTTTCCAATCTCATCAATTTTTTTTCTATATTATATACAATTATTTATTTTATTATTAATTACCGCTAATAAATTTAATTACTGTTCAGATTCCCGCTATTTTTTCTCTCAGCTCGTTAAATAAAAGGTTAAACTGAAATTAAGGTTTGCAATTAAAAAAAAGTGATAAAATATTAAACGATAAATAAAATAAAAAATAAGTAAATTGCCCGTAAATACGAATAGAAGCCTTATTGAGGTAGTAGCACGGTGTTGTGTGCAATTGCCGACCTCGTGCGACGTTACGTCAGCAAACTTTGTCCTTGAGAGCAAACAACAAACGGCTGCAACACGTACACCATCACGATCTGACGGTTTAGTCGTGTTGCTAGTTGCTAGTTGTTATACTAGGTAGAGTAGAGAGTACAGAGAAGAGGAGCGGTCTATTATCTATATCTATATCTTTATGCTCATACAGATATATTATACATATATTATTGAGGATATAGATACAGATATGAGGCATGCCGCGTGTGACCGTGTGCTCGCGACAAACGACAGGAAATTGTCAAGATTCGCGGCCTTGACTATCCTCTTTACTAGTGTGTAGTCTGGTCTTGTAATATGTCTATTATGTATTTTATCAGATCATTGCTTTATTGCCGCTTTAGATTTTCGATCGATTTTAAATCATAAAAAAAAATGAACAAAATTTTTACATATTTATCGAGTCGTTAGATTTACTAGAAAAATATTTATTTTTTTAATTTTGTCGAGATCGAGAAAAATTTTAGGTAAGAAAAATATAGGAATTAATATTTTCTTGATACGTAGTCGAATAAATAACTGGGAATATTTTAAACGTCAATTTCCTTTCAAATTACTAATGACGAAAGTATGTATTTATAAATTTGGAGATGAAAATTTAATGCTTCATTGAAATGATTGATTTTGTTTCAAGGAATACGCGACATTCTATGTAAATATATAGAAGTTGATACCGATAAAAATAACGTGAATTTGACAGGATTTGATGTCGTGGAAAATTGTAAAGAATTGGAAAACTGAAAAAGTGTAAGTTTGACATTTTACTATCGTCGCTACATTCTCAATTTTACTCCAAACTAGCTAGAAAAAAAAATGATATTTTTGCTCAAGAAGATTTTAGATAAAATGACAAAAATTTTGATTTAATATTGAGGTTTTTGAATTAAATATTAACTTTATAAGTTGAAAGAATAATTTCTTGAATCCTTTACTTTTGAATTAAAATATTTTTTAGCTCCTTTTAAGAATAAATTTTTTTCCTATGGAATAGCTGTTTTCTTTATTCAAGTTTTTTAATGCTATTAATTAAAATAAAATAGCTGATTTAGTTTAAAACGACATTTTTTAAAACTAAAATGTTCGTAACCTTTTTTTCTGTGTACCTATTTTTTTTTTAGAATGATCCAAGTAATATCTAAGGAAACTTTATTTCATTCTACAACTTTTTATTTGCAAAAAATTTCCCTACATTTTTCGTGGGACCGTCGTAAAAATTATTGTAGTCAAAAAAATTTCACCATTGAATACACCCAAAATCTAAACCTTTTTTTTATTGCTACCGGAGATTATAATAAACCTTCAGGTAGACCCGAGTAATCTTTATGGTCTTGGTAAATTTTCATTTATTTTTTCATAGTAAACTGAATTTAGACTTTATTCGCTCGAGTATCATAAAATAAAATATGTTCTTTAAAGAATTAATACAAAATCACAATAGGAGTATTGCTTCAAAAATTCATCGAGTAATTAAAATTTTTTAATAGTGTAAATGTCCGAAAGTTTCAAAGTTTGTAAATTTTAATATTGTTTACTCCAAAAACTTAACTTATGAATTTTCTATTGATGTCCAAAGAAGCTATTAAATAAACAATTCTCATAATTTATATTTATAGAATTAGCTTCAATAGAATATTCTATTTTAATTGCTGATACACAGAAAAAAAAGTCATCTTGACTCAAGAAAATCATTTTCTTCAAAATTTACTTCTTGTTTCAAGTTCTTGTTTATTCTTGAACTAATAATGTCATATACTTATCCCAAGTAAATCTTTCTCTTGGTTTGGAAAGTAGCAACAACGTTGGCGACGTGATTTTTTGGAACTAAACCGAGATTTTTTCAATAAAGAATTAAATTAAAAAAAATAACCTTATGTATGATTTTTATTTTTTGTGTTCATTTAATTAGACATTTTTGATTAATTTTTAATTGCTGATTTCCCATTATATGACTGATTTACAGTTAAGTGTGTAGTGACGAAAATATTTGTATATACAAGTATTTGCTCGACTCATACAAAGTACACGGTTAGAAATTTGTTGCGTTAATAACTCAATAACTATAAGTGATATCGACAATCAGAAAAAAGATCTTTAAAGAGGAGGAAATTTCTGAAAAAAAGTCTCGACTCCCGGAACTCTAGCTCCATAAACAATAATTTTTATTTAATGTTAAAAATGGGTTTCCGCGCGGCTGCTGTCCTACTCGGGCCTCGATGCACCCGTGTGTACATCAAGCAAGTTCAAAAACCAAGAGAATGATTTACTTGGATTAAGAGGTTTTTTTCTTCAACTAAGTTGGTAAGCATGTTGAAACTAGGGAATATTTGCTTAAACCAAGATTGACCAAAACTAGAAAAAAATTTACTTAACTCAAGAATATATTTTATCTTCAGTTGAATATACTTGGATCAAGTAAATATTACTTGACTCAAGATGACTTTTTTTTCTGTGTAAATTTAAACGGGATATATTTATATAGAAGTTAGCGCAAATAAAATCTTTATTGTATTTTATTTTATAATATAAAACAAATAAAATAAAAGTAAAGTAAGGAGTGAATGCGCTGACAGTTGACTCGATTAATGTCTAAGTATTTACGCCGCGATGAATACGAGAGCAGGCGTAGAGACAAATGAGAAAATAATGCGTACAGAACGGAGTGTAATTAAGTTAATAAATAAGAACAAAAATAAATGAAGCTGCAAATTTAAGAAAGTAGAATAACCTTATTTACTTAAAAACCGGCGACCGGGATTAAATATATTTATTCGTTATCGTTATCAGAACGTGTTAAAAAAAAAAAAATATTAAAAATTATCTCAGCCCAGTTCTTTGCATTAATTTAAAACTGAGCTCAATAAAAATGATATTTAATACTCGTCTTAATAAAATTTGTGCTAACATTGATATATATTAAAATAATTGCCTTATAATTTACTTTCATAGCTCAATTAAATAAAAATGTAAATAATTATTTTGCTTTCGGAAAATTTCAATATGTAATCGAAGAAGTTTGCATTGAATTTTCCGCAATTGATTCTATTTGAGTTTGTATATATTTAAATCAAAACAAATAAATAAATCGCTAAGCTCTATTCGTACCGTTTAATAAATTTGTTGTATTGCAATTTATGTGTATTGTAAAAGTATAAAATACAAAGAAAAAAAATTTGAGTAAGTAGCGTATTATTTTACGACAGTAAATTTAATACTTACTATATTTCGAGTGTCAGTCAATTTAATATAGCGTGACAAGCACACACGGCAAAATTTACCCGTAAGAAACAAAATATAAAGCGATTTATCGTACATATAATAATAAAAATAACTTAAATGATAAAACGAACGACTGAAGTGAAGTGACATGAGAGATAGTTGATTTATAAATCTATATAATAAAATAGAAAATAACAGAAAGACTTTTTCCTTCTTCTATTATATTTCATAGTAGACCCGACTATACTATAGATCTTCTACTATAAATCTTGATATGTACTCATTCTATTCTCTCAATTGTTTTTTATTATTATCTCACACTTTCTCTAGTTATTTTTACCCAGTAAAATTACCATTTCTATTTTTATTTTATAGATGAAGGCTTTTATTCTATTAATACGACATGTGTACATTTATATCATTATTTTAGTAACCTAAGTCACCTTCAGGGTGGCAATGACTCTCTATGCTCATCGTCATTTATATTGTACATCGGTGAATGTAAGTGTATAAAACATTACATGTGTATAATAATATGTACTGTACACCTAACCTGAAGCCGAGCAGTAGTTACCGTAGCCTGTTTGCCAGTTATTGTAACCAACACGCACGGACAACTCAACTCGACGACGACGACGAACGACCGGGTGGTATCGACCGTCCTCACTCTCTGCAACAACGTCCATTTCTCCGCACGCAAACTCCTTTTTCTTTGTTTTTTTTTTTTTTTTTTTATTTATTTATTTTATTTTTCAAATCTTTCTTCTCTGCTCCTCCTGCGTGTTCTTGTTCTACAGAGTCCCGCGAATGTATATTTGGCATTTACGTCACGATCATACTGCGATTCGCCTCCGCATCGTATATACGTAAACTACTCTTTTTCTATTTCTCATCCGTGTATTCCGTCTCCCAGGGAGATTATTCTGATACTAAAGCTACAATCATTCAATGTTGTGTTGGGGTATTTTAATTCCGTTTTTATTAAGAAGTTGTACGTATAATACAGAAGGGTATATATAAAAAAGCAAATTTTTCATTATTTTTTCTAAAGAATATTTCTAATTGATTGATAAAAATTTAATAGCGACTGAACTTTACTAATAATTTTTATTTTTTTACAAATAATTATTTTTCTAGTTGTTGACAATCTCTGAGAGATTTTATACAGTGTGTTTTGTTGTGAGCACAATATTTTTTATTTAAACCATTGAAATTCAAAAATAAAAAAAAATTTTGCTAAAATAATAATTAATTGATGGAATAATGAAAATATCTATTTTTAACAAAGTTAAAATATAAATAGGAATTTTTAATTTTTCGATCAACTATTGAAAAATATAGTTAAAAAAAAAATTGAATAAAAATTTGAAGAGCGCCTAACTCCTGATAATATCAACAACATTGAAAGTTTCTGTCGATACTTTTGTGTATATAGTTCTTTAAAAGCATAAAAAATATTGACCATAACAGCAGATGCTGAAGAATCCTTTCTTTTCACTGCACTTGGACTCTTCCGGTCGTTGTGCTTCGCCTCGTTTAATACGGAAAAGCACAATGCAGAACATACATACATATATAGATATATATTTGAGCACACATCTTTGTACATAATGCTGGACAAATAAAGAAAGAGGAAAAGAGCGAGTACAGAGGGCAAAAGCGAGACTCATGTCCACCACGTTATAAAAAACCCGAGTTAGCCACTCTACCCTCTTGTTCAACTTCAATTTCCCTTTAAATCTCCCTTTCACTATTACTTCCTACACATACCTCTTTCTATACCTATTACTACAGGCCACATTCTATTCCGAACAATCTGTATACCGCACAACCTAGCCTGCAAACTCTACGCTGTTATTTTGCTACTTCAATAACTCGATCTAAATACAACGACCATATGTACTATAAAGTATGTGTTGCTTTGGATTCGAAATATTTTTCTCCCTTAAAATACATGGAGTTTCTAAATAAAATTTTCATGTAAAGAAAATTATCTTATAAATATTTTGATAAATAATCTGACAAAATTTTAGTATTGTTTTATCGAAATATATAAATATATTTCAATTATAATGATAATACATAAATATAAAGTTAATTAAACGTTTAAATTTTATCTCAAGATTCAATTTACAGATATTAAAAACTTTAAAATACAAGTATAGTTTTAAACATTGAATTTACTTGTTATCAAAGTATTTATGATAATTATAGCGTACGAATAGCAGTTATTGAGATGTTAATAAAATAGTTATAACGTTGTAATAAGTAATAACGATAAATTGTGTAAATCTAAGAAGATAAACGGGAAATTAATGTCAACAATGAATTTAATACTCTCGCAGATACATAAAACGTGTGTAATAAAGGTGAAAATTGAAAATAACCACCAGTTATTCATCCTTTCACAGAGCATGTCCTGTATGTTCAAGTGTGTATGTACGCAAGCATGTTCGTAATACACATACACATATAATGTATTGTATATGATATGGGCGTATAGAAATATGTATTGGCATATTACACCAGAATTTTCCGAGTTTTTTATTTGGTCTTCGGGTGTGCATTGCCGATGAAACTTTTTTTTATCTATTTGCCCCTGGGCATATACCAACGCAGACACTATTTTCTATTGTCCCTCCGGGTCACGTTTCAAGCTAACAGCGTGAAAAAGAGAATAAGTAAAAAAATTTAATAAAAAGACACAACTCTACTCACTGGAATGTACCGATCGCATCAATTCCGGATTTTCAGACTGTCTAACGACCCACCGAGCACTTTTAAACTATTAACGTTGCACTCGCTGACTCGAGTGTCTTTTAATCCAAAAATTATTGACCGCTATACCGTTAAAGTTTAGATAAAATGTATGTCTATATGCCCCGGACAATAACAGTTACTTTTACTTTGGATATATTTTTTTTTTATTATTTTATATTAAATAAGAAAGCAATCTTAGTAAAAGTTAAGTGAGTTTACGTTCACCCAGGATTTAAGTGTTTCAATCTATTAATTACTTTATTCTTCTAACTTTCGCACAGCAATCTGTAATAGTATTAAAAATAATTTAACGTTAGAAAACATTTTCACTCATTGAATTTTTCCCAATTATTTTCCCGCCTCATTTTTGTTTTTTACAGCAATCATTAAGAATAATTTTTGTGGAAAATATAGACAAGTTGTTAGCGAGTTTAATGAGATTTTTGCATCCGGTAAATTGGAAGAATAATAATAATTTACAGATCATTAATTTTAATGTATATTCAATATATTTTGATAATATGTAGATATAAATAATTTTGTTTTTAATTCGATGTAATTCCGGGATGAATTAAAAAAATATTTGTCTGTGCAATTGGAATTCTCTCAGGTGGAAAAATTCAGTTTATTTAGTTTTATAATAATCAGCTTCGCGGAAAAGAAACTTTTGAAGTAAACTGTCAGAAATAGCAACGTAAAAAAAGTTACTGAAATTACAGTTTCGCGTTACAACAACTTTCAAACACGAAACTAGAAATTATTTTTTTTGACTAAGTTGTTCCAATTCTAATAATTTTATTTAACTGAAATGTTTTTGCTATTTCTCAATAAATTTAAGCTTTTCATGGTTAACATTTTAGATAAGATATTTGTAATGTTAATTTTTTAATTTAATTAATTAAAATAAATTATTAACATTGCAATGTTTAATTATATAAAATTAATTACTTTACTGTCATTAAAATTAATTGACGTAAGGTAATTTTTAGAATATCTCAACAAATAAATTATTTTAGAGATAATTAAATAAAAAAATTTTGCTTGTAGAAATTAAAAAAAAATTTGTTGTATCGAACTAAGAAAAAAGTTACATTAATTTTTAAAATCTCTGAATACAAATTTTGTAATTTTTAAACAAATAAAAAATATTTTTTATTTTTATTCAATAAAAAAAAAAAGTAAATAAAGAATTTACTTTTCGGATTTTTTTTTAACTGAAGGGATTAAATCAAGTAAAAATCATCCACTCGGCAAATTTTTACAGTGCGTAGTTCGAATCAAAAAATTTTCGTCAGTTATTTTTCCCATCCAACAAAACAGTATTTTTATTTTATTACAGACGATCTTTCTCGGTGACTATGCGCCCCTTTTTTTATCTCGCTCGCTCGTGGTTAGTTTCTACGACGTATTTATTTGAAGAGGTCCCGCCAGGATCTCAAGGATTCGTTGATCTTCCAAGACGTTTCTTATTTTATTATTTTTCTTTAGCTTGTTTTTCTGGTGATTTTTTTGTGTTCCCTGGCGCTCTTGCTGTCTTGCTTTACTTTCGGTAAACGTCTACATACACACATACGTATACTCGTACACAGAGTAGGTTATAAAACTACACCAGCTTCTTCAGCCGTTGTTAACGTTCTCGGTCGTATACGTAGTCGGGTTGTTGCTACTCTTCCTCCTATCCACTCTCTTTGGCTGCTCACAACATAAATCTTGACCGCAATGGTCGAGCCGACGAGTTTCAGAGTAAAAGGCCTCGCACTCTTCTCATCTTTTTATTATTCGTCTCTCTTGCTGTTATTAAGCCTTACATACATCTACGCTTTACTACACTCGTTTAAAAGCTAACGCATATCCGTTTGACTTCATCACGTGTGTTCCTTTAAATTTCTCGCGTTCGAAATTAAAATAAAAAAGATATTTATATTATATTATACTATACGTATAAATGTTTAGCTGGATTTTATTTTATAGTTTTTTTTTCTCACGTTTTTAAACTCACCGTACCAAACAACTGACCCAATGATTCTACGAACACGCCGATATATTTTTATTTTTTATAAATTATATATGTTATTTTCGGAATTATATATGGAACGTGATGATAAGTGAATAGAACGTTTAATTACATATGTGGAAACTAATGTCCTACTTTTGCTATTTCAATTTTATTTTTCCTAGTATTTGTATTGTTATTTTTTAAAGTTCTTGTGAAAATAATAACGCGCGAATTCGCCTTTCATTTTTGATAAAAAGTTTAATTTTACATCCCTATTTCATACTTGGTTCTTTTTTTTTTTCTAAAGGACCTTTAATTTCATTTATTAATCCTAATAAACTAGCAAACTTTAATTTAATTTCCAAAGATTGGTAGTTTTAATTATCCGAACAAAAACAGTTTCACTGTAAAAAAATCGCGCCAAGTCCACGTTCATAAGACTATTAAGAAAAAAAAAATTTTGTTTTCTTTACAAAAAGATATAAAATAAAAAAATTAAAAAACCCAAGTAACCGATATGATTGTTTATGAATTTCGGATATTAAAAAGAATTTTGCTGTAAATTTAAAAATTAAAAAAACAATTTTGAAACGTATTTAGTGTGCGCGGTTGCAAAATATTTTACTTTTAACTAAATTCGTAAAATCTATTTACTAGAACTTTAAAAAAATTGAAATCCACAACATGACGCA
>CAJNRD030001124.1:8535828-8574900 GCA_905319865.3 Cotesia congregata
TTTTTTTTTTATTTTTAAATTTACAACAAAATTTTTTCTTATTTCGGAAAATCATATACAATCATATTGGTTACTTGGATTTTTTAATTTTTTTTTTTTTTTTTTTTTTTTTTGTAAAGAAAAAAACTAATTTTTTTTTTCTTAATAGTCTTATGAACGTGGGCTTGGCGCGATTTTTTTACAGTGAAATTGTTTTTGTTCGGATTTTAGTATTTTTTGTAATTTTAGTAAAAATTTACAATTGGTATCAATTTAAATCTCGCGTTGGCTGCATTTTTATAGCAAACTATTCCTTTGAAGCTACAGTTTATGTAAAAATAATTCCAGCGCACCCTGGCGGGTGTAGATGCAAGCTGTGAAATGTATTTTTCTAACTGTAGTTTCCCATCTATCGGAGGATTACCATGCACTATCGAATTATGTAGTCTGTGTGGCAGATCACTTTGCCCATCGAAAAAAAGTCAGGATCGAAATTTTTGCGTTGCTATAGTTTGTGCTGATTAAATTTAATAATTTCAAGTAGATTAATTGTTATAATTAAATATAATTAATTAATATCAGTAAAATAAAGTATGAATTACTGTTATAATATAAAATTAAGGAAAAAAAATTACCGTAGAATTAAATAAAATTTTGCAACCTCGAAATACCGTTCTGCTTATACAGTAAACACACTCGGTAGTCTGGCGCTCCGTTTACAACGGATTTGAACGGAACTTGGCGCCAGATTCTACCGAATCTGTGGATTTTACATTAATACCCAGGCTAAATTAAATTTACTTTTGACAAACGTATAACAATCTAATGTAACTCATTTCACACATTTTAGAAAGAAACTTTCTCATTTAATGTAAATTATATAAATTATAATTCTATTATTATTGAAGATTTATTTACTTTTTAAAAGCAAAGAAAGTTTTTAAAAAAATTGAGGAGGTTTCTAATCCAAGAAAAAAAAAATTAATATTATTAAAAAGAAAAAATGTTGAACCAAAAAAATTTTTTTGAATCAACTAAAAAATTTTTCAACTAAGAAATTTTTTTTAAGTTAAATAAATTTCACTTTATTCAAGAGTTTGTTGTTTTGACTTCCGACAACCAAGCTCAAAATTTTTTTTCGGTTCAAAAATTTTTTTCTTAAATCAAGTATAATTTTCCTGTCAACGTATAAAATAGCAAAAGCCAATTGAAATAAAATAAGAGTTCACGTTTTTCATTACAAGTTTACAGAAAAAAAAAATTAACTTTTTATAACAAATTGGCAACAAAAAAATTAGTTACTCTGTTACTAAACCGTACACATCATTACGGAGTTTAGTAACAGCGCCGTAATGGAGACTTTACGAGTGAGTAGAGACAAAATAAATAAAACTATGGACTCGAAACTCGAGCTGAGCAGCACACACTGTCATTAATACATTTAAAATACTATACTACTACTCCTACAAATTATACAGACAGAAGACATAACAACGCAACACACAAGTGGGCTATTTGAAAGGAATAAAATGAACATTATGACGTTTTATATACAATAATTGACAAAGCATTTAATAAGATGTGTATTTCAAGTGTATGATCTTTATAAATGTCCTTGATACAAGCTTGAATGGCACATCAGACGACTCGTATATCCTTTGAGACTCTCGATCTACTCGCAGTTGCTCATAAACTGGGTCATAAATATTGTACCTACTCTCAAGAGACTTGATCGATATCGAGCGTGACTCGTTCAAGCGCACGACTTTTCTACCGCTACAAACACATACATAACATGTATGTATGTATGTATGTACGAATCCTCACACATACACACAATAGTCATCATACATATGAATCCACACGACTGTTATGTGTACATATATGCATTCCGGTGGAATTTCTATCAATTTTTTGCCTCGCTCGAGGACGAATTGTTCGGATCTTGAATCGATCAAATCACGCATCGCAGCACTCACGTGACAAACTTATCACTTTAATATATAATATGCATGGCTTATTTTAGCATTACTTTTTCAGGAGGTTTATTTCTGGTTTACGATAACCACGTACTGTCACTATTTTTCAGAATTCCAGTCTCAGTATGTACATGCTAGATAGTAAGTACTTAAGTTTTATTTTTTCCGCGTTTCTTTGATCTAGATACCTCAGGAAACCACTTAACTACACTGGCTTTACCGTTAGCACGACACTTGCTATTGTTACACTTAGTACTCGTGTGACGCAATTCAAAGCAAGGTTAAGGCACGATTCAACGTTAATTTAATAAAAAATTTATTCCAATCTCAATTAAAAAATACATTTTATTTTATAATTATTGAGGGTGTATTTTAGTCTAAAAGTTTAAAAAAATCAGAAATAATTTTTTCATATTTTTTAATTTTTAAATATTTAAAAAATTTTTATAACTTCTACCAAAATTAAGTTAAAATTTCGATTTTTAGTTTTTTTAAGAAATCTTTAATCATAATAAAAAACTTCTCTTTTTAAACAATTGCCATTTTAAGAGAAAATTGTATGTAACTTTAAAATATTTTTTTATACATATAAATGTAAGTGAATAGTAAGAAAAAAATTTTTTTTTAGTTTTTGAAACAACGTTCTAGATTTGTTAGATTTGTACATCTCGACAAGTATAAACGCTTAATTAAAATTAATTTATTTCGCAAGCAGATTAAATTTATAAGTAAAAATTTTTCCGGAGCATGACAAATATTAAGTGAAAAAAAAAAAAAAATATTTTTCTTGCCAAAATACAAACAATACGCATTGGTAATCGTACATATGTTGTAATAATAAAACGTCATGATTATTTTATATTATTTGTTAAATACCGCATCGTTATTAATGTTTATTTTTATTCATAATTTATACCTGTACTTCATTTCTCGTTTCATTAAAACGACAACTAATGACGGTAATTAATTGATATAAATTTAATTACGAGTGGATTGCGCGATTATAACAAAACTCGAATATAATGATAATGACGATTATTGTTTGTTCTTAATTGTTGATATATAACATTAAGAAATAATTGGATTGGATTGAATCCAACAAAAAGTGTGTACAATTTTATTTTATTTGATATGTTTTGAGATGTACTTGTGTTGCGTTGAGCTTGATTATTGAGTATTAGATTAATGGGTTCGTTAACGTTGTGACTTATTACTTATCACTTATAATAGATACCTAAATAGACTTGAACGTATTTAAAAAATAATATCACCGGATGGATAACTTTTTTAAGCGTTACACCCATGTAAACACACGCGGCGATCGATAAGCTGGTGTTTAAATATACAATACTTGGCTTTTATTTAATTGAACTAAAATCTCAATGATCCGACATTTTAATACAAAAAAATAATATTTTTATTTACCGAGCATGAAATAAATAAATTATTGATAAAATATTTTTATTTTAAAAAATTTATTCGGTGGGCGGTCTGGCAAATGTATTACAGGTCAATCATTAAAACGAGAGTTACGTATTAAAAAGAGATGGAGGTTGGGGTAATATATATATATGTGTATGTATGCCAAGAAGAGAAAACGGGAATTGGTGAAAACAGAGGAGAGTATGTAGCATTATATAGCGGGTAAAGTAAAGAGAGAGAGAGAAAGAGTAATGAAAGACACTACGTGGCTTCACTTTGTCTGCCCCTCAGCCTCATACTCAGCTCCTGCATTGCCTTGGGCATCCGACCGAAAGCGGAGTATAACTGTTGAAATTTATACGACAGTGAATCGAGAGACAAGACGACGACTACAACGACGAGCAAGTGACAAGATAAAGAGAGAGAGAGAGAGAGAGAGAGAGAGAGGGAGGGAGAAAACCGTACCGTGGCAATCGGCTCTCTTATAAATTCGTCTCCCTACTGAATACGCGTACCACACTCAACTCTCATCTCATCTCTCCCACCGTCTCTCTTTTACTCTTATCAACCTCCTTCTCCTTTTCTATTATTCGTTCGCTTTCTCTCATTTGTACTCGCTGATGATAAAAATAAACACCGGGCAACTTTTAATAAAAAAGTTTATCTTTTAAACTCTCTAAGCGACACACACCGCAACATAACTACTTTCGGAGTTCCATCTCTCACAGATATATCGACTTTGCTTGTTTTTTTGTTTATAGACTGATACATTTATCATTTACTTTTTATTTCATTTTCGTAACATGTTCATTTTATTTGTTGTTTATTTTTATTAGCGAAGCGTTTTAATGTGAATCAATGATATTAATATGAATATATTGTATTAAGGTTTAATTTGAGTATTTAAAACTTTTTGTTATATAGCTTATGTATTTATCGTCAGTACAAAGGAAGTAATCAATTTTTATTTTTTTTTCATTTTGTAAAAAATCTTTCATTTTGAAGAGTTTAGTTCACAAGTGATTTTTTTCGGAGTAATTTAACAATCTAAATTGCAAATAATTTATTGCTCTTCTAAAAATAATATTATATTTAAATTTTCGTAAATATCTACAGCAGTTTCCAAAAATTTAATTATAAGTGAATTTTAATTAATTTATACGAATAAAATTTCAACCTTAACATTTATAATTTGTCGGGGAAAATTTTGCAAAAATCTAAGTTAAACATTAAAAATTTTAAATTACTGTTAACTATTTTAACTGCATTTTCGTTCTCGTAAATATATTAAAATCATATTATTTAAATTCATCACTAGAAAGTTTTCATTCAAGCCACACACATAATATTGAAAACAAAATTATTTTCACTCAATAAATCTCACTATTAAATACAATTATTCTAAAGTTTTTAAAGCTTGGAGAAAGTACTATTACTATCGCAAAATTTTACAATAAAAATTACAGACACGCTACAAATAATTACAAAGTAAAAGCTTATTATTTCCAACATTGTTCCTTCAACATTTCAACTTACACACAAAAATTAAATAAAAAAAAAAAAAAAAAAGAGAGAAAAAGCAGCACAAAGATAAATATCTCAATGACAAAATATTAAACCGGGTAATCGATACTCGCGTGTCTGTCAAACCGTGACAGTATAAACGAGCTTTAGAGTGCAGACTCCGATAAATAAAAGGAAAATAACGACGAACAATATTTATTTCTACACAACTAAACGGTATAGGATAAAAAAAATTAGTAACAATAGAATCAATAGTTATTAAATCTTGCAGATTAATTGTGATTTATTGTGATTAATTAGTAGATATCAGAGAGAATACCGGGATCAGAATATACTAGTCAATAAATAGATGTATACATATATGTATGTGGCGTATTCAAACGATCAAGTGTATTCAGATTTACATAAATCAAGTTATTCAATATGTCAGACAATGACGCATCAGTTGAGGGATGACGAGTACAGATAGGAATTGAGCGACGAGAGAGAGAAAGGGAACACACTAGCTTTAACTTACAACGTAAAACTGACAACAGTTATATTGCATTACAAGCAGTATCTAAGCCCAAACCTATGTCGGCAATGCAACTATACTACATATGTTAAATATATATAATATAATGCAATATAACTATGCTAGTACAAGCCGGTGAGTAATGAGGTTACTGGAACGCCTTTGGATTTAATTCACTCTCGTATGAAGCAAGTATGCCAAAAAATATATCAATAAAAAGAAAAAAAAATAAAGTGAGTTAAGCCCCTTTAAATTTATTCCTCTTAAAAAATCTGGTTCGAAATTATATGTATTAAACAGACCGAATTTAAAGACACGATAATAATATAACGCTGTAATAGTTGGTAAGAGTGTCGTACCTCGGTCTCGGTTTTAGTTTCCTCAGTTGCTAAAATGAAAATAAAAAGAGCCAAAGAGGATTATAAAATGATTGTAACGAGAGTATATAGAAGCATGAGAATCTGTGAGAGGATATTGTGGATTTATCGTGGCCGTAACATTAAGATTTAGTGTCGGTTGCCAAGAGACTCTACTCCCGGTGCAACCCCTGACTGCTCTCTACTCTCCACAGAAACTCATATCTTTCCTCTTTCGCAAACTTATCTACCTCGTCTCCTTTATAGCTCGTATCCCGTGGCCGTGGCCAATTCAATTTCTCATCAAAGACATAATTATCCTACATATAGTTAACAAATGTCTCTTTAAGTCGTTACGTTACACTAGTTACTGGTTACTAGTTATCCCTACTCGACTTAGTTCCATAGATTTCTATTTGTCGGGCTATAACTAACGATTTGTCTTTATTGTGACAAGTTATTGTTTTAGTTGTCAGCGACATTTGTCCTGTTTTGGAGTTTGAGTTTATACAGTTAAAGTATCCATGTGAATAATTTTATGGCAAATTGGAGTTAATTGGTTTATAAATATTAAGAAAATAAAGAAAAAAATTTTTTTCTTGCTACAATTATTTTCAACAAATTATTGAAAGTATTTTTATTGTTTTCAATAAAAAATTTATTATATTACTAATGATAAAAATAAAATGCACTTGAACATTTTTTTTTTTATAAAATATAATAAAAAATAATTAATTTTATTGAATAACAAAAAATAAAGAAATTGGAGTTAAATAAAATTTTATTACAAAAAATAATTTTTTTTTAAAATCATTATTTACTTTATATACAAAACAAAATTTTTTAAATGATACTGAAATCAACAGACACAACAATTTTTTTTCTTTAATTAAATTAAAACTAATATTTAATTAAATTTTGTTTTATATTGCACTTATAGTTTTTCAAATTTTTTACATGTGAAATTTTTTCAAACATTTGTTTTTTAATAATTTATTCAAGAAAAAAAAAAGTAAAAATTGTCTGATGTCAGGTAATTTTCTTAAAATTAAAGAAACTAAAATTTACATTCATCTATCAATTTTTAAGATAAATTTTTTGAAATAAATAAGTTAATGTAAAAAAAAAGAGGAATAATTTTTCGCTTGAATTCCAAAAAATTAATGTCATTTTAAATAAAAATATTTATTAAAAAAAAAACTTAAAACTGTCTATGAACAGTATCATATAAATTATTGGATTTTTCTATTCGTAAGTAAAAAAAAAAATTGATAAATGAATATCGCGTGAATGTAGGGCCCTTATATTCACACGACATAAATTTATCACTACTCTTTTTAATATATGAATAACCATCACTATAGTAATCAAATGCTCATTGTAACTCACAGAAGTTATAAATTAATCTAGGCCAAAGTAACTCCAATTTACAAACTTATAATAAAATATCATTTTTTAAATTATAAAGAAACAAATTAAATTTTTTAAAATCAACTTTTTAGACACGAGTTTAAAAATGATAAAAAAAACCAACTGCTGTTACATTTATTCACACTATTTTAGCCTCATTAACACTTGATGACACTGAAGTTAGCAAACGTCTAAAAATTTTTGATTTTTTTTACTAATTAAATTACAACTAAAAAAATTTTTCTAAAAAATTGCACACTTAGTTTTTCAAGTTTTTTACATGTGAATTTTTTTTTTTTAATTTTTTAAATAAAATAAAAAAAAAGAAAATTTCTAAAAATTTTGAAATGTCGGCTAACTATAATAATAAAGTGAGCCAACGATTTTAATTTTTTGATTTTTTTTTAATAATTAAATTAGAAGAAAAAAATATTTTTTAAAAATTGCACTTACAGTTTTTAAAGTGTTTTACAAGTGAAATTAAAAAAAAAATTTTTTTCTAATCATTTTTTCAATAAAAAAAGATTCTAAAAATTTTTAAATGTCGGCTAACTTAACTTTCATAACACTTAAGACATTTTATACTCAAGCACAGAAATATATTAGTTTACATAAAACTCTGCAGTGAATATTTCTCTAAAAAATAAGTAATAAAAAAAAATAAATAAAATAATCACTTACATAAATAAAAGATGGGGGTAGTAACAGCAAGTAAACACACTTCCGTTAGTTAAAATGGCTGATGTGTTAATATATATCCAATAATAAATCCAAAGGGGCAGATTGGCACGAGCACACTTTATTATCACTCGGTCGTTTAATCACTGACAAATAACACCGTCACATACAACTAAAAATTTATAAATATAAATTTAAATACTTTATTATTATACTCATTTTTATATTATATTATACCAGAAGAACAAAACGCGTTACATACATTTTCCACATATTATATTCAGCTGAGACACAAGTAAAGGCAACAGAGAGCACCAGAAGCCGTTTTGTTGTAGAAGTAGCTGATGATAAAGAGTACACAACTCGAGGATCAACTTTGCACACACATATAAGTGTGAGTGATAAAGAAGATGATACGGACGAATATTTTACTGGTTGTCAGTCGCTTTTATTAATATTATTAACAACAACAATAATAATAAAATAATAATAAATATTCACGTATTATATCAACTGGACACTAATCTCACATCAAATTGTTTAATCACTCGGTACACAAACTTATTTATTTATCCATTGAGCTTCCACTGATATGCGCCAAGTAGATTCTTTTTTTTTCCATCAATTATTATAATTAAAATAATAATAATTAATAAACACTAGCACCTTTCACTGTCACTTAAAATCACTTTATCAAATAAATTAACCACAAATAAGTTACTGTGAGCAGTATGAGCGAGAGTACCCAGCCGAGCTAAATATCCCGCCGGTAGACAGCGTAAAACTTCCTCGAAACTTTTCACTGGCAATTTTAAAATAATATTTTTTCTTAAATAATTTTTTAATGACAAAAACGCTCAGATGGTTTCACTAGTTTAATAATAAATAAAATAAAATTTATAAAATCAAAGCGCTGTAACTTTTTTTATTTAAATATACTTTTAAAAGAATTTAATTTAAAATCTAAATATTTATTATTTTGGTTAAAATAACAAGCGTGGGGCCACGTAGTTACGTAAAGTGCGCGTCGGTTGTTAAAACTGGGCCGTCCGATGCTCCTGGGAGTATATACAGAACAGATAGAGACAAGAGCGGTTGTAGTTGGTTTAGTTGTTAATACCGTGTGTATTGTATATTGTATCGGGCACTTGTCAAGGACACGCACCGGGGGTAACCTACTTTTCACCACACGATTATTCGCACTTGTATTATATTGGGGGAGGAGAAGAACACACAGGTGTGTTTGTTGTACGTGCTGATACTTGACTCTCCACTCTTAAATCTTAAATCTCAAAAACTCAAACTTCAATAACAATTAAACACAATAATAATAATAATAATAATAATAATAATAATAATCACAGAAAGTCCCAAACTTTAAAACAACTTGTTAGTATCCATCGATAGCTTTTATTAAAAATTAAAAAATAATTAATAAAAATAACGTAGACAGTTTGTGATTGCCGCGCGCGCACTGCAGGACACTCTTGAATAAAAAGTAATATCTATATATACCTCACTTAAAATATATCTATATAGAATAGATATATATCACTTGTAGGGAAAGGAAGTAGAAGTTTGGTATATTGGTTAAATACGAGCGACAGGCTAGACGGACAAACGATGACGCGTCGACGGCGGAGGTCCGACTCGAACTGAGCGCCGAGCAACTGATCGGAGCCAACGACGAACGACGGGCGAGCAGCAAACCGAAAACCGAGTCGAGGACTCGGGCTACAAGCGCCCGCCTTCGGGGCTCTTCGCGAGTCTACGATAGAAGGATAGAGCCACTCTATCATGTGCATGTATTGTGTGTGTGCGGTGTTTAGTGTGGTAGTGTGTTTTGCTTGCCAAGTCGCCCGGTAGAGGTAGTAGTGTATTATATTGGTATATGCAATATGTGTGGCCAACGCATTGCTGGGATATAATATAGATATAATACTACTGTACGCTGTACACAGCCACAATAATATACCACTGAAGTAGTGTTAGTGTGCAATCGTTTATACCTATACGGACATTACTGCGAAATGAACGAGTACTCTTCTGTCTTCTGTCTCTCTGGCTCTACTCTGTTCTGTCTACATATACCTACACAGTAGCTTGCGTTAGAAGTTTTATTCGTGTAAGTGTGGTATACAGTAATAGTGTCGCGAGATCACCTCAACAACCGATACTAATGCCATGCTAAAGTGTGGAGTAGAGTATTTTATATGTGTGTGCAGGTATATAGGGAAGTAAATGAAAGAGCGAGTGAATATAGTATAGGATACTGACCGAAGCACTGTCCACCCGGAAACTTTCCATCCTCGCGGTCATTTATCGGAAACACTACCAAATCCTCCACACCATCACCCGCCCGCAATAAGATCTTTTGTGGTTTTGATCATATAATTGTGGCCTGAGGAGTGTAGGCTATGGATGTATACTTTTTTTAAATACCGCAGTATGGTAGTATAGAGGAGGTTTAATAATCATCACACGTATGGATTTTTTAGGGATTTGCAAAAAATATAAAAAAAATCTAAGAGGTAAGGTTGTTGGACTGGAGAAAAATGTTTATTCTTGGAGATTCAGCTGGTGAAAGGTGATGGTGAGTTTTTCATTTGATTGGTGGGAATTTTAAATGGAAAATTATGTTTTAATAGAGCTTTTTTTTGTATTAGATGTTTTCAATTGGAAAATGTATTTTGGATAATAAAATTTAATTTATTGAGTGAATAAATATATTTTGGGTAGTAGAATATGAGTACACAGAAAAAAAAACTTCTTGCAGCCAGAAAATTTCTTAAGGAAGACAAAAGTTATTTTGGAGCAAGAAATTTTCTTGACTCAAGAAACTTTAACTTCATTCAAGAAATTTTCAATCATTCTTAATATTTTCTTGAGCCAAGAAAAATTACCCTCCAGTCAAGAATTTTTTTTTCCAGTGTACCTCTGATAAAAAGTGTAAAAATTTTAGATCCGCGTTATATTTTACTGAATATCTTATATTTAATGTTTCAAATGTTTCAAATGTAATTAAGTATGCCATGTATTAATTTAAAATAAGTTTTTAGTGTGTAAATTTAATATTAACTACATGGATAAAGAAATTAACAATTTAATTGAAAAAATTTTGAACTAACAAAATAATTTTGAAGTTTCTTTGTTTTGAATCAAACAGAAAAATTCTTGAACTAAGTAAAAATATGAACTGAGAATAATTTCTTAGTTAAAGATTGATTTTTTTGATTAAACAAAAAATAACTTTATAAAATTATTTTCTTGGTTAAAAATTTTTTTCTTGAATCCAGTAAATGTTTTATCGGTGCATTCTTAAATTTAAACTTTTTTAAATTCTGGTTTGAAACCATAAACTCAGGTATTCATTTTTTAACTACAACTTATTATTTAAATACATCAATGTAGTAATATTTAGTCTATTATCAATATTTCCAATAATTGATAAAAAAAAAAAATTGACTCAAGAGAAGAAATTCTGAACCAAGAAAATCATTTTGAAGGAATTTATGATTTTGAACGGAGTAGAAAAATTTTTGAACCATTTTCTATCAGTTTACATTTTTTAATTCCAATCATTGAAATTTCCCTAAAAAAAATTTTACTCGAATATTTTCATTAATTTTTAATACAGAACATCTGATTTTACTATTTCTATGATTCATATTGTGCCCGATATTTATTTTATTCAAAAATCCTGCTACATTCTTCAATATTAAACTACAAAAGTGCTCTCGGTTCCATTTATAAAATTTTGGATTACCGAAAACTTGATTTGACTCGTATACAGTCCAGAGAGCTCCTTTAAAAAAACACAGCTCGAAGTGTGTAAGTCATTGTACTGTTCCGGGGATTCTTTTCAATCTGTCCAGGACAATAAATTTTTTCTCTGGTCCTTCCTATCCCGATACTGGTGCACGTGTTATATACATGTATATGTGTGTCAGTGTCAGAGAGTAATGCTCTGTGTCTGTTAAGTCTCAAAGCCTGTGTAGCTCTGTAAAGTATAGCACAAGTAAAGAAGTGAGAAGGGATCTCGAGAAAAATAATAGGATAAAAAAAAATCCGGTTGCCCTCCAGATTCTTTTCGCGCCTCGCCGCTGGTTCCCGTGTTATGTGAAATAGGAACGTAGAATATTTTCTTGGAGCCGGGTTTCCGGCGTACCATCAACAATTCAGCCCATACTGTACAGCTGTGTAGTCGGTACATAAAACACTAATACCTACTAATTGTAAGTCTAAGTTAGATTCTAGTGTAGAGAGAAGCCCAACAATTAATGTAAATATAAATATAATTACTGCATAACATAATATAAATATTAAAGTACAGCCGTGACTGCTACGCTGCATGCTATCCATCAGAGGCGGGAGAAAGACTTTTAGTTTCGCACGCGACCAAACTTTCGCACGCTCGTCGTCATCGCGATTATTCTCCGCCTCCAAATTCTTATCTGTACAATTACGAGAATGAAGAAAATTTTTTCTCTTACGTATTTGTATGATCAAATGGGTTTTTTAGTTAAATTTAGTGTCATTGGAAGGGTCTTGACCCTAATTTGTGCATTTTTTAAGTTTTTATAAATGGTTTTCACAGACAGTTAATTTACTATAGTAAGTTTTTAGAGTAGTAATTAATAGATTCAAATTTCAAGTCAGATAAAACTTTTTTGTTTAATTAATTTTGTTTTGTATCCGTTAATGTGGTTATATGTCAAATATTAATCCACATAATTGAGAGAATAAGAAAAATTCTGTGACGAGCATCAGAAATGCTGTAACCTGAATTTATTTTTTTTGATGGTTTGATATTTTTTTTCGACGATTTATCATTCGAATAATTAAGTAAAAAAACGGAAATTTTGTGATCAGCATATTTTTATTTTAAAAAAGATTTTTATAGTTTAATTTGGTATCGTCAATTAGGTCTTGACATTAACTTGTGCCTTTTCATGATTTTATACTTCTTTTGGTAATGATCGATCTAACGAATACAGAGTGCTGTAAAATTGTTTGTAAAAAATAACTTTTTTTTTCGATTGTGATGTAGTATAGACATAGATCTAAATTTGTGGCTTAGTATAACGATTTTTGTGTGTATGCGTAAAAGTTTAATTAAGTATCAGCTATTTTTAATTTAGTAACAGTATAGTATGACATGTACTGGTATTTGATGATTTAACTTGCATTAATTTTTTTGTACCCGAATTATTTTTTTTTTCGCAAAAAACATTGTATGCAAGAATACCAAAATGTTTCGTTATTCGTCACCAAAGATATTTATTGTTCTCTCGTTAATTGTACGGTGTAACCAAATATTTCAACAAGTTAAATATTTTTGCGTATTACATCTATAATTAAACGACGAAGCGCTTTAATTGTTTTTTAAAAATGTTTGCTCTCTATTTTTTATAAAGTCATATTGGTAATTTTTTACTTTTGTTTTATTGTATTTATTTTTTATTTATTAAATTTTTTAACTCCGGTATTTGTACTGATTTAATTGAAAATTTTTGTTTTTGTAAAAATTTTTTTTGGCTCAAAAATAGATAGTAAGCAAACGTACTATTGAATGTATAAAATTTCATTATAATTAAAAATATGTATGACGTATTTTAAGCCTTTATACTAACAAAAAACCAATGTATTGTTTTTGTTAATTGAAAAAAAAAAAGCTTTTAAAAAGTTACATTTGTAGTTATGATGTAAAGAAGATGTATTAAATACAAAATTGTTGTGAAAATCGTTTATTTTGATTTATATATTCGTCCCTAACATTTAATAATAATTTTAATTTTAAATTTTTAAACTATTAAAAAAATTTTTACTAGGGTAAATGCACCAGTTGTTGACCGGTCACCAATTAGTTGACCGATGTATAAAAAAGTTAATTAATTAATATTTTACAAGGGTTTTTTTTTTTTCTTAAAGTATTAAAATAAAATAATATGGCATTTAATCATCATAATAAAAAATTACGCAATTAATTGGGCAGTGATTATAGCTTTAAAAAAATATTCTGAGTTTGTTTAAAACGGAACCAGCCATAAAGCGGTCAAAAATAACTAGCGTACAATTGGAGAGTGAGAGCATTTAATCATTAATTTAGTGATATTTATCGGCATAATATAAAATATTTTAGTTTTATTATGTTAATTAAAGATCAGATTCCAACTTTTTTGAAAAAATAAAGTTAAATTATAAGTTTTAATATTATTTTAAGACCGGTCAACTATTGGATCCGTCAGAAGCCCTTTATCCAGTAAAAAATTCATTCAGTCATTTATTAGACCCTCTGATTTTATCACAATCAAATTAATGACCGTATAATTATAATACTAACTTCTTAACTCCAAAATTAAATCTGTCAAGTGTTTAAAGTACTTTAGTCATTAAATATTTTGTAAATATAAAAATAATCATTATAAAATGTATATTTATAATTAAAATAATACTTAAAATCTTTTTTGATTATTAAATTTTATTTTGTTCTAATTTTTTTAGTGAACGGTTATATCAAAGAACGAATCATTAGAAGAAAAAATTGCTAAGCAATTAAAGAAATAAAAAAGAGTTACAAGCTAGTAAAAAAGCTTTAATTGAAAAAAAGAAGGAGAAGAATAAAAAAATTTCAAGTGAATCAGAAGAATTATCATCATCAAAATGAATTTGTGATTATTTGTGACCTAAAGAAATGTGACTTTATGTTAATTATTGCTATTATTTTATAAAAAAAAGTACGGTTTAAAATTATATTGTATATATGTTTAGTTTTGTTAAAAATGTCGTTAATACTTCAAAAGTGCTGCATAAATTTAATTACATACATGTAGTTTACAAAATTACTTATAATTATTTGAGCGGTCAATTATAATTGGAGAACGGTCGGTCATTTATTGGGTTTCTTCGGTCAATAATTGGTGATTTTAGTATTTCAAGATTCAAATAACAAAATTAATATAATTTTGTTAATTTTTATTATAAATAGTTATTAATTATTATTAATTAAGTATTTAACTTTAATAAAATCCATTACAAATTGTTTTTAGTAGGTTAATAGATTTTTTATTAGCTTAGTACAGAAAAAGAAAAACCTTAATACGGTCAATAATTGGTGCATTTACCCTAATACTTTTTTTTATAGCTTAGTACAGAAAAAGAAAACCTTAATCGGTCAATAATTGGTGCATTTACCCTAATACTTTAAAAGAAAACACAACTAAAAAGTAAAAAAAAATTTTGAATAAGTCTAAAATAAGAATAGAGTGATTAATAAAAAAATTTATTATATTGTTAAAAAAAGTATCAAGTGCTTGATATTAATTTTTCAAGATATTTTATTGATAGATATTTATAAAAGTAAAGTTATTACAGAAAAATCTTAAAAATCATTCTATGATTTTTTTACAATAAAATAAAAATTTTTTTTAATCACTATTTTTATTTTAAAATTATTGAAAGTTATTTTCTTAATTAAAAGAACAATTTTTACCGGCATTTTATTAATAAGCTAATAGAAGTGTGTTAATAAAATACAATTATTGGAAAATTAAATTTTATTAATGGTATTTTAAATATTAAAAACTTAGATTTAATAAAATTTTTTTCAGGTGAACGACCTCTACTATCAACAGTTTAATTGTCTCACTAAATAATTCACTTAGAACGAGAGATTAGCTTAATCCTCGCAGAATGTTTGGGTCTTAGAACTAAGTCCGGCATCATTCGGATTTCACCTGCCAAGTCAATGGGCTCTAAGTAAAAGTTATGTATCAAGTGTCCAATTATCGCCTTCAATTCTAGCATTGCAAATTTTTGTCCAATACAATTTCTCGGTCCTGCGCTGAATGGCACATATGCAAAAGGATGTCTTCCGTAGCTGTTCTCAGGTATAAATCGGTCTGGATCGTACCGCAACGGGTCGGGCCAAAAATTCGGGTCGCGGTGTAAATCATAGATATGGACATGGGCCATCACATCCTTTGGTATAAAATAATCTCCTAGAATTCATTTTAGCTAATTAATTATTTATTTATTGGGACATAAATCAGCTCATGACTAAAAGCGACCGCTATCTTTTTAGCAGAATTAAACAAGAACGTAAATCAACTTTTGAAATAGGAGTCGATAAAATACGAAAACAGACATGCTCGCTGTTAATTTGAAAAGGTAGCAGTCTTCAGATAAGACATAGACATAACAAGAGAATTGGTATTAAGTTACATAATTAAATTAAATTACTTAGTTGTATGTCATCAGTAACATCTCGGGAAATAAACGGAACGCTTGGATATAAACGCAAAGCTTCTTTGATACAACGCTCGAGATAAGATAACTTTTGTAATTCCGTAATAGTTATTTGACCATTGGAACTTTCAATGGCGTTATCAAATTCTTCTCTTACTCGTGCCTATATATTGCAATAAAAACAATTGGTTATTCATTTCTTTAAAAATCATTCATAAAAAATTATTAAATAATATAAGTAATAAAAATTCCAAAATTTTGGTCGTGTAGAATCGCAACGTTAGAAAATTTTTTGACTTAAAAATTTGAATAAATTTTTAACTTCCCGCTAAGAAAATTGAAAATTATAAAAAATTGAAAAGTTATTGGTTTTATCAATAACTTTTGAACGGCTTGACCGATTTCTTCGTGGTTGGTGCCATTCGAAAGGGCTTGATCAATCTTAGATTTTGAATATACTTTGGACTGATTCGAAATGGTAGACTTTGAGAAATTTCAAAAAAACTACAAAAAAAATTTTTTTGAAATGTGGTTTTTTTTTTAATAACTTTTAAACGGCTCTACCGATCGATTCCAAAAACGAATCAGCTAATAATATTAAAAAACTACGTCAATTGCCCTGCAGCCCGATCAAAATTGGTTGATTCGTTCGTGAGTTATCGTTGTCGAATTACTTAGAAATTCCTCGTTTGGTCAATTTAAACTTAAAGATTTTTAATAAGGCCTAAAAAATTACGTCGAATGCTGCCAACTGCGTGGAAATCGGTTCATTCATTCAAAAGTTATTGCGATTTGAAAATTCAAAAAATAGTGTCTTATTAAACTCCTATCAGATTTTCGAAATGACACGAAATTAATATTTTAGAGCTTGAAGAGCTCAAAAACGTAATTAGTGAAATTTTGAGCGCTCAAGTATGGAATTAGCGGGAAGTTGCAGGGATGACCTTCAGGGTCAACCGTTTTCCTAATTTTTTATTGAAGTTTTCTAAAATGAAATAATTAAGAAAAATTTTTTTCAAAAATTTAAATTTTTCAATTGGAAAAAAATTTTGTAATTTTAATTTTTAACTTGTTTTATTTAAAAAAAAAAAAAGAAATAATCGATTAATCGAAAAAATTTAATCATAAAGCTCAATCAAATAAAAAATGTGTCATTATCGTGATTGTAAACAATTACAAAAATTTTTAATTAACAAACCTGAATTTCACGATGTTCTGCCAGAAGTAAAAGAGTAAAGCAAATTCCCATTGCCGTGGTATCGTGACCCTGAAAATTATCAGTTTAACTTTTATTCTGCTCTACTATGACTCAGCGGAAAATGATGAATCAATTACATCCATCCATATCTATTAATTGATGCATGTCATGTAATTATGAAAAAAAGAAATAAATAATATATAATTACAAAATCAAGGTAATCACACAGTAGCGCGTACCTCAAACATAAAAGTGTCAACTTCCTCCGAGATACCGTCTTCGTCGATATGACCGTTTCGCATCGCAGCAATTAGTAAATCAAGCATTGCTAATCTTTTTTTCCTGAATAATTGTCTGTCTACGTCTTTTGCAGTATTTGTCTCTGTGAATTCCTTCAGATGAATTCCTTGTGTGTCTTCATGGTACTTCCTACGCTCGCCGATAATCTTAAATATTTATTTTTTTAAATTAGATTATGATTATTAATTATTGTTAATTAATTAGTATGGTGCTTAATTAACCTTCTTAGAAAATCCACGGACGATGTCCAAGCATTTACTTTGCATCCTTGATGTAGGTGAAAGATTGAAAAAAAAATCTGGATGCAGCCACGGTCTTAATAGCCTGGGTTAAAAGTTAATAATTAAATTATGCATGATTAACTAATATTTATTAGTGTAATTATTATTATTACCTGTGCAACATTAAGTTTCCTAGATCGTGTATGGCTTTACGATAAATTTTCTGGAAACTATCCATCGAACTTTTTTGTCCTTCCAGTGACGTTCCCATCGCCGTTTCTTTTAGAAATATTTTTTATTACGGAAATTTTTTTTTCTATATTTTATTGCAATTATATTGAAAGAAAAAATTTAATTGATTCAAGCGAAAAATTCTTGAAATTTCAAGAGAAATTTTTCTTAGTTTAAGTAAATTTTATTAGATTTAAGAATTTTTCGTCTTTGAGACTATTTTATTTGTTAAAAAATTTTTCTCTGGAATCAAATTAATTTTTATTAATTGTTTTTTTTTACAAAGTATAAACTTACCACAAATAGCATTCAAAGTATATTTTGTTATGAAAGGAACAAGATCTACTGTTACGTCTTCTTCTTCTTCTTCAGATTGTAAATCGTGAACCATACGTCGCGCTTCTTGGTCAAAAATATCCGAAAATTCTTTTAGTACGTTGAAATGAAACGCTGGAGTCAATATTTTTCTTCTTTTTTGCCATTTGCTTCCTAAATTTTCAATCCGATAAAAAAATTTATTATTATCATACTATATTATTTATAACTAAAAAAAGTAAACTAATAATACATACCCGTACTCGTTAATAAACCGGTACCAAACCAAGGGTACAAAAAAGCATAAATTTTACTTTTTGAAATATTCTTCGAGCTCGATAGTAATATCTAAAAATTCAGTAATAAAAATAGTGAATTAATTTTTTCTATAAATTTATTTATTCAGATGAATAATTAGATAATTTACTTCAACGTCGTCGGGATGACGAATGTGAATTCCACCATCTTTAAGACTATATACTCGCGAAATCGGGTAATACTTATTGTTTAAAAATCGTGTAAAGTCCCATAATTGATCTAGAAGTATACATCATTTAAGTAATCTTAGCATTAATACTTTGAAATGTTTACGAATTTATTTTTGATAAATAATTTTGTTGTTACTTAATTATCTTTATTACTTTTGTGCTATGTTTCGTCTGGCTCAGGACTTTATCAAGCATTTTAACGTCAGAAATTAAAGAAATAATTATATTTATAATAAATTGTTAATAATTTAACAATTAATTAATGAAGTTAATGAATTAACAAGAGTACAGTAAAAATACAACTGCAAGCTTAAATTTATATTGACTCAAAAATTATTAAAAGATATAATTAGAATTAATTAATAATAACATTCAAAAGTATAAATATTAATAGAATCAGCTTAGAATTAAATTATTTAAGAGTCTTATTCTAGTTATTTGAAAATTATTTAAGAATCTTATTCAAAAGATAAAAAAAAATCAAATTACCTGGCGTGACTAAATAGTCTAAAGCATTACCAAGAATCGGAAGTGTTTTAGGACCAGGAATTTTTTCTAAATAAAATACCATTCGACGCGATCGGTGTAAAAATTTCATATAAACATAATAAATTAATAAGAGAAGTATAATTAATAAAATGTATAAAATCATTTGTTCCTTTAAATGATCTATAGTCACGGAAATCAAGAACACACTTCAGCACGTTTAATATACGATGTCTCGCATTTAACTGATAGTGTATTGATTTTCATGTCAATACAGAACATCCTTACGCTTAGTGGATAAAAAAAAATACTAATAAATTAGTTAGATAATGATTGTTTAAAAATAAATGAAAACATGTTTATCACTTATCTCATAATTCGCGCGAGATAATTTAATGTATGAATTAATGATAACTTGTTACTTTATATAATAACTAGTTTCATCAGGAGAGGGTGTATAAAAATAGTCGATGCTGTAATAAAAAAATGATTTTTTTATGTACAAAAATAGAGGAAGGGGGGGGGGCAAAATGAGGTAATCCTAAAATTTTGTAAAAAAAATTTTTTTTTCCAAAAAGCTTAAAATTGAAAAAAGAAATATAAAAAAATTTTTTTTTCTATAATTTTTTACAGTAATTTTTATCGTTATTGTACATTATAATAATTTTTTTTTACATCTAAAATTTCTTCTTTTAAATTTTTAAGTTCTCGCTATAGCAATTACTATTGATTAATCAATGATTTTCAAAAAAAATTGGGAAGTCATTAGTTTTACTCCAGATTTCAAAAATCAAATTCTAATCAGATTTCCATATTTTAAGGTTCTAGGAAGTAATAATTAAAAAACAAATTTTTTTTTAGCGGTAACTGAAAATTTTTGTTTTTTACTTTGAAAACAACCCAAAAAAATAAGACTCAGCGTATTTTAATACCTAATAACTTAAAATTTTCTCAAGTACCCCGTTTTGCCCCCCCCCCTAAATTTTTATTTATTAATTTATTGGTACAAATTTCACGTAGACTGGCATAGCTGGTCTGATAACAAGATCAGAAAGTATTTTCATGTCTGCTGCTGTATCTTGTGGTTCCAAATAAAAAGCATGTAATATTCCGGCAATTACTGTTTTTAGTTCAAGCATAGCAAATTTTTGACCTGTAATTATCAAAGTCATAAATTTAAAAATTATTATTATTATTAACATAAATTTTTGTGATAATAATTATTTAATATTAAAACCTTCTTAATCCTTTCATTTGAAGTTATTTTTATTAAAAATTTGAATCCTAACGTTTGAGAAAAAATTTTTGCCATTCAGGTAATTTCGTTGAATTAACAATAAAAGTTATTTTGTAAATTCACTGAAAAGTACAAAAAAAATTTTTATTGTTAATTTAACAAAATCACCAAAATAACACAAATTTTTACTAAAACGTTGTTAAAAACTCAAAAATATAATCAAGTATATTCTTATTGGTAATTCATGATGATTTTAAATATCAAATTCAGACGATTTAATCACATAAATTTGTTACGATAATAAGCTTAATAATAACGTCAAAAAACAAAAAAAAAAAAACAATATTTAACAATATTGATAAAAATCGTGTAAGTTATTACCAATGCAATTACGTGGACCTCCACTAAACGGAACGTATGAAAACGGATGCCGTTTTTCGATACGATCTGATGCAAATCTTTCAGGATCATAAATATTTGGACGCGGCCAAAAATTAGGATCGCGATGTGTGTCTATTAGATGAATATTTACAACTGCTCCTTTGGGTACTAAACAATGTTCTGAAAAAAAAAAAACAAAATATGAATTTAAAAATTAAACTTTTAATATTTATTATGAATATTTCCGTAAAATTACACAGTAAAGAATTTTGTCTGTGTCAAAAAAATTTTATGTCCAGCTTATTTAAACCATAAGCGTTTACGTAGAAACTACAAAAAAAATGTAATAGTTATTTTTGTTACATTTGATTTGTGTTCAAAATAATGTAAAATTTCTCACTGCATAATTCTCAACTTTTTCATCAATTCAATTTTTTCTAGTCAAAATAAAAGCCATACACTCACTCAATTGTACATCTTCTTGAATTTCTCTCGAAACAACTGGAACACTTGGATAAAGTCTCAACGCTTCCTTAATACAACATTCCAAGTACGAGAACTTTTGGACCTCATTGATGCCCATTTTTCCATCCGCAGCTTTTAACACTGAATTTATTTCTTGTCTCGCTCGTTCCTAAAAAATTAATTTGCCTTAAAAATGAACAAATAGAAAATAATTGTCAAAATGAACGTATAATTTACTTGAATGTCTTTATGCTCAGCCAAAAGTAAAATAGCAAAAAGTAATCCCATGGCCGTAGTATCATGACCCTGAGAACAGACGGTTACTATTAATTCAAATCGCCACGCGATTGCTGCATAACATTAATAAAGAAGTAAAAAATTATAATTACTTCAAAAACAAAAGTGTCGACTTCTTCTCTAATTCCGCGATCATCCACACCGAGGCCTCGTTTTGAGGCTGCGATCAACAGATCAAGGAAGGCCAGTCTTTTACGCTTTGCTACTCAAAATGAATCATCATCATCATTATTCGCTGATTAATTTGTAATAATAAATAATGCTTGTTTGCAAAATACCTTTTTCATCATACTGTGAATTTAAGTTTGTTCCTCCCTCGAAATCATCTAAATATTTACCTTTGGTGTCTTTGTGATATTGTTGTCGTTCTTTTATTATCTGCAATTTTAAATCAGACAAGAAAAAAATAAATAGATAATAAGTCGGTTGATAAAATACAATTAATTAATTCCGGATATTTATTACGAACTTTATCAGTGAATTTGTGCAATGTCTTTAAACACTTAGCTTGTTCGCGACCTTTGGCTGAGAAACCGAAGATCCAATCGCTGTTGAACCACGGTCTGACGGCTCTGGGATAGATAATTATTTTTCAAAATAATATTAATCTATTATCAACTAAGTATTCAATTTTAATGAGCAATTATGAAAAACTACCTGTAGTAAAAAATTTCTCCCACGTCGTAAACCGACTGTTTGTAATTTTTTTGCTCAGGGTCATTTTCTTGCATCGTAGCTCCCATTGATGATTCTGTAAAAAATTGTTTATTATATATTAACTTTATGAATTATTTAAAAAAACTGATCAATACTTTACCGCATATTATGTTGAGTGTAGACGAGGACAGCAAGGGCAAAAGTTCTTTGATAACTCCATCTTCAGATTTTATTTCTGATTTTATTCCATTAATTAAACGATCTTTATGATCGACAATTGATCCCATGTACTCGTGAAGATTATGCAAATGAAAAGCTGGTGTTAATATTTTTCTTCTACCGCGCCATTTATCTCCTGGTTTATTTATAAGTATAATTAATTAATGAAAAATAAAAGTTAGTAATTAATTTTTTTAAATTTTATGTGCATACCTGTACTTGTAAGAAGACCGCTGTTTAACCACGGATGTAAATAATCGTAGAATAAACTTTTCTTAATGTTTTTATTGCTGCTCAGTATAACCTGTTGATTGAAATTAAATTTTATTACAGTACGATCTAAACAAAGATTTATAAACAAATGCATTTTTTTTAGTATTAATAAAATTTTCTTTACAAATAAAAATCAATAAAAAATTTTAAAACTATGAATAAAAAATTTTTTTAATACTAAAACTGTCCATTTCAAAACATAGTATCTAATATTTTTAGATTTTTTTTTTTAAATTTGCTTTATAAGCAAAAAGTTTACACTCTTAATTGATAAAAGGTTTTATTTGAATATTTTATTGCCCTTTTGGTTTTGCAGAATCAATAAGGTGTATAAAAAAATTTTTTTTTCTACAATTTATTTGTAAATTTGTATAATCTATAAATTTGTGAGAAGAAATAACAAGAAAAAAAAATTCTTTAAGTCAAAATAGCGTGAATAAAAAAAAATTTTTAATTTTATTTTATAACTATTTGGTTTAAAAACTTAACACTTTGAATGTCTGACTATAAAAATTGAAAATAAAAAAAAGGTTTTTGAGAAACTCATCAAACGTCAAAATTAAAAAAAAAAATTTTACTTATAAAAATCTAACTGAATTGAAGAATTCTTTAAAAATTTTCAATTTATAGATTTATATTAACACAAATTTACAAGTTGATTAGAGAAAAAATAATTTTTACATGCTGTCTAATCTTGAATTAGACTTACTTGTCACTTGACCAATAGACGCAAAACTTTAATTTATATATACAATCGGTCGAAAAAATAATTGGTAATTGGATTTTTTATTTATTAAAGTACTAAAAAATTCAACCAACAAAAAAAAAAACAACACTGAAAATTTTTACTTACATAAAAAATATTTTCTTAAGACATATTTTGTTTAAAATAAATTGTTTGGTAAATATTAAAAAATAATATACATACTTCAACGTCATCGGGATGATGAATATTGATGATGGGCCAAACACCAAGCCACAG
Source organism: Cotesia congregata (assembly GCA_905319865.3). NCBI lineage: Eukaryota > Metazoa > Arthropoda > Insecta > Hymenoptera > Braconidae > Cotesia > Cotesia congregata. The sequence continues at coordinate 8,559,688 of CAJNRD030001124.1, forward strand.
CTTGTAAACAGGATAATAATTTCTTGACGAACGTCGGAAAAAATTCCAAAGATCCTCTTCAAAGTAAATAATTAGTTGAATTATTATTATTTATTATAAAAAACGTAAGTTAAAATAAGGTAAAAATTAAAAAAAAAATTAATGAAATAAATTTTTTCGACTTACCAAGTGGTACCATAAGATCTAAGGCATTGCCAATAATTGGATACCATTTAGGTCCAGGAATTTTATCAGTAAGCTGTCCTTGCTTACTTCGATGTATATAAGAATGCAGGATAATTAATAACAAAATTAATGTAATTAATACCGTAGTTATCAACGTTTGCAAGTCCATGATTTTATGTTTAAAGAATTAATATTATTTTGTTTTTATTTTATACAAAACAAATTTAATAATATCTGAGAGCAAAGATTAACGATCTGGTTAATCAAGCAGTCGCAACTCGACTGGCCTTACAAATAATAAGTGAATAAAAAAACTTCTCTCACGCAACACATCATATATATGCGCTTTTTTCCCCTCTCTATTTTGATCATTACTTATCCAGTCTGTACATGCGTTTTGTAATTTAGTTGTGTAACTTTTCTTTCCAATGACATTCAAATTGTGTTTTGTATTACTTGCAGAATATTTACGTTTATTTATACTATGATTTTCTTGGCGATACTCAGCAATTAGTATGAATTTTATAAAATCATAATTTTAAATTATTGTGTCATTAAAACAAAGTTACTGTATTGAACATTTTTTAATGAAAAATGTCAAAAAATGACTTTTTTGAAGTTTATATTGTATAACAATAAAAATAATAATTTTAAAAGTATATTTTGATAATTTTTTATTAATTAAAGTATAAGATATATATATTCAACTGGTAGAAAGTAGATTTTTGATTATATTAAATAAGTAGAATTAATTATTCACATTACTTAATCATTAATACTGTTTTAAAATAGAATAAAATAAAATTAAATTATATATAACATCAACTCAAAAAACATTTTTTTCACACATTAACACTTTCATTAAAATGTAGAATCTCGAAAAAATGAGCGCCAAACAAAAATTATATATAAATCCGTGATTTGATATGATCGCGATATCAAAGACGGTTGATGAAAATTTAAGTAATTCTATAATATATTAATGCCATTAATGTGCAATAATATCTCACTAGCTCGCAGTTTCCATTAAGCCGCTGATCCTCGCATGAATAAAAATAACTTTTATCTTTTCGCATGCACATAGTATCCATTAAAAATAATTGATTATTTCAATTCTACTTTTACTGATACTATTCTAGTTTTATCATTTGAACTGACACGATTTCCGATTTTTTCGATAATTGAAACGTATCATTCACTAATTGCTTAATAATTTGATTTATCCAATAATGTTTTCGTTGATTGAGCTGATTAATAATTACTCAAACTTCAATCTGTCAATAGGATTTTACATTTAAAAGTAGGTGCCAAGTAAATGAATAAAATAATTTAGCTTGAATTTTTGCGAAAATCCACAAATAATAAATGAATAATTTTCATAAAAAATAATTAAATGTTGAATGGATCGAATGATTATCATCGGCGGTATTAATGTAATTGTTGACGATATTTCACCGCAAGATGTCTCGAGCTACAGCATTTCTTCTTGTATTTGGAATTGACAGATGAATAGAATTAAGAACCCATTAATTTAACGTAACAAGAAAAATAAAATGAATCACAGAATAAAGATAAAACCCAATTGTTTTTTTTTTTTTTTTAAATAAAAAGAAAAGAGAAAATTTCGATTTAATTCTTGATAAAATGAAGAAATTTTTTTTATTTCATTTTCAAGGATGTTCGTCATCAGCTCCACGCTCTAGTTTATTCTGGTAACCCAGTTTAACGGGTATATGTCTGCGAAGTGATGCGGTAGCCGGGCACTTTCTTGTACCAATGCGCCAACTAAGAAAAGTTGATAAATAAAGGAAGAAATAAAAAACGCATGTTGGAAAAGGTTCTCTGGAAAACGTGATCTGAGGTCTCTGTGGAGACGCCATATACTCTTATTACTGTTCTGCGCTGTTGTTTTACAGCTATGTCATATACTGGTCTAGTCCCGGTGTTGCTGTTGCTGTTGCTGGTTACTAGAAGGGATCAGTGCTACTGTTATGTACCGTACTCGCTGGCTGATGCACGAAAGTATTAAAGTATTAGCCTTGGACTCGATTCGAAAAATCCGAGATCCGGCTATAGATCTTTATATAATTTATAGTAAGGATCGCGATACTCTGCTCAGGAAGTATCCTCATTAGATATTTTTACCTGACTTATTTTTTATAAATTCATCATTATTAAGGAAATTTTACTATTAGTTTTATCGATTGCAGCTATTTTTAGCTTGGAGCTATTTAAAATCGTTCTAGAAAAATTTTCGCTACAATTTGGTGATATAACGGATGTCATGGTATATCTGATAAGAATTTAAAAACACGATTGATTCATTTTTTAAAATGTTCATGGGCACATTGAGGGAAAAATTTCAAAAATCATTAAGCAAAAATTTTTGCCTTCTTCTTTGACTACTATCAAATTACACGTTAAAAAATTTGTAGGGTGGATAATTTTTAATTGACCAAATACTTCCCGAGTGGAGTTCTCTCCAAGAAAAAAATTTTTTTTATTGTTAATAAAAAAAATTCCTGAAGAAAATTTATTACTTTTTTTTTCATTAAATAAGAATAAAAAACTAGATGTTATTCATTTAAAAATTACAAAATGCGCATTAACAAATTTTAAAAATTAATATAAAATTTTTCTTAGTTTGATACAAAAAATACATTTTAATAATCAATAATAATTGCATCATTATTTTTTTTTTATTTTTACAAGTAAAATTTTTCGATAAATTTGCTCTATAATAACTAATTTGTAAAGAAATTTTAAAAATTACCATATAAAAGTTAATTTCATTAATATTAAATTAATTATTTTTATTTTATGAGCCAATTTGGACATAACAAATCTTTATGAAAATTTTGTTCAATATTCCAAAAAAGTCAAATTTTTATGAAAAATACAATTGACATTTACAAAATTAAACTTGATAAATTGTTTAAAGTATTTTTTAGTCATTCAAAATATAAGACTTATTTCAGCTAAATAAAAATTTATTTTAGTTTAAAAACTCTGTACTCGAATGTTTTTCGGATAAAAATCCATATTCACTCCACTGATAGAAAGATTACAATTTTACTCCAAGCAAAGGGAGTATTTTTTACAGTATATACTCGTTTTTTTTTTTTATATAAATATCGATAAAAAGTAATTGTTCTACAAATTGTAACATAATTAAATTAATTATCATCTTAAAATTTCAATAACTATCTCTTACAAGTAATGAATGTAATACATTGCTATAAAAAAAGGTAACTGAAAAGTTTTGAAAGCTAAAAAACAAACGGAGAATTAGTAAGTAAATTTATGGAAAGTTGTCTGCCTGGTGATCCTCTCGATTGTTCGGAGGATTATAGGAGGAATATCCGGTAATCCATACATCATCGTGGGTGCTTAGGCAATCGATTTGTGTCATGTATGATTAGATATCAAACGTGACAACTTGTTGTACAAAGTCAAACTAATTTTATCCTTGATCATACCTCTATCAACATTAATTAATTATCTCTGGCAACTTTTATAGTAAGCTGGTTAAATATTATTTAATAATAATTAATGATCATAATCATTTAATTATAATTGAATCTATCATAAAGTTATCACAATTATCATTACAATTACATGAATAAATTATTGTTCTTCAATGACATAATATTCAAATAAGATTGATTAAATACAAACAACATTCATCAATTTATTTTTAATTTTTATTATAATCATATGAATAATCTTAGCAACAATATTAATTAATAATCATAATCAGTGACATGATTGTTAACAATTGTAATTAATTAATTACAATAGAGTTTAAAAATACTTATCATGTTTTTTTTTGTGGAAAAAAAATCAATTGATTAATTGATTACGTTAAAAGGTTAGTTGAGAGTATTAAATTATTATCACTGAAGGTCTCGTTGAGTTGAACTATAATTAGATTTTAAATCTAAAAATTTAGGTTAATTTATAAATAAATATTGGTACTATAATTGTTCCTCAGCATTCGCTTCTTCGTAGCCCTTACGTCCCACCAAGATCCCTTTTAAGGAGGTCCTTTCGCCGCCAATGTAAAATAAAAAATATTAGATTATGAGTAAATTCAATTTTTTTCTAATAGTTAAGGTCCTTATTTATCTAATAGTGAGGTTTAAATTATACTTTACCGGACAAATTTTTAAACCTCACTATTAGATAAATAAGGACCTTAACTATTAGAAAAAAATTGAATTTACTCATAATCTAATATTTTTTATTTTACATTGGAGGCGAAAGGACCTCCTTAACTGACTGCAAAAATTTAAACGTGGTTAAGGTTATATTGTGCAAATGAAAATGTAAACAACCGAAGTACAGCGTTGCCAAATCACGGACAGGTTACTAGCAGCTGATTTGAAAGAGTCAAATTAATTTTTGTATTTAACTATTTTTTTTTTTTATTTTCAAAATTTCAACGATTAATGCCTCATATACTATTTATTATTTAATTTTAGGAATTTTTATGGGTTTTTTATTTTAATTTATCATATATTGACTACTACAATTGTTTTGACTCAACTGGAGCGAAAGGATTTCCTTAATAGAACATTATATAGGTAAAGTTAAAATTATATTCAACGTGCGAAGATATTTATAGAAATCAATAGTGTTCTATATTAGAAAAAAAACGCTCAAGATCGAATCAGTAAATTTATCTTTTTCCTAAATAATTTAAATAATTAAATTAATTACATTGAAATCGTCTTTAAAATTACTTCAATTAATCGTTCTGCTAATTATAATTTTATTAATGTTGTGAAATAGACAATTTTTTGAAGATCTACAAATCGTTGCTTCGTTTTCGATTGAATTAATGGCAACATGATTCAAACTCGAAAACTATTTTACTCTAACAGCATAACTATTTAGAGATTCTAATCATGTACAGAAAAAAATAAGTAATAAAACATTCTCAAATTTTCATTATCTATTTTTAATCTTAAATTTAGTATTTATCATTTCGATTACTAAAAACTCTTTATCAGAAAATATAACGCGTAAATTTTGAAGGATTTTTTATAAATAATTTTTTGAAAAATCATTATCAATTTTTTATGAGCATCATTTAGTCATAAAAATTTAAATGCTTTAGTAAACATTTTTTTTATAATAGAATCACAAGCTTAGAGATTCAAAATCAAGATTTAATTCCGGAAAATACTCTAGCGCTTCAAATTGAAATTTTTTAACTAGTAAAAAAATTATTAAGGTAATATGCCAATTATAAACTTTAAATTTATATATTAAACACATACTTCAATAGAATATAATTTTTTATTTTAAGTAAATTGCAATAAAAGTTTGGAAAATCCAAAAGTACACGCCTCATAATCTAATTTTCCATAATAAATAAAATACAAATTTAAATCTTTCGCGCCATAATTCACCCAGAAAAAAAGGTACTGTCATAAGTGTTGAAACTAGTGTTTTTCCATGACATTTATATGTAAATATTATTCTACAAGTGCGATAGAAAATAAATAGAAACAATTTTAGTTTAAAAAATCATTTGATTATTGTAAGGCGAAAGTCGAGCACTACCTCATTCGCTTCGCTTATGAGGCGTGCAAAAATCATAATTTATTTTAATGCATCAAAATTTAAACATTAAAAAATAATTGTAGTATCGGATTTTATTGGATAGGATACTAAATGTTTATTAAAGATGTTATTATTAAGGTATCACGGGGCGGTTAATTTAAAGTGAGTATTTATTAGAAAAATTGACAGAGTTAAAAGACAGAGGTCTGTCGTACATCGAAGTTAAGTAGGAACTGCCTCTTCGAGTCCCATACAATTAGATCTTACTTACTACCTGGGTTTCTCACCCACGCATCAGTCATACTTCGTTCTTACACTCTCGGTACTTATAATGTACATTTTTGCCACGAGACAAATCTATACTTACGTTCCCACGCATACGAATATTTTCCAAACTATCTTAACTAAACATCTGTTATTTGGGAATTTTTCTTAATCCCTTTATTTACAACCTTTTCGAAAAAATACTTACTGCTAAGTACAAAGGTGCAATAAAACAATAAAATAGAGAAACTTAAATCTAAAAATGACCATTCCACATAATTATCATTCTTTTTGACAACCTTATTAAAAAAAATCAATTTAACATTTTAATAAAAAGATAAATTCACGTTTTTTAACAAGTACTAAGTTCTAACAAAAATGTGTTAATTCCGCAGTATAATAAGTAATAAAAATAAAAATTATGATAAAAGTAATTCACATTGCATGGAAAATTAGATAAAAATGACATTATACAACATAGTACTGAAATATGTGTGTATTTTAGAATAAAAAGCGGAGTATAGTACAAAAGTATGTAGATAAAAAGTTTTGTCGCTACAAAGCAAGAGATCGTATATTATGATGTATGTGATGTAGAGAGTTTTCCCCCGAGGGCAGAGTAACTTGAATTGTAAACTTTCCGAATAGAACCAAACGGAAACGTATAAACCAAGTGATGCTGATGCGGCTGAGAAGTGCTCGGTATCTCGATGTCATCGTCGTGAATCCATTCGCTTACTATACGTGTACCTGTCGATTATTTTTAAAATTGTTTCTTCGACACGTCAAAAGATCGGAAAATAATATAAACTTTTGAATCACATATAAGTATATTTTAACAATGAGATGTATTGTGAATAAAAGTTTATATTATAAATTATATCATACATATAATATTATCAGTCATTAGTCATTATTTTTTAAATCAATTGTCGTGATTCATGATTTAAGTCTTGTCTCGTAATACCACAATTTATTATTCATTCATATTTATATCAAGTGAATAATCGCGGTATCCAGTAGTTAAGTGCACATCTACAATCTAGATTCTATTTAGCTGTCAGACTAAATAAAACGAAGAAAGTTGTGAAAGTAGATCGTCGAGACGAATAAAACGTTTGGAGGATTTACCATTTAATCGACGGGTCTTGTGATTGCTCATTCCTCGCATTTCGTATATAATGTTATATACCATTTGACAGACATATATTTTTATTTATATTTATATTTATGTCTGTATATACGTGTATAGTATTTTATCGAGGAATTATTTATGAAATTCACATTCATCCGATCGATTCGAGTGTTCATATAATATTTGAAGGAAACGCTTTATGTTTTTTTTTTAGATTTGGGGTAAATACATTGAAAAAAAAAATTTACTTGAATCAAAAATTCAAAATGAAAAATTCTTAAATCAAGTAAAATTTGCATAAACCAAGAAAATTTTTCAACTTAAATCAAGACGATGAAAAGCTCTTTAAAATAATTATCTTTGTTCAAAATTTATTTTGAATCAACTAGATTTTTTTTTTTGTATATATTACGAACTTTTTGACTTAATTAAAAATAATCAAATTTTACAAAATACTTTTCCTGATTCAGTCATTTTTCTCTTGAATCCAGTTAACTTTTATTTTCCCACTCTAAATTATTAGCGTAAAAAGAGAAATTTTTATTTGCAACGTTGAATTAATTTTTTTTTTCATTCTTTTTCTATTACATTTTAAATAACCGTCAAAATAAATTCATTCTTTTTTCTTTATAAACTTAAAATTTTAATAGTTGTTAAAAACTATATAAAAATTGTGATTGATGTTTTTTTTTTCTTTCGTGTAACTTAAAAAGTTTGATAGAATTTACAAAATAATTAAATGTAAAAGTTATTTATTTAGCGAATTGTGAAAGAATTTAAAAAAGTATATGTGTCATTAGTAAGTAAATTAACGTGAAAATGAACGTGATAGCCTTGAGGGGAAATGACACATTTGTCTGTTATGGTCGTGTATACCAAGGAAGGTCACTCATGAATAGAGCCTAGACCACAAGCTTTAGAGTAATCGCGCAGTCTCTCTATACTAGTTAGCATAATAGTTGCTTCAGGTTAGCTACGATCTATGTTGGGTATATATGTGCTGGCTAAGGCTAACTTCGGAATTCCCATCGATCACTATATCTACGTCTTTCTTACAGTATATTCACTCACTCAGCCCGGTATGATTATTGTAGATGTGGATATGTACCTAATTTTGTAAATATACATCCTAAGTACATATTTAGACAGTAAATCTTCTTTGCATATTTCGACTTCACCATAATTAGCGGTAATTAGATGTTTTAAGAAAAAGATATTCAATTACATTAATTTTAGTAAAGTCTATTATTTTCAACTAACCACTTTGAAAATTAATAATATTCATAAAAATTAATAAAAGTAGAAAGTTATAGATTTCAGTCCGATTTTGAGAATGCGAGTTTTCATCAGATCTCCACGATTTTAAGTCCTAATAGGAAGCAGTTGCGACTATTTTCGGCTGGACGTCCGGCACTGTGTAGGTCTGTATATATATGAATGGATGTAAATAAAATTTTGTTGCACGATATCTTGAAAACGTATTAACCGATCAAGATAAACGACACGGCGTTCGAAAGTGTTTCCACGCTTCTGTCAAAATATTTATTATCGACAATTTAATTAACCAATATTTTTCAAATTTTACTTATTAAATTAATATATAACCGTTGCTATGGTATCTGTTGCCATGGTAATCGTTGCCAAAGTGGTCACCATAGCAACGAAAAACGATAACAATGAAAACGTCATATCAACTTTTTTTTTAAATCTTTTCTAAATAACTTAAAGTCTTTAATTAACCAATTCCAGTCTTCAGAGACACTTTTTTTACCTTAAGAAACTTCAGCCGCAACGTAAGTCAAAATCGAATGACACGTTCAAGAGTTATAGCCATTTAAAAATTTCTCAATGATTGTTTTTTTTATATAACTTTTGAATTTTTGAGCCCGAAGAGCTGCCGGTCAACAGTTTTTCAGATTTTTTACTCTTGAGTTGATGAAAAATAGACTGACGTGTTAAGGTAATTTTTAGAGAAAATGGAATAGTTTTGATTAAAATAAATATTTTCTTGAGTTAAGAAATTTTTTTTTTAATTTTAGAATTTCAGATTTTCAACAAATTTAACATTCAAAAACTAATTTTTGTTTTATGCAATTAAAAATTGTACAAAATTTTTTTTACCCAGAGAAAATTTGTTTTTTACTTTATCAAAAGTAAAGATAAAAAAAGTTTTGATCAAAGTTTAGTTTTAGATTATAAATATAACTCCATGTATGACATCTTTTATAGATCTCGCATTGTATATTTAGTCAGGTCACGAACTTTCGATAATACATATTCATTTTGACAGTTTAACTTCTGGACAAATATTCATTTTTACTGATTAATTTTAATGCAGATGTTCATTTTTATTGATTTATTTGGATAGAATTTCATTTATTCAAATATCCATTCGGACAACTTTCATTTGTACCGATCATCATGTTTATAAATGTTTATTTATACACAACCTTAAAAATACTAATGATCATAATGTCGTTTATTCATAAAATCATTTCTACATTTATTCATTACGATTATTTATCCGCAATTTCTTTTGTTCAAATAATTATAATAGTTTTTTTACATCCGGATCTATCTTTTTAAATACATAAGTTCATTAAGTGAATGTATCATTTATTTTTTTATACACTTGTATTATTAATCATTTATTCAAATGATATTTTTTTTTAACTAGTAAATTTATAAATTTTCATTTATAGTAATGTTCATTTTTCCATTTATACTTTTGGAATTGAAATCAAATAAACATATTATTAGTTGTACGTATTTTTAAAAATAGGGAATTTTATTTGTTCAGTTGGTCATATGAACAACTGTAAAATTGTACAGATGATCTAGTTTACACAGAATCATTTGTATATTTATATACAATTATACGTAAATTTTTCTGTGCTTTTATTCATTTATATTCATCAGGATTTTTACAAACTTTCATATTTATTTGGACAAATTTTCATAAATCCAAACTTTCATCGATACCAAAGCAACACGAGCAGGCATAAATTATTGTCTCTTATTGTATCTATCACGGAACAGCTTTAATTATTTAGTTAGTTTAATAGTCACTTAAACCTCCAATACAGCCATAAACAAAAGTTATTAGCAGGAAGACTATCGAAAAATTTTAAATAAATTATAAGGATTATATCGATCTCAGTATTGTTATGCAGATACGTCATAGATATGACCACGGATTATTGGTTAATTGTTAACTGATAATTAGTGGTCAATTACTGAATAAATTTTTACTCCAGAAGTAGTGAATTGATTCGCTGTTTAATGACATTTGATAATTTAGTAACTGAAACTGTAAAAATCTATAAATAGAAATAAATTTATTACTCATATTTAACAGGTATTTTAAGAACTAATGGTATTTGATTAATGTGACTACAATCATAAATATTTAAATAGGTTTATTTTAATAGTATGCAATCAAAAAGTGATAAAATTGATTCGTTGGCCCACACAAATTTCGTTGCCGTTGTTGTTATTTTATAATTATTCATGCGTGGGAAAATGTCATTGTAGGAAATATTTATCAATTTGATGTTTTACATGTCAGTTGAAATACAAATCAAGCTGTTTTTTTTTATCATATTTTTTATTTTTTACGTACCGTAGAGAAATTCTATAATTGAGTATGGATTATAGATTTTAATAATATAATTTATTGAGTATTCATTGACATTAAATAATTACTGTGCTAATATTACAAAAATATTTTTTTAATTTAAATAAAAATAATTTAATACTGTTTTGATAAAACAATTCAATTAAAACATTTAGTTCATTAATCATTTATTCTTTTATTATTTTTATAATAATAATAATAATAATCAGTATGATGTTAGTGTTATTCACAGCATGCGCATCATTTACATATTTACCGTAAAACATTGATGCAGTGGACCTTGTATGTATAACAAGCTAATCGATGTCCCGCGTTGCTCTCGACGAGCATCAGCATCAGCATCAGCATCAGCATCAACAGCATATATCCGCGCGTTCTCGTTGTCTGACGCTCTCGAGTCATGTACTATATTGCGCCCGAGTCAAATTCATTCGAGCGATTATCGGCTCAATTGTTTCCCGCCCATCCCGTATAGTAATATAACTCCTGTCCTGACCATGATCTTCGAAAAAAATATCCACTTTACACTGATATCCACTTGTACTTTCATCTCCTCCCTTGTATTAATTACAACAAAACTCAATAATAAAAATATATAATCTAATTACCTATCTCTAATCCGGAACAAAACAGCTTTAATTCTTCAGCTTTATCTGTAGCTTTACTCGAAATAATTAATTTGAAAATTAGCGAGATCTTTGTAATCTCCAGTGCAAAAAAAAAAAAAAAAAAACAAGTAATTAAAGCGTAAATTTTAGCGGTGTACGGAAGGAGAGTTAACATGAATTTTTAATTATTTTTTATTAGCAAGTACTTGAGATATGAAAGAATAAAAAATAAGAGATTTAAAAATTTTTCCTGTTTTCATTTTTATGTCTTTTGTATATACAGACACAGATAGACACGGAGATGTATAATATAATAGGTATATATGTTATATCTATATACGAATGTAAGGTTAGCATTCACGTGGAATTCCTAGGGGAATGTGACACAATGCGTGACGAAGGATAAAGAGAGGGCACAAGTGAAGTAAACGTGGCGTTACAGAGTATAGTACAGAGGACGGAGGACAGAGGATGAAAGATAAAGGATAGGAAAAAAATGAGATGATAGAGAAGAAAAGGATGCCGAGTGAGTAGGGGTCGAGCAAGGAAATTGTGTAATTTATTCAGTGAGCCGGGAGAGATCGCGCCCAACGGGCTCTTCCCATGCATGATGGCGCAGTTGGGGGCAAAGAGGGCCACGTCGTGTTGCCGCCGTAGAGTTATTACTATATATACTATATACTGAAATTCTGAGTAAGAGAGATCTCTCTATGTAATCTATATACATATATATATATATATATATATTCATACATAAAGAGGAAAGTGAACATGAGTGTGCAGTCGCAGTCACAGCCAGACGTAAGAGAGGACATATTTATTTCGGAAATATAACTTGTGTCGCGAATGGCATATGCGCATCCATCACTATAACATCTATTATATACCATTCTAATGTAGTATATAATATATTTAATGACAATAACAAACACAGGTTTTTACTCTCCTCCTATTTTCATTAATACACTGTCATTAAATTGACCTCTATCTATCTTTTTAGTATTTCAAATGGTACATCAGGCTCCGGAGTGGCATAATATTAACTATTATATACTTGAATTAAGTTAAAATTATTTTGATCAATTTGACTAATTCTTCAGATAAGAAAATATACTCTTAATAATTATCTAGAGTATATGTTATTGTGTCAAGACAATTTTCTTAATATTAGTATTTTTTTTCTCTCAATTTGGTTTTTAGTAGATTTCATAGAAATCTAACTATTGCATTGGTCCTCATGACGGAACTTTTGAAAAATTTTGCTATATTTCAACAGCTCGTCAAGCAGATTTAGAAAATGCATAATGGTTCAAAAGTTTATATATATACGATATAATCGTCATTGTCTCTTCTCTAACTTCCGCAATTCTTCACGGATCCCAATAAACGTAAGATACTCATTCTTAAGACAATTTCTGAGGTTAAGTTCTAAGATGAGCTAAATCTGTCTACTAGTTTAGAAATGAGAGCAATTCAAAAATTTTCAAAAATTGAAAAAATTTTCACTTTTACCGTATTTCCGTGCAATAACAATTAAATGCGATATCCTATCAAAATTCTGTAAATTGCATCTGAAAGCTTATTAAATAAACTTTAATTTGCATACCTCACTATGAGTCTAGGCCAAAAATTACCTACTTTCTCAGACAGATTTAATGAAATTTTACTTTTGCATTCGTTTTATTGTAATATAGAAGTTGTTCATTATTAATAATATTATTTTATAAAAAATATATTTTTTTTATGCGAGAAATCTACTTCCATTTTGGCTGCCGAATGGTCTTTTTAATTATAGTTTAATAAAATTGAAAATTAAATTATAGTTCAAGAACTTAGAAACTCATTAAAAGATAAAACTAACAAGCTGAAAATAATCTTGAATGATTTTTAACAAGTTTGGTTATTTAATTACTCTTATAAATGTCTACCAATTAAATAAAATATTTACAATAATTCATATGAAACACCTCCACGCGTTTTTTACAAAAAAATTAATTTAATTTTGTTAATTGATCTATTTCTTATTTCAAACTTATTCAAGAAGATTTTCTACTTTTTAAATTAATTTTCTATATCACTATAAATTTGTTTTTTAATCTATAATTTATGACTATTTTTACTACCAAAAGAGAGTCACTCTTATTTTTTGGATTTCAAACCCGTGCCAGAGATTTATCAAGTATTTTACATTTTATACTCTCTTACACTTGTTTACTCAACTTATGCCCAGGCATGTGCCGAGACGTGCGTAGGTACCGTTTGTGTAGTTGAGCTGTGATATATAAGAAATATCAAGGAGAATAAAGAATTGGTAAAAAGGTATGTACCATACTGCCGAGAATGAAAATGAAATTTGCCAACTGGGTGCTCCAGCTTCACCCAGAAAATTTGTAATTTAAGTAGATACTCTTTGTACATATTTGCCTTGAGAGTTTTCTTAAGTGGTTCGTCAGTTTTTTAAAATATTTAGGTTATCATATAACATTTCTAGCTATCGTATCATTTAAGTGTATGGAATTCTACGAAAATATGATTTTTGTAAATCGTGACACAGTTGAAGAGAAGGTTTTCCTATATATACATAATTATATCAAAAATATAATTGTCTTGGACAGTTTGATAAGAGGAGTTATTAATCTTTGTTAAAAGTTTTAACTGGAAAAAAAGGAAATACATTTCAATGCAAAATTAGAATCAATTTTTATTTACAGTATCAATTTAAAGTGAAATAATTGTTTGACATAATACATTACTCGTATGCAGGGCTACGAATTTGTTGATTAATAAAATTTTGAATCAAAAATTAGACTAATTAATACAAATGATCGGATTAAAAATTATTATTTATTCGGACTATGAGGTCAAGAATTATAATTTAATTATTTAACTATGAACATGAATTTATAAATTTGACTAATAATGCAAAGTTAGAAAATTAATTATTAATTGAAATTTTGATAATTAAAATTTAATAATTAATTTTGGATTCAAATCAGAGGATCAAAAATTATAAACTAATGATATAATTACGAAAATTAATTGAAAAATTTAATTCTCAATGCAAATAGTAGTATTAAAAGTTAAAATTTTTATTTCTTATTGAAATGTTGGTATTAAAAGTTTAAGTTTTATAAAAAATAAAAATTTAATGATATTACTCCAAAAACGGAATTAAAAATTAAAAAATATAATTCCTTCAAATTTTATAATTACAATAGCAAAAAAAAATCTGATTGCATTATTAATCTCTTTAAATCCCGGGTCAAAAAATTTAAACTGATTTTAAGCTAAATGATCTGCATTTGAACTTATTGACCTGTATTTGAACTTTTAAAAACATTTTCATCTGTATTTGATCTACTATTCAAATTATTTTTGATCGGTTTTAAGTCTAAATAACTTTTTAGTAAAATAATTGAGCAGCTATGAATATTTTATACTGTTTTTAATCTAATGAGACTAAAAAGTTTTAAAAGTTTGATCGGTTTTTAGTCTAGTTAATTTGTAGATGGACTTTATGTATTGTTTTCAAATTCAATCTGAAATCTTATACTGTTTTTGATCTACAATTTTCACGCTAAATGTTCGAAGGCCAAAAGTCGACTAAGATGGTGACTTATAATTTTTTTAACTCAAAAGTATCTCATTAAAAATTATAAGTCGCATTTATTTGAAAAAATAAATTAATTTATAATATATTCATGCGCTCTCTTGTTTTATGAACTGAACGTCGATTATAACCTTACATCTGTCATATTTATTTATCATAGCTCAACATTTCATGGATTATAAAAGTTTAGTATCTGCAAAAAATAATTGAAGTAATAACTAAT
>CAJNRD030001124.1:8583673-8677123 GCA_905319865.3 Cotesia congregata
TCTTATGAACGTGGACTTGGCGCGATTTTTTTACAGTGAAACTGTTTTTGTTCGGATTTTATTTTTTCTTTACTTTTACGATCGCTTTGGCGTCAATCGACACCCAGACACTTCACTAAATATTGCCTCTAAAAAATCGACATATTTAAGATACATATATGTATAATATATTATAACGTTAACTTATATACATATATGTTTAGTAAGTTATAGTCGGCAAGGCTCGGAGGGTCAACATGTGTTTTAAAGCAATCAAATTGTTTTAGAGGCGTAGATAAAATTCTAGTTTACAGAGGAGTAAAATCGTTATTCAACGTTCAACATTTACCATTAAAGATTCAACAGTCATGAACTAGCGTGCTTGTTCATTAAGCGAATGATTTATTATGGATTATAATATAATGACGTTTATTTTGGCTCAACGTCAATTGAATTTTAAGAAAAAGCCGATAGCATAAAAAGTAAAACAAATATTTTTTTACAGCATAAAAACATTTTTCACTTTAAGATATTTCTATTTTGTCCCGGAAACTTTTAGATTTCACGGTGTTTCTTTTTGTATACCGAACATCTCGGTCTATTGTTTGTTTGCTCCGAATTCCTTAGAAAATCAAAATTTTTTACCAGCTAAAATTTCTATTAATTATTCTTGTTATTTTCATCCATAAAGTCGAGAAAGTAATCAAAATTGTAAATTATTAAAAAAAATAAAAACTTAAAAATTATTAGAGCAATAAAAATTGTAACTTGTAATAGAAAAAAGTTAATATTATGAAAATGGATTAATTAGATAAAATGAAATTGGTTTTCGGAAATGTTCGATGAATTATGATCGTTTTAAAATTTTGCGAGGTCATGCAGCAGCAATAGCAACTAAACAGCCGAGCGCAAATACACGTGCGACCGAGCGTTAAAATACGCGTTCCGACGTGGAAAACCGTAGTCCAACCAACAACATGTAACATGCATGCATTCATTCCAGTGATGCTCCTCGTAAGCGTGCGATAGTCGCCAAAAAGTTTTCCCAGTTCATCCAACTCATCTGTTATATATTTTCACGAGTTTTACAGCTCATCTATTTTCATGAGCATGAGTATATGCCTATATATAATGTTAAATATATGTATGTATAAGGTATGTACAATACATATTATACAAGAAGTACATATGTACAATATGCATTTAGATTTGTCCTCTATGTAGACTGTATTTACAAAGCAAGCTGAAGAGATTAGAGTGGACAAGAGATTATCCTTGTCAAGTAGAATTTGCCAATCTTCAATGTGAAAGACTAATTAATTGAGCATAAGACAAAAGCTCAGACATCCAAAGTTAAATCACAATGTCAGTCTCTGATGATTAATTTTTACTGGTGACCTTTGACCTACTTCATTATAATTATAATAATTCATAATCTACGGGTTATCGAGTAACCGTTTAATTTCCTGAATCCTTCATCTTTGGTTAGTTGGTTAGTACTTGATTATTTAGTGATTTTTACCCAAGAATAAAATAATGCATTTGTATAGAATGTATGTTCTACATACATGTACACAATGTCCGTAAATATTCCATGATATAATCCGTGTAATAGTTAAATAAACTCTCATCCTTACGTACGCTGCCCTCGGAATTCTCGTCGGTGTGTAATACTGTAACAGCGAGTTTCCGAGAGTTGTTTGCATAAGTAACTTGCATTATTTCTGGCGCAATATGAAATCTTAATGCTGCATAATCTTTGTAGACTTTTTTTTTTATTCTCTTAAAATATTTTGATAGATATTTTTCCTCTATTATTATTACCTAAAATCCAGTGCACTTTTAGAGAATAAAATCAATATATTTTTTTGAACAATTTTTTTTCAGTTATAAATTCTTTGGCTCGAAAATTTAATAAATAAAATACTTCACTGATATTATATAAAACATTTTCTGTTATTGGAATTTTATAAATTAATTTTTGATAAATCAATTCATCTACGTCACTTAAAAATATTGGTTTTTAAAAGTGTAGCTTTGTAAAAAGAAAAAAAATGTTATTCTGTTAGTTTTAAAACTTTGGCTAACGGATATTTATAGAAGTACACTTGTTGAAATATTATTAAAAAGAAATAATAATAATGAAATAGTAAGTTTAATACACGAGTTCAAAAAATGCTTGTACCATTAGTTATAAGTTATGTACTATTAAATCTATTTACTTTAACCAAGCAAAGGAAATTAGTCATCAGAGGAAGTATCTCACTTTCGAATTTGATAAAAAACCGCTTACTCATGAACTAGTTCTTGGACGAAAATTAGAAAAATACGGTTTAAAAAATCTCAACTTTATTTTCTGAAAATAACTTACAATTTAACTTAGCGTAATATTACTAAAAGTTTAAATTAAAAAAAGCTAATAAATTTTTTCTAACTAGCAGAACCATCACATATGATAGCAAATATTTAATATCGCCTAAAAGAACATATATTTTAGGTAAAATACCGAGAATAACTCTGAGAAGTTTAAATTACTCTAATTTTTAACTCGTTGTATAAAATGAAGAAATTATACCATTTTGACTAACGAGGAATAAATTAGCGCTTTTATTTCTTCCCTCATTCAATTTTTACACGCATTAATTTTTCACACGTAGTTTTAATGAAACAAAGCTCACTCACTCTCTACTTATTCATTGATAAAATAATTAAATCTGGGAAACAATGGGGAAGGGGAACAGTTACAAGAGCGTTAAATCCTCTAAATTTAAAAAGTTCGATCTAATTCGTGTTATAAATATAAAAACTAAAAAGTCGCTTGAATTTATTTCATCGGGAATAAAAAGTGATTAAATTGAGTATCATGGATATCGTTTTGTCTGATTGAATAACCGAAGTTCATTGTATGCAGGATTTAATTTTTACGGTCGAGTGACGTGACAAGCTTGAGCTTAAGGTTAAGATATCATACACCGCGAACCACGAGTTACAGTGTATAATAATATATATAATATTAACATTTCATTTCGTTAAGGTTATAGAGATTTTTTAAATAAATGTTAAACAATTCAAGGTCGAAGTATTGACATTACTATACAAACACACTGAAATATTCATATATATATTTTTTTATTTGAATATTATTAAATATTTATATTGACTGTTGACAATTGGTGATGTATATTTATTCATATTTTTATTTCATACACGCAAATTATCCAAAATTCATAACTTTTACTTACCCGTAAAAATATTTTTATATCTGACCATATCAGTAATTTCGATGTATCCATAATCCATATAGTATGTATTGATACAATTCAATGTATACATATTTAATAAAACACATTAATTGACGTGGAAATTTTTATGAAAAATAAAAAATTATGATTATTTATTTTTATTATTATTATTATTATTATTATTATTATTATTATTATTATTTTTTTTTTTTTATTAACACCTTAGACTTAACTCTTTTATAAGGAGACGATTCAGCGATCATACTCCATCTGTCGACAATTTTTAACATTAACTATCGTCGAAAAATTATATATGGACACATATGACTACATCTTGCGATTTATGAACATATATAAAGTCATATGAAATATTATAATATTAAAATATTTCTTAATTTATATTAACATTTTACGGTGATAGCGAAATGACATTTCACGGTAGAACGCAACTAAAATTCAAGGTAAAATATAAAATAAAATAAAGCTAAGCCGAGATTAACTTCTGGCTGTCATGTGTGTTGATACTGATGCTAAACTCCGTAGAATCTGTTCGGCCGACGGTTTACTGACCTAACGTTTGCCTCCCGTCCGAGTCCTTGGCACTTGATTCACAAACAAACTAGTTCAAGTATTCATGACTTATAAACGTTATAAATAACTCATTGCATTGCTATTAAAAGTTCAATATTATCGAGTATTGTCCGTATACAATAAATTTATTGTTTATTTGTTTATCAAGTTTAATTATCTGGAAAATGATGAAGCTATGTGGTGATAATGAAAGTAAACCGTTGCGTTATTAACTTTTATTTGTGGTTGTAATGAATTAGTTGTCAATTGTCAAGAAACTTTATTTGATATTGATAATAATTAGCAATTAGTTTGCGCTGCTATGTAATGAATGATTAACGGTATTCGGATGTATGTGTGCATTCATATATGTACCCAGCCAGGTTGGTAAACATGTAAAAGAGAAAGAGAAAGCTCGTGAGTATGTGACACTTGTCGAGTTCTACTCTACCATACTATACTCGTATTATTGAGACCGATCCACTACACACGGTACTGTGCTCTACTCTGGTGGTACACTTGAATTGTGATCCATGGACAAGCAAATAGAACCGGCTTTGACAATTGTTCTGAATGTTGTCATCAGGGAATTATCGAGAGTCAAGTAGTACTACGAGGGGGGCTCAAATCCATTGACGCCTTCTATTCGTTTAATCATGTGATGTTATATATTACCCGATCTAAGCTAATCGATCACACCTTTGTTTGTTTATAATTTATATTTTTTGATCGGTTTTTTTTTTGGAGTAAAGGAAGAATTTATTGTTCTAGTGGGTCGTAACAAAGGGCACGTATTGTGTAAAGTTCAAAAAATTGATACTTTGTCGTGATATTATCGAAGTAGCTCGGAAAAGAGATATTTGCTTGTAAATCGAGATAAATAAGTATTGTCGGTCAGAAAATTAATTATTCGATTTTAATAAAATTTAATATTCTAATTCTGAACGAAAAATAGTTTGGAAGAATTCAATTAATTTAAATCAAACACTAAAGTTTTTCAATAACTGAGAAAATTCGGCTGCCCAATTTTAAAACACAGTAACTGCAAAATTTTTATACCTAATTTTCTTTTAATATTGCTGATTTTTTATAACTTTTAGACTTTAATTTCAAGTATTTTTTCTTAAAAATATTAATATTCAAGTATTTTCTATTCATAAATCAAATTTTTCATCAATTTGGCAGGCAAACTTTTTTTTAATAAAAAAAATTTCTAAATGTTATAGTTACTGTGTTTTGAAATTGGGCAGCTGAATTGTTCTTGGTATGAGAAAATTTTAATAATTTAAGAACTTTTCAGCTTGATGGAAAACAAAAAAATTTTTTTTAAAGTTAATTTCTTGGCTCAAGAATTTTTCTTTTAAACCAAATTAATTTTATTAAAGTCAATATTATAGTCTAATTAAATTTTTTGAAAAGCTCTAGAAAGTCAGCTATAATACATAGAGCTTGAAATGTTTGCTTTTAAAAAGTCATAAAAAATCACAGTTTTTATTTTATTTTGAAAAAAAAACCTTTTGGATTAAAAAAAAAATTAATACAATGAAGGAAAACAATATATTAAATATTTTTAATAATTAAGTATATTTTCTTAGTTAAGAATTTTTCTCTTGAATTGACTTAATTTTTTTTTCAGTAGAAATTCAGAGCAGGTGATAGAACTAATTAATGAAAAACTATTAAAAATTATCTCTGTTTCTTTTTCTTCAACCCGATTTATTCAATTCGATTAGACGCGAAAGCAATTGTTACACCCCTACTATGGACTATCTCAAGTTCAGTTTACTCTTCTAATCAAAAATAATAAAAGTATTCATTAGTTTTAGTGATACGCTTAAAAAAGTTACCTATTTCTCTTAAGCTGCAGATTTCTCCTCCTTAATGTCAAACAATAAAGCAATCATAACCACAAAACAATTTTTAACGAACAGTTTACAAGTGATTGAAAAGTCTCGGGTTAACGACAGGTGCTGTGCGATGCAATTGAAAGAAAAAAGTAATAAAACCCGAGGGAACCGAACGTAGAATCAATGAGAGCGAGAGAGAGAAGGAGGATGAATATAAAGGGGAGGATCAGCTCGCGTGTCGCACTTACGTCGACAACACGCGTTTCACCTGGCAGGTTTTATACAACATAACTTCACAAACATACATATACATATTTATAATACATACAATACCTCCAACGTCATTCTCAAGCGCAGGTACTCACTCATGTTTCCCGCGCGGTGCTGACCTACCCCTGGCGAGATTTTTTAAAAACTTTTTACTGTCCGAACTCATTTATTATTCCCTCGCATTTAAACTGCGCTATTATGTGTTTCTATTATATGTAATTGAAAATGAAAAATATGCTAATAGATAAATTTACTATGAATGTCTATTTAATATAATCTGTGTATAAATTTATAATAAAAAGTATGTTATTTTTTTTGTTCACTGTAGCACGCCGTAATTACGCCTCAGAGGAACAAATAGTTATTTTTTTAGGTGTGATGGATTTAAGTAAAGGTTGTTAAGCAGGTTAGAGAAGGAAAATTTAATGACAATGAAAAATCGTAGTTGATTACCCGACCCTCGTTTTGGGTTCGGGTTTAGTTTGTATTTGTTATATACTATACAGTATATGTATATATATATATTAACACATATATTTGGAGTCGGTGGTTGTGTTTGTGTACAGCACAGTAGTATAACAGTATTTCAGCGTGTCTAGTCCGGTAGTGGTAGTGGTAGTGAGTATCGATCGGGGGATGGACTGTATGTGTCTCTGGTGTGCATGTACGTCATGTCGCGGCACAACACTGGGACACATAACTGGGAACTATGACAGAGAAATGGAGGCTACAGGGGTATAAGTAAAGGTGATTTGCGATTCGACGAGACGGGAAAAAGATGATGTGATATTATTGGCTATATATTATCTATGAAATACTTTTGATGTATTTTATATATTATAATATTATTATATAAACATTTGAATACTGGTTCTTGGTGTTGGTATAGATCGTGTTTACTCCTTCACAATATGAATGTATGTATAAATTTTTCTAGATTCAAGATCTCTATCTCTCTCATTTTTATTATTTTTTTATACTCTCTTTTGCATTTCCACATCTATTCATTCCATTTCTTCTATTTTTCTCTCATTATATACAGAGTTATGAAATTTTATTCCGACGGCAAGCCTGAGTGAACGAACGGGAAAGATTTCGTTCGCAGTAGTGCATATATATACATGTATGGCCATGCACTACACAAGTTAAAGTTTGGGTTTGGGATTTTTACCGAATAAAAAACTTAGATTACAAAAAGCTTTCATTGGAGCGTATGTCGACGTTTGACGTGCGCTACTCGGACTTTTGCGGAGAAATAACAAAAAATATGAAAGTAATAATCTGCACCCGCAATTTTTCATGTCTCTTTACTCTTTAACTCATATCAACTGCTGAATAATAATAAGTCGATTCAATTATTAAAACAGAATGTACGATAATTAAATTACAATTTTTTAACTTTGATGCAATAAATAAAGGGAACGAAGTAAATTAAGAAAAAAAATCAATAGATCATTTTGATGTAAAATTTTGTGCTCTACAACTTTTGTTCAAAGTATTTTTTTATTAGTTCTTTTCTTATTAACGATCCCTTTTGTACGATCTTAATAAATATTTCGTTTACTTTTTTCATCCCTCCGAAGGTTGAAAAAAAATGATTTTTGTAAATTTTCAAAGAAATTTATGTAAAAATTTTCAGAAATGGTCTCAAAATTTAAAGATAAATTTTCTTGGACAAACATGTTATTTTGCAATCAACGTGGATTCGATGAGGAGCCGCAATGCTTGACGGAAAAGCGGTTCGACTCTCTACTTGGCTCACTACACTCATATACATACTCAGGCTCAGATATAGAGGCTCAAGTACAACTTGGCAACGGTGCGTAGCCTCCGCGGCTCTGTGATTCCTCAACGTACCACAACACCCCACACACCACACACCTTGTCCTCATGCAACGTCGCATCACTGTGACGTACCTGAGAGTGTATTTGTATCCGCATCCACACATACTATTCTTCACGGACATGCAGTATGCGTGACTGCTCAACGGTATGTAGCATGCACCTCGTACACAGGATTATACATGTATGTATAGATATTTGTATCTATGTATGACTACTTGCCACTGTCGCGCAAAGCATGAGCATGAGGTGCCGTTCTCGATGTATGTACAG
This sequence comes from Cotesia congregata, assembly GCA_905319865.3. Classification (NCBI taxonomy): domain Eukaryota; kingdom Metazoa; phylum Arthropoda; class Insecta; order Hymenoptera; family Braconidae; genus Cotesia; species Cotesia congregata. The sequence continues at coordinate 8,591,697 of CAJNRD030001124.1, forward strand.
TACATAGTAACAGTGCCGATGGTAAATCAGGTGCGGCCTTTCCGCAGCGGAAATTTGCGGAAATTCCATCGATGACAACATTCGACTCTTTTTGCCCGTAAATATCTACTGGCTACTGTTATGCACTCGCCATACACCGATCAAGATCAATAGCCAATAAATATACAGCATAATAAGCTGTTATTACACGTGTGTACAGTTTATTACTCAAATATTATAAACTTGGACGTTTTTTGTCCATAAATAAACTATTAATTCTGTGGAATTTGATACACTGAGAGAAAATAATTTTCATAAAAGTGATTATGCTTGGAAAAAATTATTGTTGATGTGATGATTAATCATTATTAACATATAAGATTTAGATTAAAATTTTTGAGTTTATATTTAAAATTTTTAGAAATAAGATTTTGCACGAGTTATGATGCGAAGCATTAGAGTGTGCTTTACGATTGAAAACTTCTGTTTGCCTCTTTTTCGCTTCTCTTTTCATTGTTACATTCTTGTTAGTCCACGGAGCTTAAATAAAAGTCGTGCATCATCAGATAGAGAATTTAATAAGGGATAATTTTGTTAATTTTGAAGACTGATTTGATGAACTAAGAACCAAAAAAACATCAAAATATAAAAAATAATTTTTTTGTCAAGCAGTAAAAAAATGGCACTTTTTTCCGTATATTTTCTTGACAATTTTTTCAAATTATAAACTGAAAAAAAAATTAACTTGATTCGAGAGGAAAATTCATGAACCAAGAAAATAATTTTGAAGAGGGTAATTTTCTAGAATCAAGACGAAAAATTCTTGAATCAAGTAAAATTTACTTAAATCAAGTAAAAATTTTTTAGTTTAAGAATTTTTTTACTTAAATCAAAAAGAATAAGTTCTTCAAAATTATATACTTGATTCAAGAACATTTTTTTTCCTGTGTATAAGTATTCCATAAACTTTAGAATTTTTTCTGAAAAAATTTTAATGAAAAAAAATTTTGATGAAAATGAGGACTATTTCCAAATACAAACAAAAATACTTACACTCTAAGTTAAAATTTTATCATTATTCTTTGAAAATTAATATCATTATTAAACTAATTCATTAGAACTAAAATTTTTATCTGAAGATCAGCTTCGGTATTATTGAATTAAAAACTCAATCATTTGATATCGGAAGATTTTTTGTTGTAAACCGGATCTTTGTTAGCAAATAATTACATAACATGATATTAAATATCAAATCTACGAGATGACATTTCCCATTAAATTTAATGCGTAGATAGAATGATCATAGTTGCTTTATCAGCATTAACGAGATGAGAGTAAGCTGCTGCGATATATATAATCCCAATATATGTATATATTATTGAAGCTAGCGGGCTTGCGTGAACGTAACGTGAATTAATCACTTACGCGAGTAGTTAGAGAGTAAGAGAGAGTATAGAGTAGTATCGCGCGGATTAACTCGCACGAGCGATTACTATTGCCATTACATTGCTATATACTATGTAGTGTATACTATAGTATAGGTATATACTCTTCTATTCATTTGAGTCTATGGGTATATGTGTAGTTTGTGTCTGTTTGTGTAGGTTCAGATAAAGTAAAGCTTCTACGGCGTGGTATTATGGAGTGTCTGAGTTGCTTTCACGAAACACTGAAGCAACGACAACTTGTTGGACATTGGCACCAAGTTGTTATACTCGGAAAACGGCGAACAGAGTAAGAGAAATAACATAAATACTTTTATAGTACACTCGTGTGCTACCGATATCCCGGATCACTTTGGAGTAGGCGCGATTTCCAGATGAGAGATCGGGTCTATAGTCTCTACTCTAGTGTAGCGGCATTGATAGCTTCGATTAGTTTCGGCTGATTTCATTAAGATGGTTCTTATTTGGTGGCTTACGTTATATTGATCAAGGGATTTAGCTTATATTGTGAGAATATGTATTAGCAACCTGCAAAAGTACTACATTGAAAAAAAAAAAAAATTCTTGACTGGAGGGTAAGTTTTCTTGGCTCAAGAAAATATTAATGAAGATTGAAAATTTCTTGAATGAAGTCAAAGTTTTTTGAACCAAGAAAATTTCTTCTTGCTCCAAAATAACTTTTGTCTTCCTTAAAATTTTCTTCATGGAAGAAATTTTTTTTTCTGTGTACGTGTTGACTGCCGAGAATCACGGATTGTAAACAAAGAAACTTTGGTTTGATTTTGTCAATATTTTTAATCACATGCAAAATATAACAATACAAAGTAAAAAATTTTGCGTCATTGTGGTCAGAAAAATTAATGTTAAAAATTTTTGTGTTAAATATTTAACACTTTTATGTGTAAATTTAACATTTATTCTGTTAAATCAACACAAAAAAGTGTTAAATATTTAATATAAAAATTATTAACACAAAATTTATATTTTACAGTGTATAACGTAGCATTTCATAAAAAAGATTGGAAAAATTACAATTTTAAATTAAAATTTTTACTAAAATTCAATTTTGATTTAAAAATTATAATCTGAAACTGTAATTTTTCCAGTATTTTTTTTATTAAGTGCTACGTTATACAATAAAATGTAATTTTTGTATTTTTATTTTTTTTGTGCAGAATTTATAGTTTGAGTTCTTTTTAAATAAATTTGAAGAATATAATATTACTATGACAAGATCAATTATTTAATGAAAAATGTGAAGGAACAAATTTACAAAATCAAAAAGCTATCAAAAACTGCTCCTAAAACTTGGGATAAAAAATTTATCGACGTTTAGTTTTTTTTTTTTATCTTTTAATACATAATAATAAACACAAACACAAATAAATATTGGTTACAATAATTAAAATCTACTATTAAACTAATCACTTGGTTTTACTCAATATATAAGAAATAGGATAAATAAAATAATAAGAAAAGGATCGACCTTTGGTTTACAGTCTAATTTACCACGTCGACTTATTGTTTCAATTTGGTACAGCAGTTTTAATTTAAATTATCATTATCAATACAATTGTTACTTTTTTGTTCATTTGTATGAAAAATAAAGAGCTAATTAAAAAGAAAAATCAATTTTAATTGCGTCAATATTCATTTTTCAGTCTTATGAAATCCTAAACTATAAAAGATCATTATTAATAATTTTTTTTTTTGTAAATACTCAATATCAATATTTATACAGAAAGGCACAGAATTGTGAGTTGTACTGACCAAATGTAGTCATTGAAAAAGGCACTTTTATAAAAAAACTTCATTAATTACCTTATTGATTAATTAGTCAATATTGAATGGAAGATAAATTTATCGATAAACAATTATTAATTTTCATTGTGCGTAAAAACAATTATTACTTTGGTAATGACTAGTTTTTATAATTATTAACATAAATATCTATGTACGTAAAAGTATTATTATAATTTGACAAAAAATTTTTAGGTACAACATTAATCGAGGATTTCTTTTTTAAATTTATTTCACCAAAATAATAATTAAAAATGATTGTATCAAAAGAATAAAAATTATTATGGCGTACTTGAGATTCCAGACTAAAAGATTAACTGATTTAATATAACAGCCTGACGATTAAATCTATTCCCTTCTTATTATCTTAATCCACATCCTAATACAATTAATAATCAAATCACATATAATAAAATAATTAAAAAATAAAATAAGCTGAGGGATAAAATTAAAATTGTATGCGGTAATTATTGGGTCTTGGTATAGACCGAGCTTTAGTAGGCGGTAAGGAAGATGTAGATGCATCACTACTGGCAGTGCCTCCAGAGTCACGTCCGCCGCTTTTGCTGCTGACCATGCTACCAGTGCTGAGACCACGAACTGATGAGCCACCTGTTTGTTTTCTGAGCGTAGCTTTGGCATCTCCGTCACTCAATCTTCCGTAATCACCGATGCGTCTTGAAGGCGGTGGTATCAACGAACGACCTTGAGTCTCACGGTGTTTAACGTCCCCACCACCACCAAGTATCATCTTCTTTCTGTCGACCTCGCCCAGCCGTTCGTACTCCCCACTGGAAGGTTTTTTCAGCGTGTTGGGCACAAAAGCGTCAGCGACAGATTTTTTACGCCTCATTCCTTTTCCGCTGTCGAATCTTCCGTACTCGAGGGTGCAGTTACCCGAGTCACGGGTTGTCTTAATGGTGTCAATGACACTGGGACCAGGGTCTGATTTTTTCCGGGTCTCGGTGTCGCTCAGCCGACAGTAGCGGGAATTCCCGCTGGACTTGAGAGCACGTGGCGGACGTGGCAATGAACTTGGTGGTAAACTGCCAGCTCGACGGGGCTCGCCTTCTTGCATACGTTGTCTCTGTGAACTTCTACCCTGTTTCTCCAGCAACATCATGTCCTCGGGTTTCCCGTCGGACAGACGTGACGACACAGCAACAACGGCATTACCTTGCTTGTTGTATCTCGCAGATGTTGAACTTGTGAATTCAATCAATCCTCCTCCGTTTACTCCTTCACCTGCACCACCCCCACCACCAACACCACTACCGACACCAACACCAACACCAGCAACAGTTGGTTCACCCCCAGAGTCGTCCAACAGACGGCTCTTACTTGAAGCGGTACTGGAACTACCAGTGCTGTGACCTACGCCCGCCAATAGTGGTTTGGATATTTTTCCTTTTCGCGACGCAGTGCCTGGATTAGAGAATCCTGGAAAACAGCAAAGTGCCCGCTGAAAAAGAGAGAAAAATGCCTACGTTGGAAAAGGAAACCAGGATTGTGTATCTGGATATCTTTTTTTTTGTAATTGGGTTAGTGCTCGCCACAATAGCTCATGCGCACTCTTGATTGTTAGGATAGGATTTTTCTCATCTTTTTTTACAGAGGAATTAGTTGGGATCAAACTTCAAATCAAAATTTTAAAAACTATAAAAAAACAAATAATATTATTAATCACTACACGGAAAATCAGGTATCTTCTCTCTACACTTATTTTATAATAATAATAATAATTAATAAAATTTAAATGATAAATAATAATTAATAACATGTCAATATAATTAATTGTGTGTAAAGTAAATGAATAAAGCAAATGAAGTAAAAAAAATTTAACAATCTACTAAGATGATTGTGAGATATCGATAGTTTTATTGGACTCAATTTTAAATTATTTCATCAATTTATCAGACTTTAGAAAAGTTGATTTTTATTGACAAACTTTTGATAATTATTCACCTTTATTAAAAGGTTAAATACATTGTTTTTTTTTTTTTATCTAATTACCGACATTAATTACTGTATAGATTAGTTTTATCTAATTCAATATATTTAAAAACTATTTATGGGTATTGTGGATTTTATTTAGATATCAAATCTTCAAAGTAATCCTTTTGCTAGTTAATCAATTTTAAAACTATGAAAAAAAAAAAAAAAAAAAAAAAATTATTTTAATTTATTGAGAATTTATCAAAAGTAATTAAATAATAATTTACACATTTAAAAAAAACTTTTCTATCTTTTAGTTGAATCTCCACAATACGAATTATATATGGATATATTTTTTTTTAATTTATTATTTACGCATTAAATTATTATTTATATTTTTATTAAAGCTATAGATTTATTTTTTTTATTTGTTAATTAAATAATAATATTTATATTACTGTCAGCTTTTTTTTAGACTAAATATTACAATTCTTATAACTTTACTATACGTTGAATAAATAACTAAAATAATATATAAAAATATATGTCTATATTTAGCCCGAAAACAAATATGTTTATATAAATAGTTGTTTTGAGGCTAAAAATTAAATTAGATCTAATTCTAATTTAATTTTTTAAGCAGCGAAAGAATTACCTTAAATGTTATGCAGTTTTTATTGAAAATTGCGTGATTTATAAAACAAGCATACCGAGAATAATTAAAAATTGCCAAGTAATGTTATGGTTATAGTCATAATAAAAATATAACAATTAAAAAAGTATAAATAAAAAAATGAATATAAATTATAAATAAATAAATGACAATGTTTAATATTCTCAATTTTATAAAATAAAAAAATAAAAATTTCTATTAAAATAATCACTCCACACAAATGCTAATACGGTACCTTGTGAAAATTGACCTTATTTTAAAAATATTCTTTTCATAATCTGAAAAATCTAATAACCGTTGCCAAACAAAAACAAAAACAAATAAGAGTACGCGATTATAAATAAATTAAAAAATAGTGTTATAAAATTTTAACAATTGATTCCCGTTTCTACAATAACAATATAATAATAATAATAATAATAATTATTATTATTATTATTATTAAAAATTAAAATAACAATGCGAATTATAAATTGAGAATAATGAATTGAAGCATGACAATGAAAAAAGTTGATTTTCTCAATTAAAATGAATCAAAACGCAGAACAAAAATAAAAATATGTATTTTAAAAATAATATTAATTAATAGTAATAAAAATGATATAATATTAATAATAATAATAGTAATAATGATAATAATAAAAATAATATATATAACTATATATTGTAACAAATTGAACACACAACTACACTGTAGAGATTCTGCCTACCTTACTGAGTAGCTGGGAATCAAGTTCTTTGAGTTGATCACCAAGACTCTTGTTTGTTTGTTCGAAACTACCTTGGTTGCGATACTTATAGCTGTCAGTGACGCCGTAGGACGTTCCAGTACTGCCATAGCCACTGGTCCCACCCAACACACTGCTCACTGATGACATACGTGAAACTACGATGAGACAATGCAGATGCATCGATTGCTTTTGTGACATTAGAACAATACCTACCTAATTCAGGAGTGCCTGTTAATCCTGTGTGATCTGCAGACGTGCTTGAATGAGAGGAATGTACCGCTGGATAACTACCCATTCCACTGCTGCTGCTACTGTCTTTGTCGTATGTATGTTTCTGAAGGACACGTATCATTGCATCTCGCTCAGCCAGCTTCGACTCGAGATCCTTCATTCTACATAATTTCATTTATTTACAAAAAAAATTCTCGCTATATTACACGGAAAGAACAAGATGACACTGGATATCATCCCAGATGTTACTATCTGAAATTTTTTTTTCACCACAGATATCTCTAAGTATAATTTTGGATGATAGTCCGGTCAAATTAGACCAAATAATAGAGGTAAGGTTAAAAAAATTCCTACTTGGCTGAAAATTGGTAGGATTGTACAATACACTATTATAAATGAAATGTGAAAAGTCCCCATCGATGCGGCATGTGTAAAAAAATTTACTCGGGGTCAAAGGCCACAAAAACGCGTTTTTCGCGATTTTCAGCAAAACGATAAGTTTTATCATAAAATTACCCCAAACAAAAATTGTAAATCAGATATCTAGTGTCATCTTGTTCTTTCTGTGTATATTGTCATTCCCCACATTTTCAATTGTTTTATTATTTATAATATAATTACCGAGATTCGAGATCAGCCAATTTTTTCTGAGCGGCATGAACTTCGTCCATATGACGCATTTTTTCAGATCTTGCTTCAGCGATCATTTTTTCAGCGTCTTGACTTGTCTTCTCCAAAGCTGCTATTTTAGCATCCCTAACAGATGAATTATTATTAATACTATTATTTGTTATTTAATAATTTGATAGTGAATTGAATTAAATTACTTGGGAAGACTAGCTGCATCAATAGCTGCTTGACGTAACGCGCTCTCCTCCAAATATCGTTGCTCCCATTTAGCGACGTCACCTTCAAGCGACATTATTTTTTCATCTCGCTCGCGTAATCGTCTCTTTAATTCAGTTATTGTCTCGCCGTTTGATGACTGCTCGTGGCCATTAGATCCACTACCACCTTCACGTAATTCGCGTTCGAGTTGACCACGTAAGTGTCGCTCAGTCTCTTCACGTCTGTCACTTGACGCTTGTAATGACGACAACGCACGCTGTAATTGACCGACTCGCTCTACATAAATTTGTTTTTTACGGCACTAAATATACAAAATAACACCAAAAACAATTAAATCAATTATTCTCTAAACAAAAATAATAATAATAATAATAATAATAATAAAAATTATTATTATTACCTCTTCTTCTAAACGTACAACGTTTCCTTGGGCATTTGTTAATGCCGTATCTAAAATGTCAATATGCGTACGTTGCTCCTGCAGTGTTGCTCTCTGTGCAGCTAATTCTATTTCCTGCCTGTCTTTGGACGCTGCTAATTCTTTATCTGTGCAAATAAATTATTAAAAAATTGTAAATATATATTTAAAAAAAAAAAAAAGTTTTGTAATCAAGTAAAAGAAATTTACTCTGCGTTATAAGTTGCCCAATTAGTAATTCTCTCTGCGTCAACTCTTTCCGCATAGATTCAACAATAGGTGGATTATCAGATCGTGAAGAGAGTAAATCAATTTGATCTCTCAAAGCACGATTTAACTCAGTTAATCGACGACAGTCGTTTTGAAGCCTTAGACGGGCTGCACGTTCAAGTTTCTCACGTCGCTCGCATGAAGCAGCCAACTCTTCGTGTGCTCGGTGAACTTTTGATATTTCTTGCTCTAATTTTTGAGACTTTGCTACCTTGCTGTAACATCGCTCTAACTCAAGTTTTAAGGCACTGTTTTCTTGAATTATTATTTGGACCATTTCAGATGGAGGCCAAATTTCTCCAGTAGCTATTTCAACCTCCTCTCTACCTTTCGTTTGTGGCCTGTAATTAAGATAATTATTTTAAAATTACTTAATTTAATCTATTAATAAATAATTAAATTAAATAAAAATAAATTACCGCGGAGATGTTGCAGGAGAATCATATCCATCGAAATCTAATTTATCAATTCGCGATAAATCTGGCTGTGATCTTGATAGTGTCAATTTTTCCGTAGGCCCTAATAATCTGTGTTTACTTTTCGCAGGCATTAATATCGAGATATAAGACGACTGAGACCGATCGTTGAACTCATTATTTATTTGTTTAGCTCTATCAACTTCGCGCATTCTTATTTCTAAATTATTTCCACCACTCTGGAGCTTTGAATACGGCTTAACTTCTTTCGCAAGATGTTTCAAAACCTATTGACCATAAAATAGGTTTATAAATAAATTTACAGGCATTTTAAGAATTTTGATTAACTATAAATTAGTCAAAAAAAATAAAAAAAAAGAAGTATAAAGTAATAGACAAATAAATATAATTAATAGAGTACCTGAGACTGATTAAGATAATCATCAGGGATATCATTAATTTCTTGACATCCACCATTGTTCGGTTGCTCATAAAAACGTTCGTCATGCGGTAAACTCGTTAAGGATTGCATTGTCGGACTATTTGAGTGACCTTTGCCACCACCACCGCCACCACCACCACCACCACCACCACCACCACCACCACCTCCTTCATTATACAAATAACCCACATCGCCACCATGCTCGCGAACGATACTAGACAACCGTCCAGATGGTGACCAGCCGTTTTCATCATTAGCATTATGAATAATGAGTGTATTATATGAACTAGTTGATATATCAAGACTACTACGGTTAGATCCCACGCTTGTTCGATTACTCAAATTGTCCTTCAAACTATTACGATTCGATCCATTGATACTGTCTTTAAGACTATTTCTATTTGACCCATTTAAACTCTCCTTTAAACTGTTTCTGTTTGATCCATTTAAACTATCCTTCAAACTGTTACGGTTTATCAAGTTACCCTAGTTTTTAAAAATATTCATATTCATTATTTATCCATGCAAGTAATTAATTTTTAACTAGTAGAAATAGTTAAATGCAATAGAAATTTTTTTTAAAGTTGAAATAAATAATTCATGATAAGAGAATTTGAATTTAAATATATTATAATTTATTTATGTAATATTTACTTGAATATTTGGTATATTTTCTTTATGACTGGAAGATCTTGATGGACTTTGCTGTTGTTGATTTTCTTGACCCTGAGGCTCTTGTCTTGCAGTATGTCTTATGACATACCTTTCTTCATTGCTTAAATTTTCATTTGATGTTGATACATCGGTATCACTTCCGCTCAAACTTTGTGGCAAACCTCCTAAAAAATTAATGAGTAAAAAAAATAAATAAAATAAAATGAAACATTTATTTGTTAAAAAATCTCTAAATTAAAATTACCTTGAGTCGACAACTGCTTGCGCTGTATATTGCTGCTGTTATTAGTAAATGGCAGAAATCTACCAGTTTGTTGAATAGAACTCATTTTATACGTTCATTTGTGGGTATATTTATATTTTTTATCTTCAAATTTATCTGTACACAAATAAATTAATTAATTATAATACTCTCACTTAAAAATCAGTATATTTTAATAATAAAAATAATTAAAAAAATGGAAAATGATAATGATAATAAAAAAGTGGTGGCCGTGATGAGCCAGATGAATGACAGAGGTGTCAACACTATGGAATTTATATAATCTCATATTACAATCAATTTAATTCATCGTTTCCAAATACCTAACAAATGAATCACACACTCAATTGATAAAATTATAAATACTGTATATAAATATCAACAATTAAATTAATCAACCAATCAATTAATTGTAAGGTAGCACACCAATACCAATAGCAATAATGGAACAATTATTTTAGAAACACACATATAAAGTCTGAGAGTTACACAAACAAACAAAAGGATGGAATCGCCACAAATTTTTCATCTTATACTTTATTTTTATTATCATTACTTTTTTTTTTAAATTATCATAAATAAATTTAACTTGCCGTTAGATGTTTGATTAATATTAAAATTTGTTAATTTTTATAAGAACTTACTCTGGAGAAGGATATTATTACTAAAAAAGGACTTTAAATAATAAACAAATTGTAATAAAAAAAAAAAATAAGTTATAATATACACTGAACACAGAAACTCCGTCTCAGTCTCTTACATTACATTAGTCCATAGCAGTTGGAGGAGAAAAATAAAAATTACTAACTTTGCACATTCCTCGTAAGAGCGCGACACATGTTAAAAAAGGGGCCACAACTCTCTTACAATTTTCACTTGATCACTATCTGTTTTTTTTTCTCTTTTTACTTTATTTAATTTTAGTTGTTTTTTTTTTTTTTTTTTTTTTATTCTGCTCCACGAGATAAGTGTCTAAAGTGTCTATACATTTGTATGCTTGTCATATAAATTCAGATGAATAATATATGCATATATGTGTATATATATGTACTTGTATGTATAGATACAATATTTTATAATATGAATCTAAACAATATAAATATTTATATTAATTAAATATTAATTTTTTTAAATAAAAATACTTTTTGTAAAATTGACAACTTTCTTTTGTTGACATTTGGGAGAAGCATTGTAAATAAATTGCATTGTTGTAACTGAACAATTAAGCAGTTGTATTTATTAACAATATTCCCAATTAGCCGAACATTTGTTCGAGTAAAGATAATATGCAATAAAAAAATTATATAATTGGAGTAAAAAAAATAAGGACAAGATTAAAAGAGAAAACGGAGGAAGATATTGTTGAATAATAATCATTATTGCTTTTAGTATTTATTGATATTGTTGTTATGAATAATTTAATTATTCGAAACTATCGGGTTGTGTTGTTGCGATGTTGTGGTTATATTTGTAAAGATAAAGATAAATTATGTAAAGTATTTAGTGTTGGGGGACTTAATCAATTTACAAAAAGTATATGAGCAAATTTTTTTTTTTTTTTTTTTTACAGAGATATTTTTATTTATATGGATTTTTATTTTTTCGACTCTAGGTAGAGTGGGATTAGTAAGCAGTGTGAATTACTCGACGAAACTTGAAAATATGCGAGGTCAGGGCGATGAAAAAAATATAATTGGTTATGAAGAACTTCTAGCCGATCAAAAAAATGATAAGGTTCTGATAATTGATGTTAGAGAGCAAAAAGAAATTGATGAGACTGGAAAATTACCTGGAAGTATTCATATACCCAGTAAATATATTTTTTTATCTTTTCTTTATTTATTTCGTGTTGAATAAATTGTTAATTGGTTATGAAAATTAACTTAGCAGATATTTAATAATTTTTTATCAATTAAATTACGACAAAAAAATTGACAAGTAGAAATTTTAAAAAACTAAAAATGCAATTTTTTTAAAATAATTTGTTTGTTAAATAAAACTAATAAATTGTCAAGTGACTGCTAACTTTAATGTCATTAACTGGTTAAAAAAAATTTTTTTTTTAAGTGGGAAATGTTACACAAATGTTAAATCTGACCGATGAAGAATTTAAAAATCAGTTTAACAAATTAAAACCTGACAAGGATACTAAAATAGTATTGAGTTGTAGGTCTGGAATGAGAAGTGCTAATGTACAACAGGAATTATTGAAACTTGGATATGAAAAGTAAGCTTTGTAATTATTTACAAATAAAATTTTATTCACTTATTTAATTATCTAATTAAATTTTTAATTTTACAGTGCGTACAATTATATTGGAGGTTGGTCTGAATGGGAAACTAAACAAAAATCATAATCTTTGTTACATAAAAATAAATACTCAAGATTAATGATACTCATTGAAATTGATTATTTAAGTTAAAATTGGTAAACAAGTATTTACAAGTATATAATACTTAAATAATTTAATGAATTAATCTAATAATAAAAAAATCTTATTTACAAAATATACATTCATTTCTTTTCTTCCTGAGCCAGTTTCTGACTGACCATTTCTCTAAATTGTCCTAGAATTAAGTTTTCACGTTTCTGACGTTCTTCTTTACTGAACATCGCCAACGCTCGTTTCTCGTCCGCTGAATAAATTTGGTTCTCTTTTCGTATACGAACAGCCTCCATTCGACGATGCCTATAAAATAAAATTATTAATTAATCATTTTCAATAACAAACAAAACATCAATTAAAGAAAATAATAAGTACCTGCTACCACTCATAACATATCCAACGCTTTCATAGGAAGCTATTTCATCAGAAGTAAGACCTATTTCACCACGACGTGGGATACGTTTACCCTCAGCAATATAAGCAGCCATTGCAGCTCCTTCACCAGGTAATAAAGCTTTACCAAAGTCTTTAGCAGACAGAGTGACGTGTTGTTTTTGTAGTGGACCAACAACACTTTCATCACCACTGTCATCAGAACTGGATCTACGCTTCTTTTTACTTTTAACTTGTTCGCTCCCTTTCTCAACCCACTTAACTTGACCATCGTCGTCATCGGATGATCCTGAATCACTCGAACTGCTATCTGAGTATTTACGTTTCCTTTTTTTACTCTTCTTCTTTTCTTTTTTAGATTTCTTTTCCTTTTTTAATTTTTTACTTTTCTGCAATGCAAATTAATTTTAATTAGCATGAAAATAAATAGATGATAATTAATTCATGAACAAATAAGTACTGAATCCTTGAACTATTCTTAAAAAAAAATAGTACTTACTTTTTTCTTGTCTTTTTTACTTTTTTTACGTCGCTCCGGTGAATGATCACGTTTTTTAACCGCTATTTCATCTTCGTCGTCAGAACTAAGAATATAAACAATTTATAAAATATTGACAGTCGTTGCAAGTTAGGTTAGAATACTTAAAAATGTATTGAAATCTGGAAAAATTTTACAATAATTTATTTGAATATTAAATAATACAAGTACTTACTCTTCTATTCTTGTCGGAGATTTACCCCAGACTTGACTTACTCCTTTTAATCCAATATTCTCACGTTCTCTTCTACGTACGTCCATGTTGATGCTCCAAATATTTAATAAAAATAAATAAAAGCATATTTGCATGTACTATACATATATAGTGTATAGTCTCCATAGCATGTACACAATATATTATTTTTATTTTTATGACAGTTATTACTTCTACCGTTGGATTACATGGTGGCGCTTTAAGAGGCGGGAATTATTTTATAATTAAAGAAAAATTGTAAGTAATCAATAATGATACAATAAAAAATAGTTAAATTTTTTTTATTATGCGTTTATAATTTTTTTTTTCTTTTATTTGTACATTTGCCATAGTCACACTAATTATAAACTATTAAACAAAAAAATACACTAAATAAATACAATTAGTTAATTAATAATAAATCAGTCCTCAGGGCCTTGGAAGTCTGTACGAGATTCTCGTGATTAAAAAAAAAAAAACGAATAAAAAATATTACAATAAATGTTTTAAGAATATCACATTAAATACAACTCAATTAAAAAACAACATTTATCGTTGATTATCAATTATAATTTTAAAATAATTAAGCTAATTTTATATTCTTGATAATTGTTGTAACAAATTTGATGGTAAGATAGCTTCTAATTTATCAAGGATATAGTAAAAAGGTAAAGAAAGCCAAGCGAGCATTGCCTTGGCGACAACACCCATTGTATCAGGATATTGGTGAGTCAGAAGAGCCAGCAAAGCCGTAAATGAGCACAGTCCAGCAGTAAATAAAATAAAAAAGGGCAATTCTTTCTTAGGATAAACACTGACGTCGTGAAATGAGGGTAGCAATTCACGATCTGCGCATTCGGTGCAAGTTGGATACGGATAAAAAAGATGACCACGTTCCAATGGGTACGGTAACATCCTGAAGGTTCCTTCCCACGTGCAGTGCAACAAGTTCAAAGCACCTTCCATTTGCTTCCAGTGTGATAAATGAAAAAAAGCGTATGCAATAGCTTCCGAGTCACCTCGTTTTAATACGTGTTCAGGTGGCAAAATAAGAGGCTTCATTTCCAATAGATATTTTGGTACATGAGGATTGAATTCAACAGCCCGATGGATAGCTTCGACAGCAGACATCTCAGCAGTAGTTAATCCCCGCTTGCTGGCTATATCCGGAGAAAATTTATCCGCAACTAGTCTAGCTTTTAGCAGAGCTGCTGTATAACATATTGTCGCTGATTTAGGCAAACTTATGTCGTCATATTTAGCCAAAACAGCTTGTACATCAGCGTATGCCTGCATCTCCAATAACGCTTCTATTAAATTTTCATGAATATTTAATACATTCATTATTGGCGGTACTTCTTTTGTTAAATCACGAAACATTTTTACGGCTTCTTTTAATTTACCGAGTTTTCTAGCACACATTGCTAGCCTTCTTTTGATATAAATCAATACATTTGTATCCCGACGTAGTTCAGCAGTAGTACCTTGATGTTGAGTATTCTGTGATTTTCTGTAATTATTTTCAGCAACTTTTAGCGCTTGTTTTAAAATTTTTTCAGCTTCCAATATCGTCGTGGCTTCTTCTTCAGCTAACAAAATATAAGCTGGAGCACATTCAGCATTGTGCTCAAGAGCACTGTGTGCAGCTTTTATCCTCACTACAGGATTTCGTTCACGCCAGGCCGTCTGCATAATCTCGTACTCAGCTTTGCCGGTATCAGCTTCGCAGGTAAAAAATGTTTGATGGTCTTGTGCTGAAAGATTCATATCATAATATGTCAATGGTTCTTTATTAGTTGCCCAATAAAAACGTTGGTACTCAGCACCACGAAATAAATTTATCGGATTACGCCATACTTTACACTCTGGTACACTCTGTTGATTAGACGAGTTATTAGTATTATTTATATTTGTGTTATTGTTATCAGATGCGCTGTCGTTACCTCCGATCCAAGGTGATATATGATTCAGTGATACTTGCTCAATGAATGATGTGCCGTACTTACGAAAATACCACCATTCAAATATCAATATCAACCCGGATATCAACGATGATGTTCCAGTCAATGCTACGTAAAACTTTGGTGTCAGTGTACTCAGGAACATTGTCGAGTCCCACATGCTTGTAAACAATAAGGCCATTTAATTATTTCAAATACTTGTTAATTATATCCTCTTCTTATCTCAGCTAAAAAATAATAACAAAAATTCACAGGGTTATATTGTTTTTGTTGTGAATTTTTGATTTTTTCTACGTAGTTTAACACACACGGAAAATTGTTTGTTTATTATTAAAAGTACCAGTTAAAAATTACCAAGTTACTTATTCATCAAGCTAATTATTTGCAATTAAGATTTGCAAATTATTTTTTAAACTTACTTCAATACGGATGATTACATTGTTACACACGTAACATCGATCACTGAACTCTGCTTTTGTTCAACAGGATCACATACACATGCTGAAAATTGTTTTTACCATCTATGTAGAAACATATGCATTATTGAATTCTAATGACTGTTTAAAAAAATTTCCGTCATATTTATTGAATAAAAATTTTTTTTTGTATATTCTAATTTTTAGGACCTAAAAAATTTATATTTATTTGTTTTAATATTAAAAAAAAAAAATTATTCAACAATTGGAGAGCGTTCGAAAAATATCTTGCAAATATGGCGATGTCACTTTTTTACCATTGACAGATAAATATTGAATAGAACCACTAGGTGGCAGCACGATACCGTTTTTAAGGTTGCAATCACTTTTTAACAAGATTTTTTACAATCAAGGCGTAAATTGTTTAATTGAAAATAAAAAATAAAAGTAATTGTAATTGAGAATGATTAAAAAATTAAGTATGTAAAACTTTTTTCATGGCACAATTTTTTTTTTTTTTTCAAAAATTAGCGGTTTAATTTTGATTGGCCGCAGTGTCCGGAAAGTAGTATGGAAACCGGAAATAATCACTATACGGCAAAAATAATAATAATAGTCGAAATGATAACAATAATAATATAATTTTTTTTTTCATATCTCTCTCCAATGGCTGCCAACTCATCACGATGTTGACAGACGTACGTGGTTGACATTGCTAGCTATAGTACTGAAAAATATACATTTTTAATAATAAAAGAAAGTGCATAAAATAATAAAATAAGAGCACAAGTAGGCTGTAATAATAAGTTTATATATTGTTAATAAATATTATTAATATAAAAATGAATTCATTGTTTTATGGTGTAGTGGTGTTACTATTTATAGTAATTGCCGATGTACAGAGTATAATGTTTGAACTTCAACCAAGTGCTAAAAAATGTATTAAAGAAGAAATACAAGCTCAGGTATTAGTTACTGGTGAATATCAAGTATCCGAGGCACCCGGTCAACGTGTTGACTACGTGGTAAGTTTGATTTTGCACTTTTTAATTTACTTTTTTTTTGATTACGTCAACACAATCTTTAAGGTTAAAAAGCTGGTTACTAACCTGCAATATGGTTCAATCATTTGTATAAACATTAAATCTAATGGTCATTATTGTTATTTTCAGGTAAAAGATTCAAAGAGTCATATACTGTCACAAAAAGAAGATATTCCCCATGACAGAAATTTGAAATTTTCATTTGTCACTGAAAACTATGATACTTTGGAAATTTGTTTTACTTCACATTTACCAGCTCGTTAGTATTATTTTATTATCATTAATGAGTAATTATTATTTATTAATTTCCACTGATGATTTCACAGATCAACGAGGCATGAAACAAGACATTTTATTAATAACTAAACATGGTATTGAGGCTAAAAATTATGAAGCGGTAAGTTTTTTATGTAAATTTAATAAAATGAATAATTATATTTTCTCTAAGTAATCCAAACAGATATTTTTATTATTTTCTTCTTTTTTATGTGAACTTATTCGGGCGCTCAGATGGTAAATGAAATTTGCTAATTTCTTTTGCTTGTGTGTTCACTATTATCCTATTACCTATAATCTATTAATTACTGTATTTTGTTCCATTAATTAATGATCAATAACATTACACTTAAATTGATTGCCACCTCGTTGATCAAATGTACTGTTGTTTTTAGTTATTTACGTGACTCGTATTGTTTTTGATTTTCTATACAACTAGATCTTGAGATGTTTTTTTCAATAATTTAAAATTTACATAATTAAAAGTTAGCTAATATTTATTATGTACTTATTTAAATCAATAGCTTGGAGAAGCCGCTAAACTTAAACCCATTGAAGTTGAATTGAAACGCCTAGAGGACTTGTCTGAGAGTATCGTCCAAGACTTTTCAAGAATGCGCCAAAGAGAAGAAGAAATGAGAGATACAAACGGTAATTGGTTATTCATTAATTTAAAACGTAAAATTATTATTTAATCAAATATTAATAAATATCTATTTTATTTTTTCAGAGCAAACAAATTCACGAGTACTGTACTTCAGCATATTTTCAATGTGCTGTCTATTAGGTTTAGCAACATGGCAAATATTCTATTTAAGACGCTTCTTCAGAGCAAAGAAATTGATAGAGTGAGCTTTAATATAATTATAAGTCTTCCGTGATCAAGCGTATTTTTCCATCAATTTATAAAATGATGAATCAAAAGACACGTAATTAAATTGATACGCAAATAAATTAATACCTTAAAAAAATAATAAATTCAAGAGAAGACTTAAAAGTCATATTTTTCAGAGTAATTAGAATGTAAACGTAATTTAAATTTTTAAAAAATACATTGTACAAAATAATTATTCTGCCATCTTTCACTTATCACTCACGTTTTTTTTATCACGCAATCAACTGTCTTTGTATCGGATAATAATAATGTATGTTTAAATTAAATTCATGTTCTACTGAATTGAAATAATAACTATTAATAATATAAAATTGTAAATAATTGAAAAGTATTAAATTTTTAATACTTAAAACCTTATTTGATCAAATTTTTCTTTTTTTTTTAATTTCATACGATTCATTTTTTTCACTTACAAAGAATGTGATTCTTTCAGAATAAAATAACTTACATTTATTAAGTTGAAATTTAGTACTTTTCAATTCATTAAAAAAAAAAAAAAAAAAAAAAAACGATATTGTAATTAATAAATAATTATTAATATTAAGTTGGTTTATTATAATTGTTTGCTTAATTTAAATATAAGGTATCATTATACATTTAAATTTAATGATTATTGGTTTTTATTTAACAGAACTTTATAATTATATGTTAATTAACCATCACTCAGCAAAATTTATATTATTTTCAAATAATAAAACATTTTAAGAAGAATTAACAACTAGTGCCATTACTTAAGTATTGAGTAATACAGAAATCATTTTTATGAACCGCCAGAGTGGTATTCTTGTAAACACTGACATATGGATATGAATGCGGTTTTTAGTCATAAGCCATAAGTCACATGTGCAGCGGAATATATTTACGTGAAAAAAAATATTTCGTCATCAACAATAAAGTTTTATTTATAACATTCATAATCCTTATTCCGGTATTTATAATTACCTATAATTAAATTTTCAATTGAAATTATTTTTTTATAAATTAATACACTTAAACAACATTTTATTATTATATTAATGAGTACCTTATCAAATAAATAAATTCGTTACATCATTTCAGGATAATCCGGAGCCGATAAATCATGCCGACAGTAAGTGTGAAACGTGATTCTCTCTTCAAAGCACTTGGTCAATCATATTGTACGTTAACACATATTTATTGTTATTATAACTAGATAAATGTATTTTAATTATTAAATAACCAACTATTTTTTTTTAGCCGATGATGAATTCCAAAAATTGTGCTTTGATTTTGGATTGGAGCTTGATGAAGTTGTAAGTTATAATACATGATAATTTTTTCTATTATTCAATAAAATATTTAATTTTAATTTTTTTAAAGACTACCGAGCAGCAGATAATTGCTAAAGAACAAGGAACAGAAAGCAGTAAAGGTGCATCTGAAGAAATAATATACAAAATAGACGTACCTGCCAATAGATATGATCTATTGTGTTTAGAAGGTTTAACTGCTGGTCTATTAGTATTTTTAGAAAAGTAAATACTCATTCAATATTATCCTTATGTCTAAGTTAATACGAGTTGTCAAATAATTAATTTATTATTTATTTATAGAATTCCTCAGCCACGTTACAAGCTTATTTACCCGACATCTCAAAACAAGCTTGAAAAAATAACTGTAAAAAGCGCGGTAAGCCGACCGATAAATTATTCACAATCTTTAATGTCTATTAGAAGTTAATTATTTATTAAAGTAATAAAATAATTTATTACTATTTGTAATAGTGTATGAACGTACGACCTTTTGTCGTTGGCGCAATATTGCGAGGAATAACATTAACCAAGGAGTCATACGACAGCTTTATAGACCTTCAAGATAAACTACATCAAAATCTAGGTAGAAAGCGGTCGCTGGTATCGATCGGCACACACGATCTAGATACTATCAAAGGTCCCTTTGTTTATAATGCTGAACCTCCTAAGGATATTAATTTCAAGCCTCTTAATCAAGATAAAGAGTACAATGGTGAAGAGATTATGGATTTATACGCAGTTAGTTTTATTTATATTAATTTTATTTACAATTTGGATTATTTTCTTGATATAATTATTTATTTCATGTTAATTTATAGCATCATGCACAATTGAAACAGTATTTACCAATAATTAAGGATAGTCCAGTTTATCCAATTATTTATGACAGTAATGGTGTTGTTTTGTCATTACCACCAATAATTAATAGTGATCACTCTAAAATAACTTTAAATACCAAGAATATTTTTATCGAATGTACTAATACTGATTTGACTAAGGTATTTTTATCTTTTAATTGATTTAATTGAATATTTTATTGAATTACAAATAATTTATTACGTTAACTGATTTCCTAGGGTCAAATTGCGGTAGATATATTGGTAAGTGCCTTCAGTCAATACTGTAAAGATAAATATACGGTTGAACCAGTAGAAATAATTTATGAAGCAACTAAAGAAGTAGTTCGTTCACCTACACTTCAATACCGTTCCAATGAAATCAACAGCGACGACGCGGTTAATTTTATAGGAATAAAAGAAACACCCCAGAAAGTAGCCAAATTATTGTCAAAAATGTGCTTAAAAAGCCAAGTTAAAAACGGCAACATTTTGTCCGTTGAAATACCACCAACGCGTCATGATGTTATTCATGCACGAGATATTTATGAGGATATTGCTATCGCTTGGGGGTACAATAACATCTTGAAGACAGTTCCCAAAATTTTGTCGGTAGGGAAAAAATTTCCTCTGAATAAATTGACCGATCACTTACGTCAAGAATTAGCGCAATGTGCATTCACAGAAACTCTAACATTTGCACTGTGCTCGCGCGAAGATGTTTCTGATAAATTGGGCTGGAGTTTTGATCAAATACCTGCGGTTACTATTTCGAATCCCAAGACACTCGAATTTCAAGTAGTGAGGACTACTTTGCTGCCAGGTTTATTGAAAACGATTGGAGCGAATAAGAATATGCCGCTGCCATTGAAACTGTATGAAATATCGGATGTTGTACTGCGAGATCCTCAAGCGGAATGCGGAGCCAGAAACCAAAGAAGACTTTGCGCTCTTTATTATAATAAATCTGCTGGTTTGGAGGTCATTCATGGACTTCTTGATAGAATTATGTCGCTGCTTGAAGTTCCGTGGAATGTCAACAAAACCGATGATGGTTATTATCTTGAAGCAACTGAAGGTATTGTTTATTTATTATAATTATTGACTGGATAAATGAAAATTAAGTTAGCCGACACTTCAAAATTTTTTTATTCAAAAAATTGACTACAAAAAAAAAGAAAAAAAATTTCATTTGTAAAAAACTGTAAGTGCAATTTTTTAAAAATATTTTTTTTGTTCTAATTTAATTATTAAAAAAAATTAAAAATGTCGGCTAACTTTAGTATCATACTGGATAAAATAATTATTAAATTGACTGGAATACTGTACTAAATATTTTTCTTTAGATCCTACGTATTTTTCTGAGTACTGTGCAAATGTAATCGTACATGGGAAAGTGATTGGTAAAATGGGAGTTCTTCATCCAGACGTTCTTCATAAATTTGATCTTCGTCGTCCTTGTTCAGTTGTAGAAATAAATATCGAACCATTTTTGTAATTTAAAAAAAAAAACTTAATACTATTTTTCATAATGTTACATTAAAAAAAATATAATATACAATAAAAGATAATTCATATTAAACAAAATATAATTTGTAATTGTATACTTGATTTAAATTTGACCAGTATGAATAATGGAGCAGTAACAATGGATTGTCATGTTGATAATTAGCATAAACCAAAAGAATGAATAGAAAAATCTTATAACAATATAAGTAAATAAAGTTGGAGAGTGTCGAAAGTATTATAATTTATACAAGCACACAAAATATAAAATTGTAATAAATAAATTTTCTCAGAGAGAGAATTTAAATTAGGCGGCAGTAGATGGCGACTGTGTTGTATTTTTGTGAAATGCACACAGTGAAGTATATATATGTAGGATTTTCAGGTCTTTTTGCGATTGGGCCGCAAATGATAGTGCTTGAAAGCGAGATAGAGAAAGTAACAGAGTGTTTAGTAAGCGAGAGACAGAAAAAGGGCGAGCGATAGAGTTAGAGTGAGCAAATAAGTATCGCGAGCATGAGCACGGCTGTAAGCGGCCCCTAACGTTTGCATCCTTCGAATAGCAGCAGCAACTGCGGAGGGTATCCGGGTAGGTTGGTTGGTTGGGTTGGGGAAAAGACTAGGAACTGGCTCTGGTCGGCCATAGTCGGCCATAGTAGACATGGCGGGTGTTAGCTTACGTGAATGACGGCAATTGTGAATAGTATAATAATAAAAAAAAAAGTCTAAATTGGATATTAACGATATATATATAAATAATAAAAGTGTTCAATGTGTGTATTTAAACACGAGAACAATAATATTGGTGTCATATGATTAATTTAGTAGGTAAAAATGCAGAATGTAGCACAAGGAACATCCTCGGATAGCCAGAATAACGATAGAACGAGTGTTGTACACGACATTACGTCGTCTACTCCCCAGTCCTCGAACTCTAGCCCCACAAAGTCTGAGACCGAGACCTTTTCGGAACCTCCACCACGCTTTATGACAGACTCATCCGAGAGTGAAGAGGACAGTATTTCTGAGGTAACTAGTACTATTTAAATCATTCTCATTATCATCATTTTTACTATCCACCATCAATCCTCCATTTTCTTTTCATACACACTTACACATCCTACTTTGAACTTTTTTTTTTCTTTTTCTTTTTTTTCTTTAGTTCGTTCGTTCGTTCGTTCCTTCTCTTCCTCTCCATCCATTTTCATTGCGCACGAGGGGCGGCCTTTCCTCCGCATCGCAGTATGCCTTCCTCAACTCACTGCCATCATCAGGCCCTCATTCATTCCATCCTTTTAATTCAGCCTATATATATATATATATATATATATATATATATATCTATAATATACATGTACATCAACATACACATATCTATTTATCCATCTTCATAACTATACATTTACTATTACTATTAATACGTATGTATATATGCATGCATTAATCATTTATTCATTTTCCATTCGACAATTCCTCGTATTGTTTTTCCCCTAGTTCTTTTTTTTATCAAATCAACGCAACCGCTGAATCACCCAAAAAGTCATCCTACCGTTCTATTCCTTTTATTAGGAAACAATGTTTAAAGAAGAAAAATAATAATAAGTTATCTGGCGTGGGGAAGTGGGTACTAGTTGACAACGACCGGTGAAAAAAAATTAATCAACTTGGTGAAATTGTACTTTTAAACACGACTACGTTTTTAATCTGTGGTTTACATTATTAAATACCTCAGTTATGACGTGTGGAAATTCGAATGTATATGTGCAGTTATAACGATAACTATAACGACAACAGTAATATTAATAATAACAATAGTAATATTAATAATTTTAATAATAATAATAATAATAATAATAATAATAAAAAGTAAGAGAATTGCAGGCAAAGGATAAAGACAGCGCGATAGTGAGAGGCCGTAGTTGGTCTTGTGTCGAGTGAGAAAAAGATAAATCCTGTCTTTATTTGCAATGTAAGTTTGTTCTGTGTGACTGTGACATGATCGGATAATAAAATTTATATCAATGGGGACCGATCGTTTCATGCATGCACTTTTTCTCTCTCTTGTTTTATTTTTATTTATCATCATGCCAATCAGTGTCTTGACTTGTAAATAAATTGACGAAAAAACTTTGGCATGCCAATGAGATTTGTATATTAATGTGTAGTTATAAATAATAAGAAAACAATAAAAAAATAATAATAATAATAATAATTGTATTTAATGGTGTTGATCGTGGTGGTCGTATCCCGCAGTCGCGTCAGGTTGCTGGTGCCTTTGATCCGAGGCCTACGACCTAGCTCTCCCACTATAATACACGAGGCCTTACATTACTTGCGCCACGATCCACGATACGCGACTGCGAACAACTACAATGTCTCTTTTTCTTAGCTTATACACTTCTTACGTTAGCTTCAAAATACCTAACCAACTTTTAAGCTTTTCTTAACAGCGACTTTTTTTAATAAAATACTTACAAATTACATATTTTAATAAATAAAAATCCAATACTCGGGGTAAAATTTGTGCGCAAAGTAGATTACATAACCGGAAATATACATGCGTTTTAAGGTATGCATCGTAAGACGTCAGTCAAATACACGCACGCGGATTTATAAAACGCAAGTTAAATACATTCAATATTATATATACCTTTATTTTATTATTATCATTATCATTATAATTATTACTAGTTTTATTATTATTATTATTATTACTATTATTATTATTACCACAAACAACAACAATTACAATAATAATAATACTTGTATAAGTTATCCGCCATTTTTATTCGCAATAAACTGAGATCCGTGTGTCCTCAAATCATTTAATTTACGTAATTTACATAATTATTATTTTCTTTCTTACAAACTCCATTCTGTTCCATTTTTTCTCGCCTCTTATCTCCACCTCTCTCTTTCCTCTTGTCATTTTTTATTGTTACTGTTATTATTAAATGCAATCTAACCCATCCCAACTAATTAGTCTTGACGCATCGTGCTTTAAATCATCCATGGCTACGTCATTTACACCAATTTAAGATTCCGAGATGCTCTCCTCTTGTTATATATAACATATAATATATAATATAATAGTGTGTTGCCCCTCCTTACTTTTCCTTTACAATTGCTCGTGCATCATACTAACTCACACATTCTGATAATAAAAATATTTGCACACAGCTTACAAAAAATATAAATATATACAGCATATATGTAAAGCGCCACCATGTTATGAGTGTGAAATTACCAGACAACTAATTTTTAAAAATTTTTAAAAAATAATCTATTAAATTACACAAAAAGTGTTTTTTTGATTTTTTAATTAATTATTATTACTTTTAATTTAAATAAATTATTTATAAAATTTTTTAAAATTATTTCATACAATACTGCATATTTTAAATCCTTAAAGGATTTAATTAATATTATTTAAAAATAAATTCTTACATATGTATATATATATATATATTTTTCTTCCGACCATCTTGTGCAGTTAAATATTGGAACATTGGACAAAATTCTGAAACAGAAATTCAGATGTCGAAGGAATAGTATGTGCCCTTTCTCTTCTCCACCCCTGGTCGATCCTTTGTTACGCCTCGATAGCACCGAGTGAAACATTTCGATAGTGTGTCGTGACTCGCGAGTGAATCAGCAGGGCCGTAGCTAAAGGGAGTGAATAAAATCTGGAGACCGCTTGTGCGAGAAATCTAAAATATAAAAGTGGTGAAAAATAAAATAATATTTAACAATAATAAATAGTTACTAGTGATTTTGTAAGTGTCTTGCAAATGGTTAAGTGGGTGAGTGACTGAGTGAGTGTCTGGCTGCATGTGATGTCGAGTGTCTGTCATGTGTGTAAGTATAAATGTTAATGTGTGTGTGTGAGTGTGATTGACACGAAAATGACGTGTGTGAGTCGAAAAATTAGCGCTCAAGTGTCAGAGTAATTTTTTTAAAAATTATCCCAGCTATCTGGAATAACTTGAAGCTGGAATGGCCGTACATTGTCAACTTTAGTGTCTTTTATTTTCTCAGTGGTACTGGACTTGTCTTGGTAGTATAGTTGGTTAGACTTGAGCTAAGGTTTCAGCAGAGAACAGAGAACGAGTAGTTTTGTATAGAGTTGAGTTGCTGTGAGTAGACCGAATCACCCAGCCAAGGTAGAGGTAGAGATAGAGGCTCTCAAACGATTCAATATATATATATATATATATATACCTAATACTGACGTGCATCAGCTTATATTATACTTTCACCAAAGTGTCTTCTCTCTATTCCCCGTTGTTATTAATCCTTACTGTGTTGCTGGTGGTACTGATCATGTCGTGACGTTTTATTTTAATTATATGCTCTTCATTAGAGTGGAAAAGTAACATTCTTCATACCATCATCATCATCATCAACATCATCAGCGTATTCCCAATAAAATAGTAGTACACAGTAGTAGTGTATAGTTTGTTTAATTTTTTTACGTTATATATAGCTATACACATAAGTATAAATTTATATACTTATATTTGTGTAAATTAATTTTTTGTTCCCTTACGACCGATGGGTTTGTAGAGTAAGCGAGTGAGTAAGCGTACATCGTAGCTTATTATAACGTTACCGAACGTTTGATTCTATTCTATTCTCACGGCAATAAAATTTACCTCGTGTCTCGTTGATTGTTCATTCATTTAGTTAAGAATATTTTTTCGTTGGAAAATTTTCAGTAGGTGTGATTTTATAAATATTTTTCGTGATAACGGATACACTATTTCATAGAAACTCACCTAAAATTCATGTCCTCTATCCTGCATCACAGTCTATGGCTCTTGTTCATATGTATATAAGTATTCAGACGCGCATAACCTCGATTTTTCATTTCAACTCGTTCTGCATACCAGAGGAAATCGACGTCATTATTTTTTAATACGCATAAGAAAATGTCGGGCATACTAAAATCACTATTTTAATTTAATTATTGAGATTAAATACATTAATAACAGTTTCAATAATTATTCATAATTTATACACAGATATATAAAAATATAAATTATAAAAATATAGATTGAAGTTGTTGTTGAAAGAAAGAATGATAAAAAGAGTAAATTATTTTTCAAATCGCACGTTGTGTTGAAAAAATTTTGTTTTTCGTTAGTTGTCAATCAATCAATAAATAGTTTATTATAAAATGACATTGGAATTTTATTTTAAAAATTTTCAGCCGGATATATTTCGTGCTGCGATCGAACAAGCGACATTGGAAGAGGATCACCATCACCTTGAATCATCAAAGTTTTTATTAACACCCGACGATCCAGAGCGCTCGGTTGATCCAGAGACACAAGCAAGATTAGAGGCGTTACTGGAAGCTGCAGGAATTGGTAAATTGTCATCGAGTGATGGGAAGCATTTAGCTGACCACGAGGTATTGAGGAGATTAACGTCTAGCGTCTCTTGTGCGCTAGACGAAGCCGCTGCTGCATTGACTAGGATGCGCAGTGACAATCCACGTGGACAGAACGAGAAACGCTCCCTTGTTGAAGCCTGTACTGACGGTGACGTAGGAACTGTTAGAAAATTGTTAACTGAAGGACGTAGTGTCCACGAAACTACTGAAGAAGGCGAAAGTCTGCTTTCTCTTGCTTGTTCTGCTGGATATTATGAACTAGCGCAGGTTTGTTATAATTATTTATTGTGAAAATACATTTCAATTGTTGTTGTTATTTTTATTATCATAATCATTGTATAGCATTATTTATCATTATAAATATCAATTTTTTTTTTTTTTTTTTCTATGTAATTTACAGGTATTATTAGCAATGAACGCCAACGTTGAAGATAGAGGAATCAAAGGAGATTGCACTCCGTTGATGGAAGCTGCTAGTGCTGGGCATGTTGACATTGTTAGTTTACTCATTGCTCATGGGGCAGATGTCAATGCACAATCAACTTCCGGTATGTATTATACCAAAAATAGTACTAAATATTTCTCTTATGACCTGGCTTCTATCCCTTTTGTTTATATGTTTGGATTAATAAGTATTTATGTTCTCAAACATCAATAAATAACAAAAGATTAAAGTAAGAAAGAAATAATGAAAGTAAATAATAATAATAATAATAAATTATTTTGAAATTATTAATAGGTAATACACCATTGATGTATGGATGCGCTGGTGGCCATGAAGATGTCGTGAGGGTATTACTTCAAGCCGGCGCGAACGTTGAAGATCATAATGAAAACGGTCATACACCATTGATGGAAGCGGCAAGCGCTGGCCACGTGCCAGTAGCTAAGATCTTACTAGAACACGGTGCCGGCATTAATACTCATTCGAATGAATTTAAAGAATCTGCGTTAACACTAGCGTGTTACAAGGGTCATCTTGATATGGTAAGGTTTTTATTGGAAGCTGGTGCTGATCAAGAGCATAAGACCGATGAGATGCACACCGCACTGATGGAGGCGTCAATGGACGGCCACGTAGAAGTGGCACGACTGTTGTTAGACTCAGGCGCCCAAGTGAATATGCCGACCGATAGCTTCGAGTCGCCATTGACACTTGCCGCGTGTGGTGGTCATGTTGATTTAGCGATGCTTCTAATTGAACGTGGAGCCAACATCGAGGAGGTTAATGACGAGGGATATACACCATTAATGGAAGCTGCTCGAGAAGGTCATGAAGAAATGGTGGCATTACTCCTAAGTCAGGGTGCTAATATAAACGCCCAGACGGAAGAGACCCAGGAAACTGCGCTGACGTTGGCGTGTTGTGGTGGTTTCCTCGAAGTTGCTGATTTTTTAATAAAAGCAGGAGCTGACATCGAGTTAGGAGCGTCAACACCGCTCATGGAAGCTGCTCAGGAAGGTCATTTAGATCTTGTTCGTTATCTTCTAGAGTCTGGAGCGGATGTTCACGCTCAGACTCAAACTGGGGATACAGCACTTACCTACGCTTGTGAAAATGGGCATACGGATGTTGCAGATCTTCTACTTCAATTTGGTGCTGATTTGGAACACGAATCTGAAGGAGGACGAACACCTTTAATGAAAGCTTGTCGAGCTGGACATCTTTGTACCGTACAGTTTTTGATATCGAAATTGGCCAGTCTTAATCGCCACACGACCAACAATGATCATACGCCGCTGTCACTTGCTTGTGCAGGTGGACACCTTGCGGTGGTTGAGTTATTGCTTGCCCAGTCTGCCGATCCATTCCATAAACTCAAGGATAATTCAACTATGTTGATTGAGGCTGCCAAGGGCGGACACACCAGTGTTGTTCAGCTGTTACTTGACTATCCTCACAGCATTATGATGAATGCTCAGCATAACGCTGCTACTCCTGCTCCGATACTGCAACAACAAATACAGCAGCAGCATCCTCAACAACAATTGCAGCAGCAGCAGCCCCTTCAGCAACAACAACAGCAACCGCAACAACAACAGCAGCAACAACAACCACCAACTCAAATAGTCCAACCTCAACCTTTGCCTCAACAGCAACAGCAACAGCAACAGCAACAGCAACAACAACAACAACAGCAGCAACAACCACCTCCCCAACAGTTGCAGCAACAAACGGCAATCCCTCAGCTACAGCCACTAAATCTTAGTCATCAGCAAGTACCGATGTCTCATCAACAACCGCCATCGATCCAACAACCCCAGCATCAGCAACAGCAACCGAGCACTGAACAAAACCAAAACCAAAATCTACAACCGAAGCACAATAGCCAAAAATCGTTGCTTCGAAAGAATCGTTCGGTTACCGTGATGCCCGATGCTAGTTTAACCTCTGCTGAAGCGCAGCAAGTAAGAACTCAGCCTGCAGGCGAGGCTGTTGCTACATCTATGGATGATACAAATATATTGGATAAAGGAAGTGGTGTTTTTACCAGCTTGTCAGAACCTAATATTGCGTTAAGTTCTACACCATTACCTGTGGCCGCGTCCACATCTGCTGAGAGTCGTAAAAATGCACGACATGAGCAAATTCTTCATAAACAACAAATTCTTGAAGAATTACAGGTATATTTTTGATAAAAATTTTAAATTATTAAAAAAAAATTTATATGTTTGAAAATTTTTAAAATCTCTAAATAATATAATTTTAATTTTTTTAGAGGGTAGAGCGTGAACTTCAGATCAAAGGCGCAGGCCACTTGTTTTTAGGTACTCCGAATTTAGATGAACAAAAAAGACAACTGAAACCCGGTGATGGTGCAGATTCAACTGATTCACTACTGCCAGGAATGTCAAATATTGATTTACCAGCTCAATCAGCTACTGCACTTCATGGTAAGTACACAGTTTTTTTTTAAACTTCAAGTTTTCACTTTATTTACTCGCGTTTCAAAATATCGAATCTTTGCTTTTAAAAATTCCTCCTACGATTAATTAATGCCGGTGTAACTAGATGAATCAAAATTTTTAAAATTACTAACGCAGCGGTTCGGATTAATTCGGGTTTTGTCATTTTAATTAAACACATGCAGCGTTGAATTTTTTTTTTTTTTGCACTTCATTTCTTGTCTTCGGTTACTAAACACTAAATAAAATTAATTAAATGATTAAAAAAAAAAAAAAGAAAAAACAAGTTGCTGATCGCGTGAGTATTATCAAAGTAACTTTCGTCGTAAGATCGAAAATGGCACACTCGTTCGAATGGTATTGGTGTTTCGTTAGGGTTGGTTTGCGGTGGCACGACATCCGATTTATCGGGAAGCCTGTTGTCCTATCAAGAAACCAATAAGGCCTTAGCGTATTATCACGGGTTATATCTCGCCAAACGCATATCGTTGGAGGAACGTCTGAGACTAGCCCAATCCATGCCTCTGGATCCTCCTGCAGGGGATGCAACATTTCCTACAACGATGACGATGGCCAACTTCACGACAACAACACCACCGCTGTCATTGCCTAGGGCTGCTGTCAGTGTACCGGGAATTACCGGGACATTGTCAACAGCAGCAGTGTCAACTGGAATCGGAGTACAACCACCGCAGATTACGGGAACGTTGACGCTTCCACACCCGATAACTGCTAGCAGTGATGTCAGTCAAAATACTGCCATAAGTGATCGACCCAAGGCTAAACCTGTCTCTAAGAAAGAGGGTAAAAATCTTCGCAAGCCCAATATTGCTGCTGGCAAGTTCATTCAACAACAGACACAGCAGCAATTACAGCAACAACATCAACAACAACAGCAGCAACAACAACAACAACAACAACAACAACAACAACAACAACAACAACAACAACAACAACAACAACAACAGCAACAGCAACAGGCAACCATTTCTCAGTTACAACAGGCCCAACAACAACAACAGCAACAGCAACAGGTTACATTGGTCGGACTTCAACAGCAGTATCAAGAGAAACAACGACAGCATGTCTATCAACTCCAACAGGTTCATGATCTTCAACAGCTTCAGCAATTGAATCAACAACTTCAAATGCAGTTAGATCAAGTACAGGTTCGTCGATTGATTATCATGCACATTCAAGCTCAGAAATAATCTTCGAGTTGGTTACCATTTACAAATTTTTTTGTACACTATCAGATAAAAAAAACATCAGTATTTTTTATCGTGAATTTATTTAAAAATTTCGTCATTTTGTTTACTTACAAAATTATTTCGAATTGAAATTGAAATGAAATAACAATTAAATGAATAAGTAATGAGAAGAATTTGGATTAACCGAAAAAAAAAAAATTATTAATACTTGATAGCAATGATTAATTGGTTACCTACTCGGATCGCTGATGGACTGATTGTGCTAATGAGATGATCTGTTTTGGATGTTATATTGTGTGACAGTTTTGCTAATCTCTGAATACAGGTACAGCAGCAGCAACATCAGCATGACGTACATCAATCCCAAGTTGGTGTTATAAGTGACAGCGGTGCTGATATCCTAGTGCCCAGTCAACTGTTGGCTCACCTTCACCCCACTCAGACTCATATTGAGCATCTTCATGATCAGGTACAATCAAGTAGATAGAAAATTTAACAAACAAAAAATAATAAAACATTAATAAATCGTCAGAGAATGAATGAATTTTTTAAAAATTTATATTTAATCAATAAAAACTGCTTCTACATCATTTGGATTTAAAAAATTACAATAACCACAAATTATATTCATAATTAAAAATAAAAACGATGTCTTGATGTATATGCATTTAACTTTAAATGTAGCAAACAACACAGCAAAATATTTCGGAGCCTCTGGACTCGGAATTGGCAAGATTGCATAGAGATACAGCTTGTCCATTCTTTGCTGCCGCTCCTAAAGCTAAAGCACTAACTGCGGACAGTACTGTCCTGAAATTGGATGATGGAATGCAGATACCGATGGATGAAGTTGCCGAAATAATAGAATCAATTACCTTCGACGATGTGCCTAACGGTAACTATATGGCTCGTAAGATCATCGCGATATTTTTATCTCTTAAATATTATAATAACTTATTTATTTTTATTCCTATTATAATTATTTTTTAACGTAATATTTGCCATTTTTGTTAAACTATTGACTTTCGCAGTTGGTCCAGACGATCAAGATGAATTAGAACTAAAGAAATTTGGTATTTGCGAAAAAGATCAAGAGCAGCTTTCAAAAGACCTTGTATCGATGGAGCAACATCAGGTATTACGTCAAGTTGAGCAGGTAACTTTTATATTAATTCAATAGGATAAAAATTTTTATTATTTCATTTGATAAAAAAAAAAATGTAATTTTTCCACTTATTTTTTACCCATTGCAAATGATTGATTTATAAATAATAAATTTTAGGATGCTAGTGGTTCCGGAAGACGATCCAGCGAAAGATTAAATCGAGAAAAAACATTAGATGATGTTTATAAGAAAGGTTTCAAACGTGGTTTACGTATGGCTGCTGCCGCTCAAATCCGTGGCACAGAAACATCTTACGAAGAACCTGGAATAGATCCAACGAGTATGATTAATATTATATTAAAAAAATTCTTAAGTCAAACTTTATTAAAATTTAATATGCAATTTTAACGATCACAATATTTTAGTTATAGATAATCTTGTATTGGGTTGGAACTTAAATGCAGCTGCACGGAGTAAGGAAAAAAATGGAGGTAAAGTTAGTGCTGGTACTAGTAGCAGTAGCTCAAGTAGCAGCATCAGTAGTAGCAGTGCAAGCAGTAATCAGGTTCAAGTAGCAACGCAGACTCAAGGACTGGCAACAAGTGCCGTGGCAAGTCTTACAGAACCTGACAAAAAACAAGTATATACTGCAAATGCCTGTGCTAAAGAGAAAAAAGCTAGATATGCTCTTTTATCACAGCAACCTTCTCCATGTCAACAACAACAACAACAACAACAACAACAGCAGCAGCAGCAGCAGCAGCAACAGCAACAACAACAGCAACAGCAACAGCAACCACCACCACAACCACAACCACAACCTCAACAGCAACAGCAACAGCTATCGCAACAACAAACCATTGTGGGCCCGGTAGTGACTGGTCAAGTACAGCAACAGCAACAACAAGTTCAGCAACAAGTTCAACAAAATTATCAATTGGATCCTGCCATAAGTGCAGTAGGAAATTATACAGGCAATAGCGTAGTACCTGCAGGTGCTCAGGTCACCGCAGATACAGCTCCAGCTACTTATCCACCGGCTAATCAAAACCAACAGTTTGCTTGTATGGATGTTGATTCAGAAACAGACAGCAATCATGACACTGCATTAACGCTTGCATGCGCTGGAGGGCATGAAGAACTCGTTGAATTCCTACTGAGTCGTGGTGCCGATATCGAACATCGTGATAAAAAGGGCTTTACTCCATTAATATTAGCAGCAACTGCTGGTCACCAAAAAGTTGTTGAAATACTTTTACATCATAACGCAGACATTGAAGCGCAGTCCGAGCGAACAAAGGATACTCCTTTGTCACTTGCTTGCAGTGGTGGAAGATTCGAGGTTGTAGAATTATTACTGTCTCGTAACGCCAATAAAGAACATCGCAATGTATCTGACTATACTCCACTTAGTTTAGCTGCATCTGGTGGTTATGTCAATATTATAAAACTTTTACTGCAGAATGGAGCTGAAATAAATTCACGTACCGGTTCAAAACTTGGAATTTCTCCACTGATGCTTGCTGCTATGAACGGACATACTCAAGCGGTTAAATTACTACTGGATATGGGTAGTGATATAAACGCGCAGATTGAAACAAATCGTAATACTGCTTTGACTCTCGCTTGCTTCCAAGGTAGACATGAAGTTGTAAGTCTGCTTCTTGATCGTAAAGCAAATGTTGAGCATCGCGCTAAAACAGGACTAACACCGTTGATGGAAGCTGCTAGTGGCGGTTACGTTGAAGTTGGTCGTGTTTTATTAACTAAAGGCGCTGATGTTAATGCAACTCCTGTCCCATCGTCGCGTGACACTGCCCTTACTATTGCTGCAGACAAAGGTCACTGCCGTTTTGTTGAATTATTATTATCACGTGGTACTCAAGTTGAGGTTAAAAATAAAAAAGGTAACAGCCCGTTGTGGCTTGCTGCTAATGGTGGGCATCTTAATGTTGTTGAACTTTTATACAATGCTGGAGCTGATATTGATTCACAAGACAATCGTAAAGTGTCTTGTTTGATGGCAGCATTTCGTAAAGGGCATACTAAAGTTGTTAAATGGATGGTTAGTCATGTTACGCAGTTTCCTAGTGATCAAGAAATGACAAGGTATATTGGTACAGTCAATGACAAAGAATTATTAGAAAAGTGTCAAGAGTGTGTTAAAGTAATTCGCGCTGCTAAAGAAACACAAGCCGCTAAAGCCAATAAAAATGCTAGTATACTATTGGAAGAATTGGATATGGAAAAAACCCGTGAAGAATCTAAGCGTGCCGCTGCAGCTCGTCGACGTGAACGTAAGAAAAAGAAAAAATTAGAAAAGAAAGAAGAAAAACGAAAACTTCATGAAGAAAATAAAAAGAATGAAACGATTTATGAAGACAAAGAGGATGCGTCGAAAAAATCCGAAGATGAGGATGCTGATAGGGCTGATGAAAGTGACAATGAAGAGGGCGGTGCCGATAGTTGTGAACGTTTAGATAATGTTCCATCGCCGTCACCAGTTAATCGTAGTCCAGATGATCCAGATAAAGAAGAGGGTGACAGTGGTATAGATGCTAATAGCCAAGGAAGCTGTAGCAGTAATGATGTTAAAGCACGCGAGAGAAAGAAAGATAAGAAAAAGAAGAAAAATAATAATAATATTAACAGTAATAATAATAGCAACTCTAATAATAGTAATGATAAAGACACCTCTCCTCATCGCCCTCAATCTTCAGTTTTTGCTTCTTCTTCATCATCAAATATCTCCCAATCCTCGATAGTACCACCTAGTAGTAAACTTCAAAGTTGTTCTTCAACTTCGACTACAACTATTTCTAATTCTCCTTGTGCTCCTGATAAACGCGCTTCAACCAGTAATAGTAATACCGGAGGTGGTACGTCAGGTTCAATGACTACCTCGTCTGGTAGTTCACGACACCCAGTTGCATCTTCCTCTTCTAGTGGTGGTAGTATTAATTCCTCCGAGCGTAAACTCAAAGGACTTGTATTTGAGTCCTCTCGACATCCCGCAGAACGTGAGGACTTTGAAGCAACCGGTAACGAAAATTATGTTTCTGGAAAAGGAAAAAAATCTAATAATAACAGTAATAGTAATCAGTATGATAATGATGGAATAAATAACAGTGTTAAAACATTAAATACGACTAGTCCTAAACAGGGTGGTAAACGTGAAGAAGGCTGGAAAGAAGTTGTTCGTAAGGGACAGTCTGATTCTGATTCCGGTAGATTTATGAATTCTCCATGTCGTTCTAAAAAAATATCAGTTCCACCAAATGCTATTAGCCGTGTTATTGGTCGAGGTGGTAGCAATATTAATGCTATTCGCGCTGCAACTGGTGCTCACATCGAGGTTGAAAAGCAGAGCAAATGTCAAGGCGAACGTATTATTACGATAAAGTAAGTAGTTTATGTATTCCGTCAATATTTAAAATAATAAACTATTAATTGTCTGTTTCGTGAATTATTAAAAATTTTTTTGTTATTTTTAACAGAGGTCCAACTGAGGCTACTAAGCAAGCTCATACTTTGATAGCTGCTCTTATAAAAGATCCTGACGTAGATATCCTTCAGATGTTGCCAAAGAACAAACTTACCGTGATAACTTCTTCAACCTGGGATAAATCAACGGTACCCACGAGTGCCGTAAGTGTTTATCCTTTATTAAAATGAATTTCTTAGAATCTATTTAATTATATTGTTTAATCGTCATTTTTGTGTTGTTTTTTTATTCATAATAGTCATCCAAACCTAAAATGGGACCGGTAAATAAACCAGCAACCTCTGTGACCGGGACCACTAGTTACGCAACTAAATCCGGTTATACATCATCAGGAATATCTTCTGTCGGTCAAATAATGCCACTAAGATCATCATCCTCTATTAAATTAGCCGGTGCATTTTCAGCGCCTCTATCACGCGCAACTGCACCGCGACTAGTGGCCGCAGCTGAAAAACGAGCGCACGCTGCCGCAGCAGCAGCAGCAGCAGCTGTCGCAGCGTCTGGAGGACAGGTATCATCGTCATCTAATACCAGAACAACAATGTCTTATACCAGTGCTATTATGACCTCGGGAAGGGCTACTAAGCTTATAACAACAACTGCACCACAAACATTTGCTGCAAAGTTATCTGATATCACTGCCTCGACTCATACAACCACCACGACTGTACAGTTGAATCATACAAATCAGATTAATAACAGTAACAATAACAACAGTGGTAGCAATAGTAATAAACAAAAATTCTCTATATCGTCATCAATGTCTCAATCAAGTTCAGTAATAAATAACGTTATGTCATCAACATCATTGACACCGCTAACTTTACCCCATCAAACCATGACTAGCACATCGCCCAAGCACTGCCGAACACTGCCGTCTTTATCTGCTCCAAATATATCAGGACATTATAATAGTAAAACTTATTCATCATCTGGTTCTATAAACAATCAGTCGTCCACTATAACGTCTGCTGTTGTTTCAAACGGCTCTGAAAATATTGCCTCATCTACTGCTGTTACTTCTATGCGTGTGACACCATCGCCACCAGTTGTTACTCAATCAAATAGTTTTCAACAACAGCAGCAATCTCAACAATTACAACAGCAACAGCAGCAGCAGCAACAACAACAGCAGCAGCAGCAGCAGCAGCAACAACAACAGCAGCAGCAACAACAACAGCAGCAACAGCAACAACAGTTGCAGCATCAGCAACAACAACTCCGGCAACAACAACAGACAGAACAACAACATGCACAGCAGCAGCAACAACAACAACAACAACAGTTACAGCAACAGCAACAGCAGCAGCAGCAGCAACAACAACTCCGGCAACAACAACAGACAGAACAACAACATGCACAGCAACAGCATCAAGCTCATCATCTATCACATCAACAACAGCAATCATCGCAATCAATGCGCAGCACGACTCCAGTTATGTCAGGAATTATGGAACAATCTGGACCACATCAAGGTCAACAGCAAACGAATACACCACTTGAATACTCGTTGTTTAATGATAGTTTTTCAAAGGTTGCTCAACAATCAGTCTGGGGAAGTCGTGAAAACGAATCTCAAAAGGGTATGAACTTCGCAACAGTTGCTGGTGGTGGTGGATCTACCAATTCTTCTAATAAATTTGACAATTCTCCTGGCAAATTTATTGACAGTTCACCACCTCAAGTAGATGCTTCTAAGGCACCTGGCTACAGAGGTACAGCTATGTGTTCACCAGTTTCTAGTAAAACAAATAATAGTAGTGTTTTATCGTCAGGAAATTCCGTAATAGGCAGTGTATCGGGTGTCTCGCCGTCTGGTATTCATAATAGCTTACAGCAACAACAGCAGCAATATCAAGCGTCAATAAATAATTATTTGAATGAACATCAGATGCCGAATAAATCATCGAGTTTAGCAGTTGCTCGGCCAGTCATGAATCAACAGCAGAGTATGGAATTACAGAGTGCTGGAATGAATCAATTCAATAGAGCTGTATACGCCAGTGATCTTGCCTCACGGAATATGAATGTTAATCACCAGCAGCAGCAGCAGCAGCAGCATCAACAATCTCAGCGAGAGATGCAACAATCTCAGCAGCAACAGCCACAACAACAGCAGTCGTCTCATTCGTCTCAGCAGCAACAACCTCAATCACAACAGCAACAAACTTCACAGCAGTCTCAGCAGCAACAACATCAACAGATGCAAGCACAACAGCAACAACATATGATGGCGTCAAACTCCCAGCAAAATCTAGACGGGTTATTTAAAAACAGTAGCAGTGGATATGACCACGCTAATGTTAATTCTAATTTATTAAAAATGGTACCAAACGATGGGCAATCAAGTGGCGGTCATCCGATGATGCCGTTTCACCCACATATGCAGAGTTTTGCTCCATCTATAAGCCAATCAGCGAGTGTAAGCACGACTGTTAGTATGTCAAGATTAAATCCACGTGCTCCTGATTTTTCAAGCTCGTTGCATCTCAATAATAAACCCCAGGTGACGATGTTTAATCCACCAACGGGTATTCATCCGAATATGTTTGCCCAAGTACCAACAGCACCACCGACTGGTATGCAACCTACTAATTTAGCAATGCTCGGTAATTATCCTCTGAATAAATATCAACAGCAGCAACAGCAACAGCCACCGACTGGTGGACCTAATTCACGAGGACAACCACCTCCACCTACTCATCCATCAGGTATATCATCAAATGGGCAAGCAAGATGGCAATTTAATCATCCACCACACAGTAATTATCCACCACACCAAGATCAAATGATGGCACAAATGGGCTTTCCTAATCACTTGGGTAACATTGGTGCTACTCAAGTTGGTGGTATTGATTTGATAACTGGCTTGGAAAACGGCGGCTCACCGACAATGTCACCGTCATCTCCGGGTCAAGTTACACAGGAGATGAATCAATTAAAAATAGAGGATCGTAAAGTACCTAGGCCTATTGGTACTGAGAGAGCATGGAAAAATTACAATTGTAATATGGGACCTGGTGGTGATGCTGAGCCTCCTGTTAATTGGATGATTAATGATAAATCTGTTGGATCTTGGAATATACCTGGAATGGAGAGACAACAGATGTTCAGAACAAATGCTTCCTATAATCGTGTTTCCAATATGGAGCCGGATATTCAACAGATTATTGAATCACCATTTTCGGTAAATAAACATTTTTTTTTTTTAATTACGACTACAAATAAAAAAAAAATTGATTGAGTTGAACTAATGTTAAATTATTTTATTTTATTATAGGGCCATATGGAAAATCCACAAGCATATCCTAATGGTAGTGCTTCAGGATTATCTATGATACCTGGACTACTATTCCCAGGGCAGTATGGAAACGCGGCGGTTCTATCAGAAATACCACCTCCAAATGATACAACTAAAATGGATGCACCAGGATGGGGAATGCCTGATCCGACGGTCC
Source organism: Cotesia congregata (assembly GCA_905319865.3). NCBI lineage: Eukaryota > Metazoa > Arthropoda > Insecta > Hymenoptera > Braconidae > Cotesia > Cotesia congregata. Next base: position 8,631,125 of record CAJNRD030001124.1, read on the forward strand.
AAGATAAACATCACCCGGTAAAATATTTATTTTATTTTTGATGCACCAAAATTTATCTTGATATAAATATTTATTGACAATAATTATAATGTACTTTTATTTTATTTTATAGGGATGGAACAAATGGACTCACTAATTGCTGTAGCTGAGACCTTAATTCTCGTTACACGGCTTCTTTTATTCTCAATACTGCAAAAAAATTTGAAAAAAACCCATCATGAAGACGCAAGATACTTGGAATGAATTATTACTATTAATGATAATGAATAATAAAAATTAACATAACAAAAAAGAAAAAAACAAAAAAACTAAAAAATAAGAAAAATGAAAAAAAAAAAAATACTAGTAGTAGTAGTTGATGAAACTGGCGTAAGCGTGTTGTTTCTAGACACCACAATTAATTACATTACTACCTTATATTCATTGACACCCAGAAAATCCAATATATTACTTGTCATGTTAGGTGATAAGATGGTAAATCCTTATTACAATTTATTGCTATTATTATCTTCTAATATACTTATTCGATACCAATTAATAAAATTGGAAATATGTGGCGGCGTGGAGGCTAACGTGAGCCAAGGAGCGGTCATGTGAAAAAAAAATAATGCAAAAAAAAAAAACAAAAAAATTAAATTGACTGTTTTGATTATTTAGTAGAACATTATCGATTGATCGATAAATGTACTACTTTATTACCTTTCCTAATTATTTTTTTAATGTTTTATCGAACTATTAAATCTTAAATTTATTATGCTGTCTATTTTAATTTGCATTAATTATTAATTATTAATAGTAGTATATAGTAATATTATTTGGAATATAATTTAATTGTTGGCTGGCGTGATTAAGCATATGGGCCAGAATTGTTGCAATAAATCGTGTCATTCATAAAAAATAATTATTATCTCCATTTTTATAAAACCAGTCATTTTTATTTTTAAGTATTTCTTTTTTTAATTTCATTTCATAAATTTTCAATATTTTGACAGTCTCGGGCGTAGCACATTTTAACATAATTATGCATTTTTTACGATACGCTTGCGTCGAATTAGTGGCGCGTAAATATTTACAAACAAAAATGGCAACTGTGAGGTTATCATCAAGTTATTTATCTTGTTTAAAGTGGAATAAACAATTAAATAAGATTAATTCAATTTGTAGAATAAAATTATTGTCTTCATACTCCAATAACAATAAATTAAATAATATACAACCAAGATTTTTGAGACGAGAACTGTCAAATAAGTTTTTATTGCCTCATAACCTCGATTGGTGGGTGACTAAACGGTGGAAATCTAAAAAACAAAAACTTTCAAATGTAATTTATTTATTTATTATTTACATTATGGAATTAATATATAATTAATTTAACATTAGCTTTGAAGAAGTTTTTTTTCATTATTATTTTTTTAAGCAGCAAAATCTAGATGACAGTGACGATGAAAAGGAAGTTGATGATGAAATAGATTCTATAGTAGCTGGTAATAAAAATAATAAAGTAATAACAACTCATGTAAGTTCAATGAGGATTGATGCTGTTGTTAAGGCTGGAATGGGTATAGCTCGAAAGTAAGTATTCATTATAAAATTAATGTATAATTTAAAAAAAAAAAAAAAAAAAATTAAAACCTTTTTATTAAAATTATTATTTACTTTTTAGTAAAGCCGAAACTGCATTGTATGAAAGTAGATTACGTGTCAATGGTAAGAAAGTACTCAAAAAAGGATTACAGGTATTAAAAAATTACAAGACAAAATTATAATGAAATTAAGAGACATTTGATTATTTTTAACTAATAAATTAGAGCAAGAAAAATTTATTTAAAAAATTCCATCTTTAGAAGCTCTGAAAAATTATGAGTGCAATTTTTTTTATAGATTATTCAAGAAAAATCAAAAAATTGTCAAGTGTCTGCTAATTTCAATGTTATAAGACATAAATTAAAATAGTATAAAAAATTTTTAATATTTACTTAAATTCATAATTTATACATTAATTGATTTATTACAGATTGGACTTGAGGACGAAATAGATTATATTCAGGGTCCAAGTCCGAAAAACCCAAATTTTTTAGTTGTTACTCGTTTAACTGTGTTAGATGCGAGTGATCACCCGGAAGGATATAAACTTAAATTATTGCGTGAAAAATCACTGACGATTGAAAATTATGATGATTCTTGGAAACCTTCCGAAAATTCTAAATCATAACAACTGTACAAATATATACAATAATAATACTATTGTTCAATGGAAATTTTAGTTCTGGCTTGGTTCAACATCGTAATAGACTGTAAATAAATAATATAAATTTATTATCAATAAATATTAACTAAACAATCGTGATCAAAGCATTTACTTACTTGGTAAACAATGGACACACCTTTACTCGCTAAATCTAACATTTTACTCGTTATTTCTTCGTAATTTAGATTTTGTAGTAGTTTCTGAAAATAAATACATAATTTATTTATCAAATTACATTAGGTATTCAAGGATGATCAAATAAATTTATACCTGTAGAACAATTTCTTGTTCATTTCCGTTTAAAAAAGGAAGGAGACTTGCTGCAAAATGTGGCTGTTTAGCCACAAAACAATAATTTATGTTAGAGCTGAATTGAAGTTTGTCAATAATCGGACATACATGTAACAATCTCAGTGCTTCGATGCAGTTATCGATACTTTTAGAGCTGTGATCAAGTTTATTGAACGGTTCATTTATAATCAATTGCCAAGCAGCAATGTAACCAGGGAAATTAATAATACGGTCAATTGAACCAAGTTTCAATAAGTTTTTCTTTAGTTCTTGGACAAGTGAGTACTTTACCATATACTCTAATGCAGTATTAAGATAACTGAGATCCTCAATATCATAATCCAGGTACAACTGCGGAATCAGTCCTAACGCACGCGGCGTACTGTACTGGCTGTTCACTAAAATTTGTACCAGTTTTTGTTTAGAGCACATATCAAAATTAGTAATGCTATATGACAATCCAAATCTTTCTAGCTCTGTTAAATATTGAAGTGATTTCATGTACTGATTAACGCGCTGTGGATCGCGTTTGGCATAATCAGCTAACGCTACTTCATCCTTTATAGACTGGAGCACTCTCAGAGCACGGAAACGCATACCTGGTTCATAAAGATTCCCGTAGTCTTCATCATTACCTTCTATTAGGCTGATATTGAGCAGATAATTTGCATAATTTTCAGAATTGTCCGAACCAACGAGGTAGCAAGCTCGCAGCAAATTGTCATCAGTCGTAAAAGTATCACCCGTAATACTATTAGATAACGTTGAAAAATCGTTGAACATATTTAAAGTATCATTGGCTTTGTTGTCGCCAACTTCGGGCTGAAGCCATTCGTGTAGTAACGCTAAGCGTATTTTCATTAAATTTAATTTAAATATATCTCCTAACTTTGTCACCGCTGCATTTATATCAGGACGATTTTTAATAACTCCTTTATAACGTGCCGGTATTGTTTCATCATGATACAATTCTTGGACCAACTTCTCCGGATTTTCGACTAGATTCAAGTACCTGTCTTGACCTAATCCATAAGTATACAAAGTATGCTTTGATGTGTACTTGAAATATTTTTCTTCTATTTTGTAGAGCTAAAATAAAATGATTTATTAATAATAAACAATTTAAAAAAAAATAAATTACCTTAAATAAATAAATAAATTACCTTCGATTTGATAGAATCATCTGGAGCTAGAGGATCATCAACTTGTTGCTGCCAATTTTGTGCATACAAAAAACACTCCTTGGCAGCAGCAACTCTATCAGCACCAGGAGGCGTATAATTAACTACATGGTACCAGGCCGCAGCACCATACTGAATTTCCTCTTTTTGTTTAATACAAACATTAATGCATTTTTTTATTTCTTGAAGAAGAGCACCGTTACGCAAGTGTATTGACCACTCATTGTGACTGTGACTGGAAGCCCTATTATTACTCGTCACGGAATTATGAGGCCAAGCTTCAGCAACAGCTCCTTTAACCGCTAATGTGCAAATACAGTAATTGGCTATTTTAAGAACCGGCGCTATTTTTAACCATTCTTCATAAGTTTTTAAATTTAATTCCTGTGTTATTAATTTAAAAATAGATACTTTTGGCAGGTACGGTAGTCGCCACTGAGCAATTGCCGGTAATGAATGCTCATCTTGACAGTAATTCAACCATTCTTCACGTTCAATGTCTGTCGGTGGGCTAATACGAATGTAATTTTTCAAAAAACGTAAGTAACTTTGTAATTCAAAATCCTTTTCATTACCAAGATTCAGCAGCAAAAGAAATATTTCATAATGATAAAAATTAACTCGTTGCTTTAATGTCTCCAAATGTGTTTTTATTTCACTATGTTTGCTGTCTTTAACGTTTTTTATTTTTTTTATTAACTTTTTGCAGACGTTTTCCAGTTCTTTTATATCAGTCTCATCCACTTTGAGATCCTTCTTGCCGTCTTTTCCAGTTGTAAGACTGTAATTTGGTTGCCATGACAGCAGCAGAGTTTCAAGCAATTTTAAATAACAGTCTTTTAAACTGAATCCAAAGTTACAGCAGAAGTCTTCTAGTACTTTCAGAGCTTCTGGTTTCTTCGACTTCATAATACGTATCATAATATTACGTTTACCTTCAATATTGCTTTGCAATACTTCCTGATGAGAAATACCATACTGACCGAGTCTCTCTGCCCAGCAGTGAATTATTCTTTGTTCATTGAATAAGTCAATATGAGAATCATTCTTAATTAATCGACAATACTCGTAGCCCAAATCTTTGATAACTCGATCACGCGACGGATCAGTTTGGAAATATTTTGAAATCGACGCCAGTATTTTGATAACTTCTGACTTATCCTGTAAAAATAAACACGCTAGTCCTAGATGAATATCAAATGACCTGTTGCTTACTAATTTTTTTAACAACATACAACTGCAATGTTTCATCACTACTTTAATTTCTTTAACAGCTTCTTCACTGACCGGCTGATAAGAACACAATTCTGTTTGAATGATCATAAATATTTTTAACAAAGCGTAATCGTGATGCTCACTTTGAACAGCTTTAACTTTATGGAATAAATTCTTAATAATGTATCTGATAACTTCTGGATCTACCTCTAAAGCTTTTTCTTTACCTCTACTAATATTCTTGTAATGACGACAAATATCCAAAGCATCTTTTAAAAGAGGCAGTAGAATATTTCCAGGCGAGAAGGACGCGTCTGTATAAATTGGATACAATTTAAATGACAGCGGAGATTGTAATCCAGTTTCCATTTTCTCAGCACCTACAGCTTCATTGTAAGCCTCGATACGATTAATCAGAAGCAAATTTTCAGTCAAAGATTCTATCTTTTCTGTGCTGTGAATTAAAGTTGACGAGCAAGAATTTTTTAAACAAATAGCCAGCTGGGAGTTGTCGTCAAGATTCAAAAGTAATTCGGAGCAGATTTTAATTATGTACCTACTCTCATCAGGATCTGGAGACATTCCTGCGCTGTTCAAGCGATCAATTATGTAATCTTTCAACTTTTGCGGAGGTGATATTTGTTGCAATACTTCATGGAGTCCAAAAAATTTTGGCAAGCCCAATAAACCGCTCACTCTTTCAACACGCTTGCAAATAATCAACCAATCAGTATCATCCTCACACATACTAACTATCTTGACAATATAACTGTGTATTATATCTTTTTTATGCAAGCAATACTTATTTTGATCAACATCAATATCAAATTCTTTAAACAAACGGTAAATATTTTTTAACAACTTTAATGTTTGGTGAGAATCATTTAATTCAGCGTATTTTTTGTTCTTTGCACTCGTTAACGCTTCTTTTAATTTATTCTCCAAAGTATTTTGTACTTCCATATAATACTCCAATGATGTATCAAGTTTATTATAACTTAATTTAATTTTGATCATGTCGACTATTTGCTGACAACAATTTAATAGTAAATCACCATCTAATTTATCAATTGTATCCATAAATCTTTCAGTATTACCGTGACATAATTGATAATTAAGACAAGTGAAAATAACTTCTTGCCTTAAATTATTATCAGCTTTTGTTAACTCGAACAAATCTTCAACCATATCCGCGCGATCTTGTTTGATGATATTTTTATATAAATTAATATTACAACCAATGTGAGCGAATCCGTATTTTTTTAAAATCAATTTTAGGGTGATACTGTTGCTTTCAATATGAATTTGCGCCACCAGTGGATGGTTGTACTTGTAAGATTGATCAGCAAGTGTTGACAAAGCGTCACTCCAAGGTACCGGTGCTTTTTTTAACACTTCCAAAGTCTGCTGCAAGCGGTTCTGGATGTTATGGATGTAACTTATAACAACAGTGAGCCGTTTATCCCACGGCGCTTTGTCACCGATCCACCACTGTTTGGAGTTCTTCAAGGTGTTCTGAATGTACGTCGAAAGAACTTCATCGTTTTTCAAGGAGTGATTAACCATGTATTGGTTTAAAAAATTGCTCATCAACCCAGGAATTTCATCGATGTGTATTTTATTAAGTAGCAGAGTAACCACGTCAATCGGGTTACTCAGATAAGTATTGAGCGGTAGTAGAACTTTATAGTGTGTTTTCAGATCTACTAGATCAGAAACTGCTTGCATGAGCTTCATTAACCGATGAAACTGTGAATTTTTATTAGTGTACTGCTGATGAAGTTGAAAACACACTTTATACTCTTCGAAATGCAGCAAATCAACGAGTCCTTCTAAAAATTGCAATCCAATAGCCGGCCACTGGTCGCGATGAGACTTCTCTAGAGACTTGGTTTTCTTATAGCCCCACAGAATTATTTCAGTCAGAGAGCTAGGTATGAACGAAGTAACTGAAGGAATGAATTGGTGTAACCAAGGCCACAAATCAGTGGGTCCTAAATTACCAGGAATCACTTCTAAAATTTGTTCTACTGTTCCTCTACCTACTCTCGGAGCTATCGATGAAATATGACGCGTCCATATCAGTGCAGCTGCATGTACTTCTCCTAGAGACAAATATCTAATACACTCTTCAAGTAAATTAGCTCTTGAAAATTTATCCCATTCGTTTATATCTGTAAAATCATCGCTTCTGTACTCAGATCTTACCTTCTGGATGCATTCAAAAGTCTCTAGTTTTTTCAGAGTGTCACTTACTTCATGCAGAAGACGAGAATGATCTTCGGTGATAGATGCTGTTGACGATAAATTAATGCAATCAAAAATACGCTTCTTCGTGTACATATACAGCCGCTTAGTGTCTTGGTAATCCCGAGTCAAAGCTTTGCTGCAACATTCGTAAATATATTTTACGTCTTTTATTTGATCTAATATTGAAATAAAACTATCTAGATCAACAGTTTCATTGTCATCCAGCTGCGGACGTAGTTGATTCATTAATACTGATAGCTGTGCCTGGAAAATACATTCGCAATTTAATTTAAATTTACTTGCAAATTCTCTTGCCTCATCAAATCGCTGCTGTTTCAGCAGTCTTTGGAGCCGGTATTCTGGTAAGCTTTCTCCAATGGATTTTACACGGATAGCGCCGACCAGATCACTAGAATTCTTCATTCCTTCGATGATCATCAAATTGTCGATCAACTCACCACCTACAACATCAATTAAATATGTTGTTCTCGGTACAGTCATAGTAAAAATAATTTTAAAATCTGGAAAAGACATTAAATGAAGCGACGTCGTGTCTGCTGAAGGCTCAGAGTCCATCAAGACCAGCATGTGGTTACTGTCTGAAGCTTCTTGTAGAGTTACAAAATCTGCAACTGGACCATCCCATACTTTTTTACCGATGAGTGTGTTGAGGTGCACGATACTCAGACTTTTATCAGCACGCAGACAAATCATCCCGCTGTAGTTTTTGAAAAATTGTGCTTTGATGTACTGATAAGGTAATGACTTTAACGGACAAGAAATATTTGCTGGAAATAAATATATGTCATCACCTAAAGTTACCAATGTTTTCACTGATATTTTACTTGATTGTTTCAGATCTGCATACTCTATTTTAGAGTTGTGAATTGGCAGTACCTGAATAGCCTTGATAATATTATCATCGTCCGCATTGGGACTGACAGCTTTATTGAAATCATTAATTTGATAAATTTTACCTACAGAAGTAACAATAAATAAATTTACCAGATCATTTTGTTCGTCCAGGCAGACTTTGATGATTCGATGACACTGAAAGTGTTGGTGCAGGTCAAGGTAGAATATTTCTTGACCAGAGTCTGTGAGAGTAAAACAGTGAAGTTCTGCTGGTTCAACGGATACAAATAGCAGTGAACTGTCTTTTGACAAACAGTAGCTGGTGACTTGTGAGTCAAAGCCGATGCTTGACAGCACATCGTTACAAGACAAGTCGTTGAATATTGTTATGGAGTTGTCAACACTCACGCAAAGTCTTGTGTCAAATACAGTTGCGGTCACTTTAGGATTTTCTACGACTTCAACGTCTGGTTGGATAACTGCCAGTGTCCAGGTTTCGTAAATAGATCCTGGAGTTTCGGCGAAATTACGGGTACCGAAATTAGCGGTTTCTTCGTCGGCATCAAAGCCAGATGATATTTTAGTCCACATTATTGTTGATAAATAATAATAATAATTATCGTTTCAAATTATTATAATAACTATTTACTATATAAATATATAGATTAATTTCACTTAAATAAATCAACTAAGAATTGAAAGTAAAAAAAAATAATTAAAAAAAAATATTAGAGCTACAGGTTATACATAGTCGTAAACAAATTTATATAAACCGTTAGAATTACTCGATTTTGAATATTAAGCTACATGATAAACTAAAAAGAGGGCGCTGTTGTAAATTTCTTGTATCAATTGAGAAAAAATAGAGAATGACGATACGACAAAAGCCTATAATGGAGAATGAGTAAAATGTAAACAGATTTTATCAATAACAATTAATAAGTCCAAATTTTAAAAAATTTTTAACAAATTAAATTTTATGAATTGATATATTTAAAAATTTTTAGTTTATTTTATTTTGTTTTAACAAGTAGTTTTTTTTTTTTTTTTTTTTCAAATTATTTTAAAAATGAATGAACATAAAACAAGCCAGGTATTTAATTTGGATCCAGAGAGTGAATTACGCTTTGAGGTTAATGAAAAAGATGAAAAAGTAACATTAGAGGTATGAATTTAATTAACTATATTAATGACGAATTTTTTAAATAAATAAAATCTTAATCAATATGTTATTACAGTTAAAAAACGGGTTAGCGGAAGTATTTGGAGCAGAGTTGATAAAAGGAAAAAAATATGAGTTTGGATTTGGACATAAAATTGGAGTATTTACATGGCAAGGATGCACAGTTGAGTTTACTGGAAAAACAGTCGCGTTTGTAGAAAAAAAAACACCAATGGCTCTTTATTTAAATTGTCATGCAGCTCTGGAACGAATGCGAGAGTTTGCTGAGAAAGATAATTCCACTGGACCTATAGTTATGATTGCTGGACCCCAAGACGTTGGTAAGTCGACTTTGACGAAAATTTTTTTGAATTACGCTGCTAGAATGGGCAGGAGACCGACTTTCGTAGACCTGGATGTTGGTCAAGGACAAATAACCATTCCGGGAATAATTGGAGCGCTGCCGATTGATAAACCATCGGATGTAGTTGATGGATTCAACACTCAAGGATCTGTTGGTTTCCACTTTGGTCACAAAGGTCCTGGTATGAATATGCCGCTGTACAATCATTTGGTATCAAGAATCGCAGAAGTTTGTTCTGACCGTATGGAGGCTAACAAAAAAGAAAAAGCAGGGGGAATAATTATAAACACTTGCGGGTGGATACTAAAAAAGGGTTACAGAATACTAACTCATATTGCTCAAGCATTTGAAGTCGATGTCATTATTGTTTTAGATCATGAAAAACTGTACAATGCGCTTGTCAAAGATATTCCTGACTTTGTTAAAGTTATTTTATTGCCCAAAAGCAGTGGGGTTGTGAATCGAGGCACTCCTTACAGAAGAATTACTAGAAATTTACGAATCGATGAGTATTATTACGGCACAAAGAGAACACTGACCCCTCATAGCTTTGATGTAAAATGGAGCGACGTAAAAATATTCAGTGTAGGTCCTTTATCAAATTCACAAGAAGTATCCAAAAATAAAGCTACCAAATTAATTCCTGTGGTACCGGGACCTAATTTGAAGAAACACATACTCTCTATATCACTAGCTGATCCTAATAAAGATGATATCGTGCAAACAAATATCGCTGGCTTTGTTTGCATGTAAGTATTTTATCATTTAAATGATTTTTTGATGTTATTTTTTTTATTAAATATTTATGACATTTTCTTTTTTTTTTTTTTTTTAGAACAAATGTGGATGTTGCAAAACAAACTATGACCATTTTGAGCCCTCTACCCGGACCGTTACCAAATAACGTTTTACTCCTTTCTAGTATCACTTATCCTGATGATAAATAATTACAATCATAACTCAGCTTCATTTAAATATGTATATAATTGATATTTATTTTTTAAGACTATTTTCGTACATACTATTGTAAATAAAATTCCAGTGAAGAGCCAAGTGCACGTTCACAAGACCATTAAAAAAAAAATTTGTTCTGTACAAGATATAAAATAAAAAAAAAAAAGACCTAACTGTTATAATTTTCAGTAATTAAAAAAATAAATTTTTGTTGCAAATTCAAAAATTAATAATAAAAAAATTCAAACGTACTTGGTCATTATTACAGTATATTTTACTTTTTATGAAATTTTTGGAATCTCCCAACACATAAATTTACAGCGATCAGGCCAGTGATTGAATTTGGAAAATTATAAGACACTTATTGACGCACACCAAGTACGTTTAATATTTTTTTTTTTTCAGTTTTTGAATTTGTTACTTAGTTTTTTTTTTTTTTTTTTAATTTATATCTTTTTTTAAAGAACAAATTTCTTTTTTTTAATGTGCAAAAAAATAGATATTTAAATTAAAATACTATGTATAAAAATTTACAATTTGACAATTATTTGTAATTAATTAAAATTTTAATACAATTGAAGTTTATGTAAAATAAATAATCGAAATATTCAAATAAAAATTTGTATATAATAAATAATTTTGTGACATTAAAGTTAGCGGTCTCTTGACAATTTTTTTATTTTATCTAACAAAAAAATTTTTTTCCAAAAAATTATTTTAAAAAAATTGCATTTTTAATTTTTTAAAAATCTTCTTAATTAATTTTCATATAATTTTTTGTTGCTATGACTTGTTAATTAAAATTAGATTTTTACTTATTCCGTTTGACATTTTTAAGTATAGCGACATCTTTAAATGTATTTCGGCTACACTTCTTAAGTCACCCTGTCCTCTAGGGAGACTATAGACTGTGTATAGTCTCCATATTTTCCACGATGCCGGCGCCATGTTGAGACAATTGATCTCCTAACTTTTAGTGTGTCGTATATATATGTGTGTGCGTCTATATACTGATGAATTAACGATAAATATGATAATAATTAATCATAAATAAATATCTTGAATAATCCGTTTGGATTATTTAATTAAATTCCAATTAATAATCCCTTTAAGTAACCTTGAAATTGTTTTCTTGATAAACATTAATTTTCCTGGCTGAAGAATCAGCTTGTGTGGTGTGGTGTTGTGGCATCGGAACATCGGGGGTTTTAACTTCAATCTCCTGACAAGATGATGTACACGGTAAAATTATCAGTTTTATTTAAAACTCGCTACTAATGACTAAATAAATATTTATGATTCATTTACAATTTTATACATTTTTTAATATTCATTTTTATAGTCGTAACCTGTTACGTATGCTGTAGATGATCGTTGATATTATTTATTTAGTTAATTAGATATAGCTATAAAATTATTAACAATTAATAGGGTACTACTGCATCACAGGATACGCGATTCAGTGACAAGGAGAAAAAGCTGCTCAAACAAATGAAGTTCGGGGATTCTTTAACACAGAAGGTAGTTTATATCTTTGTTATCAGTTAATTGCTGTAATAATTATTTTTCATTATTAATACTATTATTATTATTTTTATTTCTTATTATTATCATTTTTATTTCTTATTATTATTATTATTATTATTTTTATACATTTTTCTTAGGTCGACATGACCAAGGTGAAGCTTGATACAATCAAGCCATGGATAACTACAAAAATTACTCAAATTCTGGGTATGGAAGACGACGTAGTTGTCGAATTTGTTTATAATCAACTTGAGGAGAAGGTAAGGCTCCAAATTATGACTCGTAAATTATTTAATTAAGCTCTCTATCAGTAATTAATAACATTATTAATATTAAAAAATTAGATTACATTAATAATTCATCATACCAAGCCAAATAAAACATACTCTCACTAGGCTTTTTCCCCTCATCTTAGGAAACAAAACAAATGCAAATTAAATATTATTTCAGCACAATTTATCATGTCAACATTTGTAAATTACGATGTTGCGAAACATCGGATCTTTGGATATTTACTTTATTTTTTTTTTTTATCCAAAAAAAAAATTAAGGCTACTATTTAGTCTGTTGTGCTTTTGTTTACATTAATTATAATTTAATTCGTGGTTTTAACTGCGATCAAGTTACATATTTTTTTTTTTTTTTTTTAAATAGAATAATTATTATACAAACATAATGCAAGAATTAATAACAATGAATATCTAATTGTATAATATATTTTAATGTCTTATCACATGTCTTTGAATTCTCCGTTAGTATAAGTAGAAAAGAAAGAGAGACAAAGAGAGTCCGATCGGTGGTGGGGCTCTATCAACCGATTTGTCCAAATGGCATTCGGGATGACACCCATCTCACTCTACTTCGTCTTCAAACTACTTCCTCTCTTCGTCTTCTCGTCTCGGCATTATTCAATCCATCGTCAGCTGGGTTAATAATCATCGCAGACACTTGTCAGCTCTTCCTACCAGATCAACTGTGATCAACAGCTTCTTCTTCATCAACATCATCATCATCATCATCATTATCATCATGGTCATCGTCAGAAGCAGCAGCAGTTGCAGTTGCAGTAACTTCACCATCAGCCGCAGTAGCAACAGTAGCAGTACGACTCAATCAATATGGGCATCAGTCACCATCTCAAATGGGATTCATCTTGCCTAATTACTAGGCACTCCTAGAGCTGGTCATCGTCATTGACATCATAAGATGTCGATGGTATATCTTCTGTTTGCTGTCATGGACCACCGGCTTACATTTTGCCTGCAGAGCTATGTAAATATCATCTGGACAGCGCCCCAAGGCATTTGGAGTACAACCACAACTCCAATATTCCGGTTCAAAGCTAGTGCTGTTCAATCTCTTGCTGCTGACAGGAAGATCACCGAGAGGAACAGACGAGCGTCGTATCCTGGGACTTAACTCAACGCTCTTGGAGGTATCAATCAATGTGTGTTATTTACGAGCTACTGGGTACATGTACAACATGGCAGTAGATACTCTCTGTCTCATTGATGTGACAGGTTGGTGATTACGCGTAACTACGGATTTAAATTATGGATTTAATCATGTTTAACAATCATTATTATTATTATTAATCTTATTAATCATTTGATAATGTATATTTAATTGCAGCTTTTTTATTTAATATAATAATGTTTTAGGTTGATGTCTGTTTCACTATGAGAAGTATCTAGGTGTACACATTAATTATCCAGTTTTTAATGCTAATTTTTCTTTCTAGCATTATTGTTATTTTATTTTTGTTAATATAGGCAACGGAGGGTGGTAAGATAAAATATATAAATAAAATATGAATCTGCTTTTTCGAGGGGGAAAAGCAGTTGATTGAGGAATTATTGAATAATTATTAATATTAATCATTATAAAGCATGCTAATGTCTAAGTGATTTTAATAAAAATTCAATAGTTAGCTGTGTAAAAAAAAAATTTCTTTTTATTTATCTTTATCTAGTTTCCGGATCCAAGAAAAATGCAGATTAATTTGACGGGTTTTCTCAATGCTAAAAATGCACGTTCGTTTATGGGGGAACTGTGGGACTTATTAGTTTCAGCGCAAGAAAGTACCAACGGTATACCTGAGGCTTTCTTGCAGCAGAAGAAAGATCAGTTGAAAAAACGAATGGTAAGTGGATCTGGTTAATTATTTTTAATTTTAGTTTACCTTCGTTTTATATTTTTATTTAGATCGAGTTTGCTTCAAGGCTAACATTATATTTATTTGATCGAGTAATTAAATATTTATAAATTTTTTGTCTCTGCAGGAAGAACAACAGCAACTACAAGCGTCTCTAGCTGAGAAAGAGAAGGAAAAAGAAAAGGATGATGATAAAATAAAGAAAGAAGAAAAAGAACGCGGTAATTCGAAAGAACGTAAAAGAGATCGCAGTCGTGATCGCGATAGAGATAGGTATGTTTTTTTTTTTTAATAATTATTATTATAAACCATTTTTTAATTATTTAATAAGTTTAAGTATAATGTGTGATCGTTTTACTATTACTATATTTGTAATTCTTAGGAGCAAGAGAAGTCGCTCAAGGGATAAACATCGTGATCGTGATCGTTCAAGTCGCAAACATAAGTCACATTCAAAATCGCCAAGTAAACCGGTATCTAAAGATAATGGTAAAGATATTTCAGATATAAAAAATGAAAAAGAAGATTCTCCTCAACCAGAAAATGCAATTCCTGTTATGCCCATGAAAACTAAGCCGTAAGTATTTAAATAGTTAGAATTAAAATTTTAATAACAAACGTTTTTAGAATTTAAACTAATTAATTATTTTAAAATATAGAGAAGCAGCTGTTGCGATATCGCGATTGCAAGCAAAATTGATGAGCATAGCTGATGGTAAAAAGAAAAATCGTTCGGTATCACCTGAGAATGAAAAAAAAAAATCACGCTCAAAATCACCATCTATTAATCGTCAAAAGAAATCAAAATCAAAATCACCAGCACTCGTAACAGCTGTAACAGCAACAATGACATCGACAGCTATAACTACAACGACATCAACGAAAACTAGCAGCCGTAGATCTAGATCACCAGTATCAAGGTCACGTAGATCGCGCTCTAAATCACGAGCACGCAGATCAAGATCTAAATCAAAGTCACGGCGTTCTAAATCACGCTCTAATGACCGCTCCAAGTCACGTAGATCAAAATCACGCTCGCGTAATTCACGCAGTAAGTCAAGATCACGATCTAAGAAATCTCGATCCAAGAGTGTGGATCGTAGTAAGAGTCGTAAGTCTCGATCGGATTCGAGTGACTCCGGGTCGTCTAAATCACGATCAAAATCACCGAGCAAAAGGAAAGATCACAAAAAACGAAATGCTAGTTCTAGCAGCAGCTCTGACAGTGGTGACGATAAACGTGGCAAGGATAAAAATGATTTTGAAATTCGCAAAAAGAAAGACGGAGTTCAGGCCAAGAGATCGTATCGTAAAACAAACAAAGATGATAGTGGTAGTGATAGTGATTCAAGTCGCGAAAGAAAATCTGGCATTAAGAGACGAAGTATTTCACCGAGGAAAGATCGAGACAGGTCGAGAGACCGTGACAGATCACGAGATCGATCTCGCGATCGTAATCGCAGGTAATTTATTTAAAGAGTAATAAATAAATAAATGAATTTATTTTATCAATAGATTGATGTAAACTTTAATTTCATTGTTCCTCTACGTTACTAGGCGTTCAATGGACCGTGATAGGGATCGTCGAAGAGATCATGACAGAGATCGTGACCGTATTGACAGATATAGCGGTGGTCGTAACATGAGGCCTCCATCTTCACGTCGCGCTGGTGATTGGCGAAGGTATAAATTAAATTATACAACAAATTTAACAAAATAATTTCAACAACTATCGTCAATATTTTCATTTGAATTAATTTTTTTTCTTAGGAGTCCTCCACGCAGAAGTCCATTGAGGTATCGTCGCCGAAGCCCAAGTCTCAACCGACGAAGACGTTCACCAGATCGTCGTCGCAGGTCATCGGAGCGCCATGATCGTCGTAGATCACTCGATCGCCGGAACAGCGGACGTCGATCACCAGACGTTCGTGATCGCGCCAACAGGTATGATAGGTCTTCTTCACGTGATAAATCTAGCAGGCGAGATCGCTCGAAGGATCGTCGCGATAAGGACAAAAGATCGAGATCGAAAGATGCCCGCTCGTCGCTGGACCGCTCGAAGGATAGCAAGAAGTCTCCTGATCGTTCTAGAGATGTCCCTAAGGAGAAGCCGAAGGAAAAGAAAGCTGTTGATGAAAAGCCTAAGATTGTTAATGACAATCCACGGAAAGAAATTCGTAATGGACGTTCTAAGTCTAGCAGTTCTGACAGTAGTGACAGTAGTTCTTCTGATGATGATCAAGCTAGGTATGTTTTATCAATATTTTATACAGTATGATTCATGATTTTTAGTATCGTTTATTTATTAACCGTTTTTTTATGAATTTATTTATTTTTTTAGGAAATCAGCAGAACAGAAGTTATCTCAGGAAAAACGTGAACGTGAACAACGAGAGCGTGAGCAACGTGAACGCGAACAACGAGAACGTGAGCAACGTGAACGTGAACAAGCTGAAGAATTGAAACGACGAGAAAAAGAACGACTTGCTAAAGAGGAAGCAGCTAAGCGCCAAGAGAAGGAGATTCTTAAAAAATTCGAGCCTATTCCTGCAGCCGTCCCTCCAACTATTCAGGCCAAAAAAACTGAAGTTAATGTTTCACCGAAAAAACTTTCGGCCACATCACTACCTCTATCCCGACACAGGGTAAATTTAAATTTATATGTTTACTAGCGGACCCGACAGACGTTGTCCTGTACATACGTCTTAAATTTAGAAATTTTGAGAATGAACTTACATAGTAAAAAACACCATGAGTTAACAAAATGCAATGGTCATTTATTAATTATTAACATTTTCATAAATATAAGCCCATTCTGACGTTATACTCGAGACCTTTCATTTGAGTATCTACATGAATTTTTTTATATATCTTATATAAGGTAAAAGCTCCAATAGATGCTCATGTATCATGGAGTGATCATGTACTGGTACATGAGCATCTATTGGGGCTTTTATCTTATATGATATATGATATTTATAAAATATATGAAAAATGCATGTGGGTACTCAAATGAAGTCTCGATGAGTGTAACATCGCAATGAGCTTATATAGTTAAAAATATCATTAGTTAACAAAAAGCAATAGTCATTCGTTAATTATTAACATTTTCGTAAATATAAGTCCATTCTGATTTTATAATTATCGAGACCTTTTATTTTATTACCCACATGAATTTTTTTATATATATGATATTTATGAAATATATGAAAAGTGCATGTGGGTACTCAAGGTTAACAACAATTAATAAATAAAAAATCTATTAAATATACATTTTTGCGTGGACTGAATTGTGAATCTAAATCATTCTGGAATCCACCGGAAGACACAAAAAATTTCATTAAAATCGGTCCAGCCGTTTAGGAGGAGTTCAGTGACAAACACACGCACAGAAGAAATATACATATAAATATTGAAAATTAATTCAATTATTTAAAATTATCTAGGAAATAACATATATTTTTTTGTTTTTGTAGTTTTCAAAAAGTTTATCACGTACACCGTCACCTTTCAAGAAAACTGAAGACATTATTGCCGCTGCTGCGGCTGCCGCTAAAACTAAAGTAGCTCCCAAGTAAGTTTTATTAATAATAATGGTCGAAGAAATAATTATGAATATTAATTTAATAGAAATATTAATAAATTTATTTTAATTTTCTACAGAGACAATAAAGAAGATTCTTTGAAATCAATAACCATGCCACCGACTGAAGTGTTTCAATTAAAGAAAGACGATCGGTCATCATTCAAATCAATTAAGCTCCCTGCAGAGGACAGTAAAAAACCGGCAGTAAAAGCCCCAGAAGTAATTAATGCTAAAAAACCCGTTGAAGTAATTAAAAAATCTCGAAAAGACAAATTAGATCATTCTTCGGACTCGGAGGATAGTGATGACGATGTAAGAGCTAAACAACGTAAAAATGATAAGTTGAGAAAGTCTAGAAAGAGTTCAGCTGAAGAAGAAAAAGTTGAAAAAGCTGATAGTAGTTCTGAATCTGACGATGAACGTACAAAACATTCAGATCAATTGAAACGTATTAAAGAAATGACGACACGTGCTGAATTAATTGACGAACGTAATAAAGAACGTAAAATGGAAATGAGTAGAAAACGTGATACAAGTGAGGCTGATTTAAGAAGAAAATCGCGAAAAGATATTGAGGAAGAAGTTAAGAAATCTAAACGTCCTAGAAAAGACTCGTCTTCTGATGACGATGAACCCAAATCTAAGAAATACAGTCGTGAGGATGAGAAATCACGGTCAAGAAAGTCGAAAAAAGATTCTACTAGTTCTGATGACGAGCCTAAGAAATCACGTAAGCGACGTGACAGTTCCTCAGATGCAGAGAAATCGCGTACTAGAAAAGCCCAAAAAGATTCAGTTGCAAGTGATGATGAACGGCCAGTTAAAGTTAAAAAATCAAGAAAAGATTCTAGTTCTGATGACGAAGAAATTGAAAAGGAGTCTTCTAAGAAGAAGCGCAAAGGTGATGACAGTTCTGATGATGAAAAGATTAAAAAGAAACGCAAAAAAAGAGCTAAAACTAGCACCAGTGAATCAGAGGTAAATTTTATTTTATTTTTTTTAAATAATTGGATTTCGTAAAATAATAAATATTATCATTTTGTAAACTAATTAATTAATAAACTAAATAAATTTTCGTTGTTTTTTAGGAAAGTGAAGTAGAAGAAAAGAAACGAAAGAAAGAAAAGAAGCACAAAAAACATAAGAAGCACAAGAAGCATCGAAAACACAAGAAAAAGAAGGTTGCCGATTCTGATGAATCAGATGTGAGTGAAGGTAATACAGAGGAGCTCGAAAAAAAGCTTCGGGAAAAAGCTCTTAAATCAATGAAAAAAGGACACAGTATCGAACGAAGTGACTGAATGTTTTAAAAAATATTTTTTTTTTTTATGATTAATTACTTACAATAGAATGAGCATATTTTAAAACTGTGTCACTTGACTGATGTGTGTTAAGTAAGAATATTTTCAATATTTTAATTTTAAGTAATAATTATCATCAGTTTGATTCGGCTGAGACCGAACTTAATCACTCAGTGAATGAAACTAATATCTACTTTAATCAGTACATAATTTAGTGTGTAGTGTATGTCAAAAATAATTATAATACTAAAATTAAATAATTAATGTAATGGCAAGTATTTATATGGAATTTAAATGTGGTTATTTTTTTTGAATGCTTAATTAATATTTGTAAATTTAAATAATAGCGTTATAATAAACGCTTTTCATCAATTCATTGACATAAATACACAAATTTAAACAAAATTATTTATTTTATTTATTAATTGATATTAAATAACAAAGTGATGAAAAAAATTTCCTTAATTATTTAACAAGATTCAATCGATTCAACATATTTTCAAAGTCTGGTGTACATATAAGTGTGCTATCAACTGGTCCCAGATTTATCATCTCTTTATTTTCGTCGTTGATCTTAGCTGCAATTATGTCCTGCAATTCCAAAAAATCCGTGGTTACGTTATCCAATTTTAAGTAATTAACTTGAATAATAAAGTGAACAAATAAAATAGTTGATATTAAAAAAAAAAAAAAAAAAAATTCTAGCATTTTATATCGATTATTATTCAAGTTTATTTTTCTTATAAATATAATTTATTATAATTACCTGTCTGAACCCAATACGTGAACCGACTTCGACAACTAGACTATTCTCACCGAGTACAAGTCTAGCTTTTCCTGACTTGAGTATCTGTAATTTACCTATCACACCAGGTTGAAGATCTCTTAGTGTACACAACTTTGTTATATTATTCAATATATTCGCAGACTGATCATCTGAACCAGTTAAGGCTTGATGTTCTTCAGAAGACGGACCAGCGTTTTCTTCAGTTTTAGGGAATCCAGGAAGGCAATCTGGAAACTAAAACAAAGACAATAAATTTATGAATTTCTCATCAAGTATTCTTATAAAAAAACAATTAACATACTCGTAGCATCATAAGTCCACTTTGTTTAATAACTTGTTGGACTTGCTGGGTTGAATTATCACTCGGTGGTGGAACGAATTTATTGGTAAGTTTTGGTTTGAGCTCTGATGGAGGCACAGCAACACCGTTCTCTAATATCGTTGGTTTTATATCTCTTTCTTCTTCAGGCTCATCTACTGCCATCGGCTCGATGGCTCTTCTCTCATCGTCGTCACATCCAGGTTCAGCTTTTATTTTCTTAAGGGATTGTTTTCCTTTTGTATCTATAAAAAAATAAAGATAAATAATTAACATTAATAATTAAAAATATTGAATAATTAAATGGGGATTAAAAGAAGAAATAAAAACCTCTAATTAATGGCAAAGCAATTGGTGCGTTTTCTATGTCATCATAATCATAATCATCATCATCTCCATCATCGATGAAATCATCTTTTAACAGTTTTTCCAATACTCTGTCCTCAGCATCTTTGTCGAAATCATAGTCCAATTTGAGTGTAGGTATTTCAATACTTCCTTTACTGCCGCCACCACCACCACCTCCTCCTCCTCCTCCTCCACCACCACCACCTCCACCACCACCACTCCCGCCGCCATAACTAGATCTTCCACCAGAAGAACTAGGACGTGCGTCTATTTGTATTCCTTCCGCAAATATTCCAACGGACTAAAAATAAATAGTGTTGAAAAAAATAACAAATTCAATAATATAAATAATGATACTGAAATTAGCAGGAATCTGAAATTTTTTTAACCAATTATTATTATAAAAAATATATTTTTAAAAATTCGAACTTATAATTTTTTTGAATTTTTACTTGTAGAATTTCTTTCATTATAATTTAATTGTTATATAAATTAAAAAAATTTTTGGTAATTATTTACAAGTAGGGTCAACTCATGCTGGGCGATGTTAAATTTTATTTTTTTTTAATTGCTCATTTTTTTTATGTAATTAAAAAAAAATATATTTAAAAACATCAAAAAAAAAGATAAAATAGAAGTTTTATCCAAAAACATGAAAGCCAATTTTTTTTTCCAACTTTAAAAGGCAAAAAAGCTATCGAAATCTTTATTTTTTCTTTCACGACATTTTTTAATGACATTAAAGTTAGCTGTTACTTGACAAATTTTTTATTTTACTTAACAATTATTTTTAAAAAATTGCATTTTTAATTTCTACATGTCAATTTTTTTTCTACTTCTTTTGTCATAATTTATTTGTTTAAAAAATTCCTAAAATTATCAAATATCTGCTAAATTAATGTTCATTCTTTTTTATCATAAAATAGCCGTAAAACAAGCAGAATGAAAAAAAATTAAAAAATGTTAATTTTTCATCTAGTTATGGCCCAAAATGGAGTTGACCCCACTTGTAAATAATAACCAAATTTTTGGATGTCTGTTAAACTCAGCATCATTATAAATAATTAAAATAAATAGCAAAATACCTGGACAGCATTTGATTTTCCTCGGCCTCTTCCTCTACCACGGTCACTTCCCCGACCTCGGCCTCGACCTCTGCCTTTACCTTTGTTTTTACCAGAACCCGATTCATTGTCAGCTGGCGTACTATCCCTAGTTGAAACAAGATAAATTATCAACTCAATAAATTAATAAATAAAAACTAAAAAATACGTACTCTACTTTTTTACGTTGGACTTTTAAATTTGGTGCAGGTATAGCTCTGATACCAGCACCACGTAGTTTTTTATCATTGCTCCCAAGTAATAAATTACGTGGACTAAGAAACGACATCAGACGTTCAGTTGGTGCTGGACTTGAAGTGCTAGTACTAGGTTGCGGGTTATCTGAATCTGGATTTTGTTTCTTGGGATTTGTTTTATCCATTTTTTAACAAGTAATTTGTCATCAATTACTTGAATAAAAATATTCCTGAGCAATAATTACAAAAATAACCTCGAAAAATATAAGAATAAATAACCACAAAATTATTTTAAAATTAACTTATTCGTTCACTTCATAACGAAAAATACTTAAATATTTATTTGTAATTGAGGAATTTTTTTAAGTTTATATTTCACTAATTATAATACATTGTTAATGTTACGTCCAACGCACGTGAAAAATTAAAACTACTTGTGCAAACATGTTCAATGTAAACATCATGTTCATAAGTCTTCTTATATTTGGATGCGCGCGCATTTTTTTCCCGCGTAATTTGAATTCTCGGGTTTTTAAATCGCCCGAGCGTGACAAAAAAAAATGTTGACTTTTTGTCAGATTTCACGCAACAAAAAATTAAAAAATAAATAATCGTTAACTTAAATTCAATAAAACATTAACAATAAAAAATTTGTGCCGCTTGGGCAGTTGCTTATTGATTATTGGTTAGTTGATATTTATTAAATGTATAAAAATATAATAATAATGAAATGATAATAAAGATTTTTGATAGTTTAAAAGTATTAAAGGATTAAAAGTGATAAAATAGTTTTAGCAAAGTAGCAAAAAAATGTAAATTGGGTAAGAGAATAAAGAGAACTTTGACATTTATTTTTATGAATTTTTTATAATTTCCGCTTCCGTAGTATAATGAACAATAAAAGGACCTCAACCCACGATAATAATCTGAAATACGAGTAGAGCTATTGGGTAAAGGTTATAGCATCACAAAGATACATTCGCGCTTTAATGCTCGATTTATCGATTGTTTAACGCTCAATTTAATTTCAATAATGTAGGCGTACAAGAGTATGTACATGTGTGGTCAATGAACAATTATTAAATAACAATAATAATTATTATTATAAATATAATTCAATGAATTATGACGATGACTTGATAACCAAGTTAAATATTTACAGTTAATAATTGCTCGTATTATTAAATTAATACAACCTAATTACAGTATTCAAATAATATGATACAATGAGATACTGTGATAACTTTTCAGCCCCACAAATTTTGTTATGAAATATTTAAATTGAAATAATGAGATATTTTGACAAGTTTCAGATCATCATATATATATTATTTTCACATTTTCGAGATACGTACTCTCAAAAGGTTCTTGAAAATTCCCAATTATCTTTTAAGTGGAAAAAAAAAATAAAACTACAAAAGTAGGGCACTCTATTTTGGCATTTAAAAAATTTTATTGTCGCGTAAGAGGCTTAACTTTTTATGCGAAAACTTATTTAGCTACAAATTAAGTAAAAAAACTTCTATCATAAAATTTCAATTTATCGAGGAGTTCATTTTTAAATAATAGAACAATTTTTTTTATCAATTAATGTAATTTAAAATTTTATCTTTCTTTCTTGTAACCAAAAAATAAAAATTTTTTAATTATTTCTAGCTTTTTGTTTCAAAAAAATTAAAACATCAAAGCTAAAAAAATATAAATAATAAATAAATTATAATTTTTTACTTTCTCAATTATTTAATTACATCTGAACCTGATAAAGACAAACTACTAATCGGAAAAATTTTTTTTTAATCTAAATTGTTGGAAGATAAATTTGTTGAACATTTCTTCCAGAGAAAAACTAAAAATAGTTTTAAATTAACAAAATTGTTAAATAAAAAATATTTTCAGTATGGATAGTAGTAAATATAAGTCTACGGCGAATGAAAGAACACATTACACATATAACCAGCTGGTGATGAGGTCATCGTATGGTTTTTTATCCGTGGCGGCAGTTGCGACGCGGAGCTCATAAACGCCGGCCGCTACACTACTACATACTTCATGTGTCCAGTTCGTCCCAACTTCTGCCGCTCTTGTCTTGTCTACCATATCGTACACTAAATATTGTTAATAATGTAATCTAGTAAGTGAATGTAAGCCAGTAATTGTCAATTCAAGTAACTAGTAGTGTAGTGTAGTGTAGTGTAACGAAAACAACCAAATAAAAATTCATTAAGCAATAATATTACGTTAGTTAATATTTTTTCGCGCCTGACAGATGCACCACGTGCTTTTAGCTCGCGCTACTCACCCGCACAAACTTAAATGCAAGCGCAAACTGCCGGTAACTAGTAAATATAAGTTCAATTTCTTTCTTCATATTAAATAATTTCACAAAAAATAAACATTTTTTCGAAAAAATTGATAATTTTTTTTCTACCGACTAAATTTACAATAAAAATTCAATCACAATAACTTTGGTGAGGTTGAATTTTTTTTTAATCGAAACTTTACTTGAGGAATAATTTAGAGGGTTGAAAAACGAATAAAATATTGTTTGGGCTTGATTGCGATTGGAGTAAAAAATGATTGACAAAATAAATAGTTGATTGCGACCGAATGTTTGCTCGGAATACTTGACGACGTAAAAAAATATTTTTAGTGACCAACAGCGATTTGTTTACTCGATGTGTTGGAAAAGAATTGTAGATTCAATAAAATAATAAAATAAATAAATAGTATGCGCAGGAGTGATTGAAATTACCCCACGTGCGTTAACGAAATAAAGTATAACAAAAACCGCGCAAGCGCAAAACTTAACTCGCTGGACTTGAGTTTTGAATTTCGTGGTGCTGTTCAAAAGTGCAAGGACGACGTGCGCGTTAACTATTCGTACGCTCCGAAATAATAAACATTTTATTTCTATTTAAATATACCTTTTTTTCTGTATTTATTTTCTTTCATTTCAAGATTAATATATTAACAGTAGATTTATTTTTTTTCATCTTTTTTTTTTTCATTTTATTTGCTTAAAGAATAGTGAAATGGACGAGTATCAATAAACGTGGTTATTATTATTACTTTTTAAAAGTTATTGTGAATAGTAGTTTTTCTGGCTGTGACAAAGCGGTTTGTGACTTCTCAGTGCGTCATCGTAAAAAAAAAGTATCTGGATTTTTTTCTATCTCAAAGTTGATTGAGTGATTAATATATTTATATTTGTTTTGGGAATTAATGACTCAAAAGTCTTTCATAAGTACAATTAGCGTTTTGAAATCTTGATAAAAAAGTATCTCGACAACTCAGTGTTAAAAAATGTAAATTTTACGAGCTATTTAAACAATTATAATCATCAGTTAAATTTAAAATTTGAAATGAACGGAGACAGTCTGATCGACGTCGAGAATTTCGACGAGCAATTGAAGGTAAATTTTATTTCGTTAGTTAAAAAATAATTAACAAGATAGTTATCTTAAATTTTAATTTTAATTATTTATAATTTGGCGTAATTATAAATTGGTAAATTAAAGGGTAGGTGAAGCGTACAAGAGGTACTTCTTGTTTGAAATTTAATTTAATTTGTCGCAAAGCAAGTATACTGGGTGCAGAGTACTTGAGCGATTTAATTGAATAATCAGGATTGCAGGTGTACGTTTTTGACTCAGGTGCGATTCTACGCGATTCTACGCGATGACATATTTTCTAAATTCGTAAAACCAGTATAAGTGAGAGTGTGTCCTTCAACTACACAAGTATGTATTGAATATATCTATATCTATGTCTATAGGTATTATATATATATATTATACGAGGATTGCGATGTTGTGTGTATACATAACACAACACGCATGAGATGAAATTAATGTCGACTTTAATCGGCTGACTGCCTACATGCTCCAGAGACTTGAGAGAACTGAATGGCATTACGTGATCTTGAAGCAAAGGTTTGGAATAGAATTCCATTTATTGAAAGATAATTATTATTATTACTATATTATAATTCAAAAACTCAGAAGAAATATATCTAAAACAGGTATCGTCGTAATTTAACAAAATTATTTTGAAACTCTCGGCCATTATTTACAACATATGTCGATTTCTTCATAGGTAAATTTTTATGTATATGCTTTAGAACTCCTGAAGACAAATAATTATACTAAATAGACTAAATAAATTATACAGCTTATATATAATGAATGACGTAAAAATAACTCAATTTCACGGAGAATGTGACCGTGAAATAATTAAATCCGAGATAATTTCTAAGCGCTGACTAATTATTTAAACAAAATAAATGGAGTAATTTACTATTTTCTCATAAAATTGTTTCCGCGTAACGCGATATGACTCGGAAGAAGGTACATAGATAACGACACATACGTATTTATTATTATCCTTGATAATTGTGTCTTGAGCAACAGAATTGTTTGTAAAATGAATGTTTTATTTAGAGTGTTAAGCCTATCATTTATCATAACGTGAGTCACAACTAATTTTATTTTTTTTTCAGTACATAAGAGCTTATTTGTCTGTGTAAGAGTTATGTTAAGAAGTCTAAGTACAGTATTTTAATTTTTAATCGGGAGATTAAATCAGTGGCAAAAAACTGTTTATTGACATTGAATTCGAATACTTTGCTGTCAACTTATTTATTATTTATAAAAATACACCTGTGACTTATTTCATTTAAATAACATAAGAATTTTTATCGAATATTGTGTGACGAAAAATCAATTGACATTAAAAGATCTATTGTCTGTCAGACAATGTACTGATACAATGAGTGTACGCTTATTTAAGTTCCATCTCCCACGTGGATTCCTTTTTTTTTAGTTATAGCTTCTGTAGTTAACTTTGTAATTTATTATTATTTATAATAATAATATATTATTGTTGCTTTCACGATGTTGTAACAAAAATATATTTAAAATAAAATTAAAAGTTGTAAGATTAATTTAATTAAAAAATAGCTTGAGATTGTTGCCGATAAGAAAATAGTGTAATTTAAGTTATGAAGAAAACACGCGAGGCGGTAGATAAGAATTTATAATAAAAAAATTTTATAGCCAAACGTTTTTTCTGTAAATTTTATCTCAACCAAGTATTGACTATTTATGGCAGCCAATCGAATGCATCGATGCAATTAAAGTATGGTTCCTTTCGCGCGTATTTAAAACATAGCCTTAGGGCTTATCTGTTAGGAATGTTGGATAGATGTGTATCTAAAAAAGGAAAAAAAAACTTTAATCGTTTAAATATTTTCATTTGCTTCTAATGATTTATTTATTATATATTGAAAACATGTTTCAGGTTATTTATTAATTTTAATTATTTTTATTGAGATGTTTTATTTATTTGGTTTTCTGTCGTAACAAGATATACGATTGTCCGTCCCAAAGTTAAGACGGTCATAAAGATGCATCGATTTATATCAGCATTTGAAAGTGTGTCTCCATTTACGAGCTCTTAGCTGTTAGAAAATAAAATCAAACATTTAAATTGTTGAGATAAATTATTTTTGATATTATTTTAATATTTTAATGAGAACGTTTTATAAAAAAAAAAAAAAAGTAAAAATATATTTTATTCAAGAAAGTTGTAGCTGTGTTGTTTCTGAAGATTACGGGAATAGAATTACTTATATGCATTATCTTTCCTTTCCATTCGTATTTCTCTTGATTAAACTGTGAAATCAACAGATTTATTTTACGGTATTAACAGTAATTTTTATTTGTAGTTAAAAATTGGAAAATAATTTATAATTATGCGCTTTATTAAAAGTTGGAATTATTAATTTTAATTACCCGAATAAATACGAGATATAAAATAATAATAAAAATTATTATTATTATATATATTTTTTGATATTAATAAAAAGTTTATTAAGCTTAATAAATAAACTCTTCAAATATATATAAAAAAAATATTTATTTTATCTATTTTAAACGTAATTACAAACAAGTGTAATTCTTTGAAAATTAACAAAAATTGTTTAATGTATTTTGATAGTATATTTTTTAAGCTTCATAAACTTTGTATTAATATCTATAAAAAAATTTACAAAGTTTTTTTTGAGCATCTTAACAAGAATAATCTCTTAAATCAATGAAAATTAAGAAAAAACTATATAACAGCGGAATTAGAAATTTAACTCTAAATAATAAAACTAGAAATAGAATTAAATAATGTGATTGTGCTCATGCAAAGTCATTTTAATTACACCTAAAAATTTATAGTTTCATAAAAAAAAAATATTGTACTTGAAAATGATCGTGATTGTATTAGTTAATTTAATGATAAGAAATTTATTACAATACAAATAGATATTTATTAGTATTTGTCTATTTTTTCCCAAACTATAGCAAGTAAATTATTTTACTTCTAGGATTGATATACTTAATCTAAGAGCTTTTTTATATTTTTATGAGAACAAATAAATAAACTATAAAAAAATTATTTTCTGAAGAATAAAATTCCCACCGTCAAAAGCTGTAAAATTTTTTCTAGGACTAAGTTTACGAGTTATTTTAATTTAAATGCAAGCTTAATGACAACAGTAAATAAAGTTTTAAAACGCTTTAATTTAAATTGAAATTCTCCTGAAAGTTTTTATCTACCGTAAGAAGACATAAAGATATTGTGAAGAATTTAAATTTCGTTAATTTAGTGAAATTTAAAAAATGTCAAAAGTCAACGAAAGTTCTATCAGCATCTAATTTCTATACATAAATTTATCGTACACTGTACATACGTATTCATGATAAAGTAACAAGGGGTTTGTAAAATCGATTAAGTGATTGTCCTAAAAATATACTAAAGTAAGCTCGCGTGATTCAACAAATTTCAGAGCGTGCAATGATTAAATATCGCTAAAAAACCTCCGAGATTACACTTTTTGTGTTAAATAAACAAGAACACAAATTACCTGTCTAATTAACTAAAAGGCGTGCGATAATAAGAAACGCAAGAATTTAGAATTATTAAATAAGCAAAGAAGAGAAAAGCATTCAATTTATAAGAATGAGTTTCTTATTCAAATAATTCAATTATTGTACTTTGAATTAGCCATTTAATTGATTGAATTTTTTATTTAATTTCACCGTTTTAATTAAAAATCCGGGCTTAAAATATTTCAATTAAATCGTAGGCTAATTTACCGAGTAAACAAATAATTTCCGGGAGGTAAATAAAAATATTTGAAGATTTAACGGGCTAAGTAGGTCTTTTGGATAGTTGTGTAAGTAAACTATAAAACGACCACACCTAAAGAGTATTATCGAAGCTGCACCCTCGAGTCCCTCATGATCGACTATACCTTCGATACTGTTATGTTGGAATCTTTGAGTGTTTTCTTTTCAAGGAAAAGGAAAAGGAGAAGGAGGTATCTATTAGCTAAAAAATTGTAAAAATCACGAAGCAGATTTAACAAATAAAAATACAAAGCCTTTAAGGTCATTAAGAATCACACAAACGCTTCTTATGAATTTTTTATTTCATAAGTTTTCTTATTTTTATTCACAATATTGACGTAACTCAATAATTTCTATTTATGTATTGGCAATCAATTTCTTCGTCAATGTTTATTGAGTATATTCATAGTTGGTAAGAAAATGCGCGTTACATATTAAATATACCTGTAGGTAGTAGATCTCAATTCGCACTATTGTTTTTCTTATGATATTGAAAGTTCAATTTGTAAGGCTACTCAATAGCTTGTTTAATTGCTTTCCTTATATATCATACTATGCTGTGCAATTTCTCTAATTTGACCTTGTAATTCATCGCTCTGCTATTTCCTTCTTTGTTTTTCTTCTCTTGTTCCCTTATTTCATGTCAAATTTGATTTGCGCTCACTTCAGTAATTAATTTATCGCTGCTTGGATTTCTTAGCAGTACTTTATGTATTTCCGTTGATAAAACTACACTTTGTTTAAAATTCAGAGTTAATATTTTGCACTGAAAACTTTTAGCTTTTACTTTGTGAATATTTTTTATTGATAAATATAAATAAAAGCTTTTCGAAAGAAATCTTCCAACAGAAATTTAAATGAAGTTAATATTGGATGATAAAAATCTTATAGGATTAAATTTAAATTTTATTTAAAATTGATGGGGGTTAAGTATGAAAGCTAGCCTGGAATTTTAGTGATAAGTTGACCAGAAAGAAGATTTTTTTAATGTTAACGTTACAAAGTATAAAATAGGCTCTTAAAAAATTATGTATTCATTATAATTAGTAATATAATTAAGTGTTTTGTAGGGATGTACCACTCTTTAAAAATACATTAGTAAAATTTTCTTTTATTGAAATAGTAAATACGAAAACTTATTCAAAATAAGCTTTAAAATTAACTTAATTCAACAGAAAAATTCTTAAGCAAAAATAATAATTTTTAAGAATTTCATTGTTTTGAATCAAGTCGAAAAATTCGTAAATCAAATAAAATTTATTATAATCAAGAAAAATTTTTTAGTTCAAGAATTTTTCATCTTAAATTGAGACAATAAAATTCTTCAAAATGATCTTCTTGGCTTAAAAATTTTTCTCTTGAATCAAGTTAATTTATTTTTTTCAGTAAATTTATAAAAAACTTAGTAAATCGACAGACTTTACTTATAAATTAGTTATATTTTACTAATTTAAAAAGGCAGGAGATCTAAGCTTACTGGAAAATTAGTAAAAAAAATTACTACTTTATTTGCGAAATTTCACTTTTCAATTATTAAAAAATCTACTCATTTAAAATGTAACTATTTTTACTAATTAAAAAATTGATTGCTTTTAATTACCAATAGCATATTTTGGATATTTTACAAAAGTAAATTTTAACTATTAATTAGTATAATTTTTCACTGATTCAGTTTTAAAGAGCACGGAGAGAAGGAAATTAAATAGTTAATTTCCAATGCATAATGGTAATCATTACTATGCTAGATAATATCGAGAATTTTCTAGAGACGAGCGTTATTGTATAGATTAGTTTATGATTTCTTCATTTTGTTAATAAAAATTTTTTTCTTTATTTTAAAATAAAAAATAAAAAGCTTTATTATTAAATCAAAACAAAATGAATAAAGGGAACAATTTTTTGTAGATTATCTCTATAAAAACTTAATAGCATTCAAATCAGTTATTTTTAAAAATACATAATAAAAAAAGTTTTTCAGAATAATTTTGACAATATGTAATTAAAATATTAATTTGAAGGTAAATAGTTATTGAAATTTTATGGTTATGACGTAAATTATTTATTTATAGTTATTAAATCTACATAGTTTTAATTCTTATAGATTACAGTGATATTTATTCTTTACTTAGTTACAATATAATATAGTTATTATTGCCGGAAATATTAATAAATCCCATTGTACACAGTATTATTTATGATTTTATTAAAAATGAGATTCGTAACAATGGAAAATGATAAATGTAACTATTTTCTTTTCTCCGTGTAAAATGATTGAAAAATCAATTTAAACTATTGTCGATAAACGAATGCATAATTTATAAGCGATTGCCGCTCCTTGACTGATAATTTTTTATTCTTTTTATTATAAGTACAGTGCTTTAAAAATTTTTTATACCCGTTTAATAACAACTAACTCTATTACTAACTCATTCGTACAAATATTTTTTCTTGTAATTATCAATGATAATAAAAATATTTGTAATTTTTATTATTGATTTGACTGTACGATAAATTATTTAGGCGAGTTACTTAAAGATTCAAACCGTTTAAATTCCATGGCTAAATATAAACAACCGACAGCGACACATTTTAAATTCCAGTACGATTACTAAATATTAGAGGTTTAAAATTTAAAAATTTCAGTAGCAATACTTAATACTTCGAGCTTAATTGAATTGTACGTGTATATGAGTAAGAATATTAAAATATTCTCCTATAAATTTCATATAAATTGCTAATTGGCGTACTGTAATAAAAATTTTTAATCAACGAAATTATGTTATAAAGCGGATTAAAAGCATAAAAAGATAAAAAATATAATATAATGCTGATATTACGTGACATAAGGTATTAAGACTTGTATATCTCTGGAGTAATGTGATGTCAAATATTTTTTGATGACACGAAACACGTCACGTAATATTATATAATTTGACTCCTGAGGGAATTTTCACATAGTTACTTATGTTGTCTAAGTATTAACCACTTATTACCTCATAAAACAAATATAATTAAAATTATTAATGAACTTTGCAATTTTTCGTTTAAATATTGTCAAAATAATTGATCTAATTTGGTGGATCGTGTAAATAATTGTTATTATTTATTTGAGGAGCTGACAAAAAAAAATTTAATTGAAGAGAAAAAAATTTTGAACCAAAAAAATGTTTTTTGTTTTATTTTTTATTAATTTAAACAAAAAAAAATTTCTAAAATTTGAAGTTTGAAGTTTCTTGGAAATAATTTAATTTTGCAAACTTCTTTATTATAAATTTTATTTTTTAGATGAAAATATTAATAAGAAACTATTTTAACTCATAAATTTTTTTAGAGTAAGTGAAAATAAAAATAAATATATAAATAAACATTTAACACTCAGCAGAGTGTTGAATCCATTAGTTTTTCAATCAAAGTCCGTTCCCTTTCATACTGATGATTAAAACCAAGTGTCGTATGTTATGTATTTGCTATTTTAATGCGCGGGCGTATTTGACGACAAAGTAATAACATTTATATATGTATGTACATTTTATAAATATAAACGCATAAATAAATAAATATATGGTGTTGTATATAAATAAAAGACGATTGTCCAAGTCGAAGGAGCACATTATATAGAAAAAATAAAATAAATAAAATGATGACTACGTCACTCATGAGAAGGAGCCATGCGACATATAAAAAGGAAACTGTAGGTTGCTTTGTTAACTTTTACGCCTCGCCTCAGGTGTTGCACGGATATTTTTTTTTTTTTTATTATTAAATATATTTAAATATACGTACGGATATTCTGCGTATAAATTTAAGAACTTTTTTTCGCATTAATGCAGATGGTAGCTTGAAAAAAATAAATGGTAACTGTTATTGTTTATTATTGTTTTAATCATCGATATTCTCTGCGACAAATTTGATTTACATTTAGGACCAATTTTTGAATTGGAAATTTTTTTTACGTGCGGTTAGAGGTGTGTTGACCTCATAAAAAATAATGAAGTAAGTAAACTTTTATTTTAGAGATATATTCGATTTTCAATTTGATAATAATATTAATTAAAATTACAGTTAGAACTTCATATTCGCAATTAAGAATCATTTTTACATTCATGAATTTATTAAATCTATGAAAATAAAAAGATATTTATAGCTATTCGAAGTTGTGAGAATGAAATATTTAATTACGATGACGCGAATGTAATGAGAGTAAATTTAGGTAAAAATAACTCGTTTTGAGTTACTAGGTGTACTGTAAAAAAAGTTTTTAAATATTTTAATGATCAAACATTTCTTTTTAGATTTTATAAATATTTATTTTAAAAATTAATATTTAAAATGTTATCAGTTACAACGAAAGTAACGCGACGTAATTAGTATTAAATGTTTATAAAAAAAAATTAATCGTAAATATTTTTCTCTTGAAAAATATTTAAAATATCAATTACTAATTTTCTATAAAATATTATTATTTATTATTATAAATTATAGTATTCGCGTAATGATCACAAGGATGTATTTAAATAATTTATTTTTTCCTGTTAAAACAATGAATGATAATTATTATTATTTTAACAATAATTAGATTATTATAATTGATAGTGTTATGATAAATATCAAGTAATAAATAAAAAAATGTGATATCACTTCCGACGGGCTGATGTCATATTTATATAAATTATAATAAGTGCTTTTTTGTACGACTATTCTTGTATTCGAACGACCAAATTGTAATTTGAAGGTAACAAGTAGAGTAGATTAATGTTGAATGACAGTGATGATTGCGATGAACTGATAGATAGTTAATAAGCGTGTGTAAAAGGCGGTTTATTTTGTTTAATCGTAGGAGTTGATTTTTAAAAGTTAAGAGGGAATTATTATATATTAATACAACTCATATTATATCAGATATAATACAGTATATATTAATAATAACAATAATAGAGAAAGGGAGGAATCTGTTGAGGAAACGAAGAAGAAGGAACAAGAGGAGCTGGAGGAGGAAAGAGAGAAAGGACTGAAACTAAAACGTGCATCGCATCTTTCGAGATTACTAAAAATTTATATGAATTATGTATTACCTGAGTTTTTATTTTATACTTTTTGGCGTGGGCTACGAGGATAGAAAAAAGTTTAAGACGTAACGCAACGCTAGTCAAACTAACGAGCTGGATCATGGGGATATAGCGATAGTCAGTCTTTTTATTGGTCTCGTTATATTTTTATTAATTAAATTTTATGGTGATAGTTAAATTTTTTATTGGGTTTTTATTTGTTTCAAAATAAATAAAATTTTCATCATTATTATTATTATAATCATCATCATTCAAGTCATTATAATTATCATTATTAGTAACATAATTATTTTTAATTAGCGAAGAGATAAAGTCTAAAGAGCCGACATGCTTAAAATGAGAAAAAAATTTAATAGCTAATTTTATTACAATTTTTACTGTAGTTTTCTATTTAAATTTTAATATCGACGGTATCGCTTATAAACAAGTATAGTGTGTTCTTTAGACTGTAGAGGGATTATACGCCGATAATGCTGTAAGCTGCATTATTACAACATTTGAATATTTTATTAACGTTCTTATAATCAGTATCACTCATCACTCGGTAAATAATTGTGAGAAAATTTATCAATTCTTAATGTAAAAATAATTAGTTGTAAGTTATAAGGTATAAGTTGTAACTCTAAGGTATTTAAGAAGATAAAAGATTGTTTATAAAAAAAATACCATATGTTTTGAATAGTGATGCATGATAATGATTAAAGCGACGAGAAATTATTGTATATTGAAAGGGATTGTGAAATTACCATTGGGATTTAATTATCGTAAAATATAAAAATCTAAAAATGTCCATTCTCTTCTATTCGCCATTTGAGCCACATTCGCCGTATAGTATCGGAACATTGTGTAGAGCAATGCAGACCTGCAAATGACTCACCGTTGTTACAAATCAGAGCTATTCAACTCGTATTTTTATTATTTTCCCTCGATGCATTTAATAACACCAAACACAATGGCCCGTACTTTTAAACACATATCACTATTTTAATTAAAATACATTTAACTGTCAATTATCACCCCGATTTACTACTAATACCAGAATAATAATAATAATAATAATAATAATAATAATTTTAATAAAAAGAACAGCCCAGCCGGATAAATAAATTGCAGTAATAAAAATTTTTATCCAACCAAAATAAATTATAATGAATAGCTATTAAATTTAATAATGTCGTACTAATAACTTCCTTTTCTACTTAAAATAAAATTCATAAAAAAATTCTTTACTCAATTTATTATAATTATTTCATAAAATGATAATTAATTAATATAATCGCGGCATTTAGCCAGAACTTTTGTTTGTAATAAACTAAAAAAATTAATTACGATATTGTTATCCACTAAGTCCATAAAAGAAGATGAGAAGATAAAAAAGTTAAACACAAGAGGGCATTTAAAATCCTCTAAATGAATAGAAATCCCGAGTCATAAAGTTATCTTTTTGCTCTGGTTAATTACTTAATTAATTAGCCGGATCACTGTAAAGAGTTCTGTCTGTTTTAATATATATATATATATATTATGTTTGAGGTAATAGTCATAATGATCGTCATCTGTTGATCGTTGTCGCCGGATTTGCAAAAGCAGAGGCGTATATACCGAAGACCTTGTTACATCCCACACACAGGGCCGTGAGCGAATCTCGAGAACCAGGGCGTGTAAACCCCAATAAAAAAAATTTAAACCAATTAATCCCCAAATTAATGTAAATTAAATCATTTCATCAATCCAGGGTCCATATTTTGGCACCGCAGCGTGCGAATAAGAGGCAAACATATACATAGACCTTCTATAAAAAACAGAGGATATTATCGCTAATATTATATAACATAACTAAATATTAAAAATGAATCACAGGATTTTGAACTCGACAGGGAACGAAAGACTCGATCGCCCGGAGAAAACGGAACTTAATTGCGATGATCGTTGGTGCGTGAAACAGTTAAACTCGGGACTCTGCAAAAAAGCAACATTTACGAGCGCGTAAAAAAAAAAACGAATTTTTTGCTGCTTGGAAAAATTAAGATTAGATAGGATTAGAAAAGGACAGTCTGGATGTCGATGACTCTGTTGAGTTGATACAAGTTGACTGTACTGTTATTTTTTTTATCTCGACTCCACTCAACTCCTGTTGGGTGTTATCTCAGCTCTAGCTGCATCTGACACAACCGTCTTATTAGCTCCCTGTGCCCCTCCACCTGAAAGGTATTCTCTATCCTGAATCGACTATGCACTATCCGGAGATACCAGAGAATCTCAGGTGCAGGTAAGCCAGGGAGGCAGGGCAGGGCGTCACCTGCTTGCTCTCCCGCGTGTCCTCAACCGGACGGACCGGCTGGATCTGTCGACATCGTCTTCTGCGTCGATCAGTTCGTCGCACTCACTCGACCTACGTCCTCACCAAACACAACCTGTATCATCTGTTAAGTCCTTCCTCCTTATTTATATTTATATTATTAATATTTAACTCTTGACTGGTATGGAATTTTAGTATCAACACTGACATCGACACCAACACCAACACCGACATATTTATAATATTATTTATTATTCCTTTTCGTCGGACGTAATCTTACGTGGTGATTCACAGTGCTGAGTACTGCTGGTGGATTTACACATCCCAAGTGGCTCGAAAGGCTCGGCTGAGATGAATGATACTTTTTTGGGTCCTTGCGTCATTTCACCCACCAGACAAAGCATGA
This sequence comes from Cotesia congregata, assembly GCA_905319865.3. Classification (NCBI taxonomy): domain Eukaryota; kingdom Metazoa; phylum Arthropoda; class Insecta; order Hymenoptera; family Braconidae; genus Cotesia; species Cotesia congregata. The sequence continues at coordinate 8,667,917 of CAJNRD030001124.1, forward strand.
AAAAAAAAATATACTTACTCCTATTGGACGGTTAAACGGTGAACGGTGACAGTGAAAAATAATAATAATAATAATAATAATAAAAGGATTTTTTGGTAAAATCGAGAGTGCAGTTTCGAAGAATAGGAGTAGAAAGAACAGAGAGAGAGAGAGAGAGAGAGAGAGATAATGTGGATGTGGATGTATATGGAGTGAGAGAAAAATGTTGAAGACGGTGAATTCATTTTAGTGACAACAAAAAGGGAAGACTACATGTGGAGAACCAGGACTAAGAAGCAAGAGCTGAAGCTAAAGCTAAACCCAAGATCCGAGATCCAAGACCTGAGACCCAACTCGAAGTTCCAAGAGCAAGAGCAAGAGCAAGAGCAAGAGCAAGAGCAAGAGCAAGATCCAAGAGCTGCGGCGGACACAAGAAGGCGAGCAACACGGCAAAGTGCACGCGTACGTGAAAGTCACCGGCGACTTTCAGGGTCGCTCTCTGGCCCGCCTCGTTTCACTCTTCGCCGCTCTTTTTCTTCCTTTCTCGCTCTTTCCCTTTATTAATCTTACCTCGAAAATCTTGTGTTTCTCTCAGATCCACCACACACCGCACACCATACACCATTTCACTCGGTGGTAGTGGTCTCCCATGTATGTGCGGACTCCAACATTACATTGCTTACATACATTCATATCCAGGCGAGCACGGTATCCTGCTCGATTGCCGGATTCGGTGATTCGGCTTTGACCACAAACGATCGCATCGCGCCGGTACAAACAACAACAACAATAACAATAATTATACAGACAAGAGAGACTGAGTTACAATAGTATACACCGGGATTATTTAATACCCACCGTTTTCAATAAACATTATTTTATTTTATTATATATATTTGTATTTAGTACCGAGTAAGTATTGTTTAAATAACTCGGTTTTGTTATTGACTCAGTTTTAAAATTTTTTCACTCGGTCTGGAAGTCAGGCTCGCGTGGGATTCAATCGCAAAGCCATCCTCCGGGTACAATCGAGAGTGTCGACAGTATTTGTCACGCGTTCAGCAGCAACGCGATTTTATATTCGATCGCTATTGTGGTTTATTGTTAAAATAAGTTTTAGTGATTTGTTATTTATTAAGAATTATTATTATAATTATTAGTGAATAAAAAATATAATTTAAAATAATAATGAAGTCACGATTTTGGAACACATGGACGAAAGAAGAGCCGAAAGTAAAGTCGCCAATTATTATAAAAGATCGTGATCAGAAGGAGAGCTTACGTGACTCCAGTCAGAGCAATGATAATCGCAATAAGATCCACCAGTACAGTTTATCCTCGCGTGTTGACCGGTTTCAATTGATAACCGACAACAACAATGATAAATTACGCAACGGGTACAAGGAAGTATGTGCAAAGAATAAGGATGACAGTTTGCATAAACAGCAACAGCATTTATCAAGGCGCAGAGATAATGTGAACAGTAAAAATATTTGGGAGCCACACAGAAACAGATATCACGATCAGGAAAAAATTTTGCATCAGCAACAGCAGCATGGAATTGGGAACCAACAACAGCCAATTAATTATAGGCGGCGGAAGTCTAAAGGATCACCTTCAATAGTCGGCAATAATAGTGACAATAAATCCGGTGAACCGAAACTTACAAACGGGAAGTTACGATCGTCAAACAACGGTTTCACAAAACAGGTCAAACGATCTGACGAATCGTTGGATCGTGAACGCAGAGGTGCTAAGTATCAGCAAACTTACCACCAGGAGGACACGAGGAATTTTTTTTACGATGTGGAAACGCCGAGTAACGGAATCAGCGAGCCCATTAAATTTGTCAGGAAATTCGAAGAATACGAGTGTCGATACGATAAGCCGCGGATTGGTGGAGAAGAAGAAGAAGAAGAAGAAGAAGAAGAAGAAGAAGAAGAAGAAGAAGATGGAGAGGAAGACGAGGATGTCGATGTGGATCAGGATGAGGAAGAAGATGATGAAGATGATGAGGAGTGTTATAAGCAAACGCGTTATTCATCCTCGTCATCGTCATCCAGGAAAATAAATGGTGATTTTATATATGGTAGATCGTTATCACCGTTAGATGATTCTGTGAGTAAAGGCTGCAAACGTGAATTTATTTATTTGGATAAGAGATTTTGGAGAAATTGCGAGGAGCAGTCGCCAGACCGCGCGATTGAGCTCATCAAGGCGGTCGGAGAAAATTTAAATTCAAATTCAAACTGTCCGGGTTTTGTCAATGGGAGTAGGCGGAACGGAAACCGTTGTGATAGTTATGTTCCGGGAAAAAAGACCGCGAGTGATAAAACTAAAACCAATCGTAAAGATTTTGATCCGTCTGCTGGGAAGTACGATAAGATTAGGGAACACAAAAAAGGTTTTAATCTAGTCAGAAGCGCCAGAGGGTCTTCCAGTGAGCACGAGGAGAGGAGAAGGAACTATTCGGGGCACCGAAGCTTGGAGGATAAAAGTTGCTTTAAAATGAATATAAACAGGGACTCTTCTATCGGTAACAACAAGCGCGATTCTTCGAGAGACAGACAGATATTTCGTAAAATTTCATTAAAATTGAAAGGTAAAGACAAAGAGGAAAAGGAGAAAGACGTTAAAAATAATTCTAGTGAGTCAGAGTCTATTAAGAGTAAGCCGAGAAGAGACAATCGACACTCTAGACCTCTCTCTCCGCCCACGTTTGAAAATATCGAGGCTGACGAGGTGGTACCAAGACAGCACCGTAAAGTATTTTCGTCTTCGAAGGATTTTCATCATCAGAATCATCAAAATTATCAAAATCATCAGCAACAGCAGTTAAGGCTTAGAGAGGATTATGGTGGCAAAAGAGAGGAGGTTAAAAAAATGAATAACCACAACTACCAGCATCATCACCACCGCGACTCACGTGATTTGTCATGGATTGAGAGAGAATTGTCCTCGTGGTATTCCAGCGAGGAGTCGCCGGAACGTGAGAAGACTAAAAACAAGTCTAGCAAGCCTCCGAGAACGCGTTGCCTGCTGTCAGATGAGGATGACGACAACGACGAGGACCGAGATGGGGATGAGGATGAGGATGATGATGACGAGGATGACGACAGCGATTTGGGTTTTTCCACGCGGATTGAACGCAACGGTGCCACAGTTATTAGAATTCACACCAATCCAAAGACACCCGAGAGACGAAAAAGTCCCGAGAGAATTACTGACAGACGATATCTGGGCAGACGCACCAGGAATATTTCACCAGATAGGTATACATTTAGAGATGGTGACGAGCTTGTGCGAGAGGACGATGATGATTACGACCATTTGGATGCCGGTACCGATTTTTTTGGCTTGAGAAAACTATCAACTGACTCACTTACACGGAATTTTCGTGACTCGGTACGATATTTTTGGTTATTTATATAAATAAGTATCAGTATAAAATTAAATGAAATTACATTAATTAGCTTGTTTATTTATTTAGTCATATTAGACATGGATCAATGAATTCGATGTACATTAATTTATATCGGTGTATATCTGAATAATTTTACTACTATATTCTTGGGCAATTAGAGTGCCCACTTATACTTATACTTGGTTATATTATTACTTACATGTTATATATACACGTAAATAATATGAGTAAAAATTACTCGCCTACAAAATCATTCACGTTCTTTTACGATTTCCGTGAATATCATGCAGTATTTTATATTTATTTTACTGTCAGTAAAGATCAAAACTTGCTTGCTTATATTATGTTAGTTTTTCATCAATTAATATGTTACGAAACGTAGTAATTAAAACTCGGGTGGAATAACATGTTTTTATCTCCATATGGAAGTAAAAAAAAAGTACCGAATTACTAAAAATTATTATTATTATTTTTAATTTAAAAATTTTTGTAAATAATAAATTATAAATTTCTTTAACTGAATTAATATTCTTACTATTGTAATAATAATAACAATAATTTTGTTTATCCTGAATTTAGTGTACGGTAAGTATATTTATGAGTATGGACACATAAGTGAGGAGCATATTATGTGTCTAGTCGATATTTGGTGATGCCAGAACTGACGTGGGTACAGAGGTAGTTCATGTAGGCGTTCTTACCATATTTGTTTTGTTACTAAAGTCTCTACTCGAGAGTCTTTCTCTTTCATTCCCGGTATCTAGACCTCTCACTCGTTGCAGCCATCCTTTTTTTACCACCGTGATTAATATTATAATTACACGTTATAAAGTAACAAATATACACAAGCTATTCGGGCTTCAAAATAATAAAATAAGAGGCTCAAAAAAATAATAATATTTATTTATATAATTTTTATGTTACAGAACGTTCAAATCACGGACCTTGAGGATGGCCAGCCGTGTTTGCAATGCGGCGAAACATGTTCCGGATTTTCGCCTCATACATGGAGGTATATATATATATATATGTATATATACAAATATTTTACAATTAATTTACCGATAAATACTTTAACTCGTCTCCTCAGTTTTATTTTTTCATTGAAATCCCTGCTATAAATGACTATCGTATTAAAATAAACGCTGTAATTTTTCAATAGCAAACACCATTTATTGCTATTAAATTTTTTATTATTATAGCCTTTGCTGTTACTTTACATACACTCGAGGCTCAAAAAATATTTTTTTAATTTTTAAATTTTATTACTTTTAATAAAATGCTTTTTATTGGCATATGTTTGTGTTTCTGTGCAATAAAATAAGCGCTAGTTTTCGTGTAATTGATCGCAATTATGATAAAATTCTTAGTAATAACATTGAACAAATTTTCTACGTAAATTATTGTTTTTTTTTTTCCACAACGGTTAAAAATTAAATTATTGGATAATTATTTTGCTGTAATAATTTTCACTTGTGATTTTTCAAATAGTTCAGAGAAATTTTCCACTCAAACTTTATTTTTTTTTTTTACCAAATTAATTACGACAAAAAAATATTTGAAAAAATTTGCACTTGTAGCTTTCTAAAATTCAACATGTAAAATTTTTTACTGAATTTTAATCATCATAATTTAACTATTTCAAAAATTTAAAAATTATCGAGCATCTATTAATTTGGCTCATATTTTTCCGTAATAATTATTTTTGTTTTAATCAATTCAATATTGCTCGATAGAAATTTCTGTTTCAAAAATTTTTTATGTCACGTTTGAATATTGTAACTATAACAATAACATTCACCCGACAGATGTAATCTATATCTCCTGATGTGTGTGATATATATCTTAGCCTCTTAGACTGTTGATTTTGGCTTGTCGGAATGTTATACATCTTAAAATACAACTACATATATCTATCAACGGCAAATGTTCCCAGTGACATTTTGACGTCTGAACATTGGAATTAATAATAGTACAGTAATTTTAATTACCAGAAGAACTACATCAACAATAAGCAATAATAATATACATTGTCGTATCGTAACTTTAACAAAGTGGTTTATTATAGTTTATTAAACTAGCATAGAGTTTGAAGAATGCACGAGCAAGGTATGCAGCGAATGCTGTCAGACTCGGGAGCGCCAGTTAAATTATCCACGTATAATTACACACTTTGGATCTATGTACTTATATTAGACAAGTATTGTGGACGAATGACTCACAAGACTTCTCTCTGTATTACCCTGCCCGTAGCTACTCGGTAATAACGAATTAATTGTGCACTCTTTGATGGGGCTTCGTGACTCTACGAAGCCACCTCACATTTACTGAACTCTCAACACATTATTATATTTATTACATACATTGAGGTCATGATTTTAGACATCTTACGTCGACGAATGGCAAAACTTGACAAGTGCCGAGAATTCCTTATATTAACTACATTTGTTACGTCAGATGTCAATTAATTGCTTTCTTTGATTATTCATACCCCGAACTAATTAATGCTCTATTCATACGAATTATTTAAAATTTTAAGACAATAAATTTTTTCCGGTTATTCAACGAGCTTAACGAATTTCAATGTTAAAATGACAGTTTATCTTTGCCGCGTGAGTAATGCAGAAAATAAATAAAATAATCCAACCAATGACTCTTTCTATTTTAGTATTTCACAATACGCTTACTAACTTACTTACTTATACGACAAAGAGTACATGAATCTCCGAGCTTTTGGCTCACAATCAATTCACTTTAAAAGACACGCTCATGACAAGTAAATGTAGAATAATGGATAATGAAACAACTGTTTTAAAGAGTACGTATCATTTTTATTGTGCTATATTTTTTGTCAACCGATGATTCATATTATTGTTGGTCAATAGCCAAAGATACGAGATCTCTCGGTGTAGTATACAGTATGCAGTATACAGATCTGTAGATCAAAACGTTACCCGCTGAACAAGAATATCAAGTATTTATTTAATCTTTCTCTTTTCCGAATAGAAGAATGTGTGGTTTTTGTGTACCGTGAAAATTTTTTTTCATCAAGGGTGCAAAAAGTTACTGTATATAAGTGCTTCGATTTTGGGATAATTACTTTTAAAAGTGAAATAGTTTAAATTTTTAATTAAAAATACGTTAAAATAGTGTCTAAATTTTGCACAATTATTTTAGTGACTAGTAACCCTCAAAAAATTACCTTCTAACTTAGTGTATTTATAAAATAAATAACTAAAATTTTTGTTCATCGTAACACCTGCTCTTTACATTTTTCATTTTTGAAAATTGTCAATGGTTCAATTTGTATTTTTATTCAAAATTTTTTAATTAATAAAAGATACAGTAAAATTGATAAGGATTTTTTTAGAACATTGTTTTCTAAAAGGCTTAAAAATATACTCGGAAATAAAATTTCAATATTTAATGAAAAATTTCAAAACTAACTCAAAGTTGAAATATTTTATTTTTAATAATTTTTTTTTTTTTTCAAATTCTATAAATAAGGTTTTACTCCAAAAATTTGAACAGTAATTAAATTAAATATCAAATTACATAAGGCCAATTAATATTTTTCAATGACCTTAAATTAAAAACACACTCAACAAGTACTTTTATTTTTCATTTCAATCTGTTCTGAATGTGTTTATGATTGACAATTATTAATTGGCTCTAATTTCGACATTAATCTAAAATTATTTAAGAGAAAAAATTATAAGAAAATTGATAAGGACTTATATTTAAAAAATTTGAGTGTTTATTAAAAGTCATTCCAGTTTTTTGCATTTTCTTTATTCAACTAAGAAGTTAAATTTTTAGATTTTATAAATAATAACTTCATGAAAATACTTGAAAAAAAAAAAAATTGATAACTAAACTCAAAATTTTGATTTTCAATCTTCTTCTAAATTTGCTAAAATTCCTTATAATTTTTACAGTAATTATGATGCTTACAAACTTCACACTAAAATGACGTACAAAGTATGGCCCAAAAAATTTGAACAGTAATTCCAATAATTAAACATTATATCACTAAAACCAAAAATTACATAAGACCAATTAACGTGTTTATTGACCTTAAAGTAAATAACACCCTCAAAAATGACTTCTTGAGTGTATTTATAAAATAAATAATATAAATAACTAGACAGTATTCATCGTGGCACGTGCTCTCATTCTCATAGCGACCACGAGACATCTCGTATCTCGGATCATCATCGTCATTACCGAGTTACAATAATAAGCGCCTTCTTTTGTGCGTACAATCTCGTACTTGTTACAATATAATAGTACATAGTAGTCAGTCATGTCAAAGTAATAACGCTCTGTTGATAAGCGATGCATGTAAGCTTGTGAATAAAATTACCCGGAAAAGTGCCACTACTAACTAATATGTATGTAATAAGTAATAAGTAATAATTATCGTTATTAATGAACTGTAAAGTGTCATTGAAGAAAATAGCTGGTGGAGTGTAATAATTATTATGATTATACAGTGACATGATTTGTATTAATTGCGTAATAATAACGACACACCTTTGTGGAATAAATTGAGACATCGGACTTGAGTTTTATTTGTCAGTAAACTATTATGTTTAGTATTAGTATGTCGCATTATATTAATTTTGTTATTATTATTTGTGCTTTTCTTGGTTACTGCGATGAGTGTGTTTAGTAGTTATATTGAGTATAAGACTAAATTTACCGTGGCTTGGTTATAAGGTCTTTATATGCGGATTTAAGTTGTTGATATTCAAATCGTGTTCAAGTGTTATGTTATCTCTTACTGTTGAAATGATATAACATTTATTACATGGTGATTGATATTTAATCTGTTGATTTGGATACGTCTTATCAAAAATAATCGATTTAAAATTTTTAAATCAAAATTGAGGTATTTTTATTTTTCAATTTAAATAAGTTTTCTTAAACTCTTAAAGTTAAAGTGTTTTGTTTATTCCTGACTATTTAATTTAATTATACGGATGTGGTTTCTTTCTCTATTGAAAGAGTTACTTATTAAGCAGAGAAGCGTTTTACTGATATAAAAAAAAAAAAAAAAAAAACTAAAATAAATTAAACGTTATTACGTTTCTTAGGATAAAACGCCTAATGACTCAGTTTTTCCTCAACTTTTTGCACCAACGTCTAAAGTATTTCCAAAGAATTCCATCGCAAAAATACCTCGACAATTTACTCGCGCATTTGTGACTTTTGTTAAATAATTATCATTTCTCAGGCTATTTGTTTTTATTCAAATTGTAATTATGTCTTTAAAACATTCCAGACCTTTTAGACTCTAAAGAATATAAAACTCAATTTATTAGTTTGACTTTTTTAGGACGTTGCTATTTAATAATTTTATTAGAATACTTTTTTCGAAGCTAAAGGTTAGACGGAGACATTTGTCGTATAGTTTATAATATATGTCGGCGCAATACATTATTTCAAATAAAGTGACGATAAAAAACTACAAAAGAAAATAAATAGTGATAATCTCGAGGTGTTGATACGTGTTAGACGTCATTAGAAGTCATTAGATGAGACAACAGACCTTGAATGTTACACTTGGGTGCATTTAAGATAAATATTTAGGTTATACCATTGTATTAAAAAAAAAAAAAGACCTAACAATTACTGTCCTCTTATCTGCAAAGTACACGGAGAGAAAAATATGGAAATCGTTCCTATAATTTTAATGAAATGTTTTCCTATACCATTTTAGGAGCGATTACTTATATTATGGGAATGGTACCCATAATTTATGGGAAAAGTTACTGTAGTAATCCATTTCTTTAGTTTTA